>CP135581.1:4286438-4353741 GCA_032401905.1 Swietenia macrophylla
ATTAAGAAATTTTTTTATGAGGGGGATGGACGCAGGGTGAGTGGTGAATTGGATGGAATCAGAATGAGTAAACCTTTGTCTTTGCATATCTTTATACAAAGTTTTTTTTCCCCTTTAAATTTGCTGTTGAATACTTTTTTGGTTTTTTTCCTTTTATATATAGGGCAAGGTGAATCATATTGCCTAGAGAAAGAAGAAAAAAGTGGGTGGCTTTAGAGTGATGAATTGATGACCATAGAACAGGCTCAAGAAATAATACAGACGATGTGTTTTCCTCTTTTTCTAGTCATGCACTGTGCAGCAGCTGTCCGAAATAATTTTCTCACTGCTCATGCAACTGTTTAGTTTGTTAGATGAGCTGTAATTATTCTTCTCTCATAATTATTCCACAGCAATTAAGTTATGAATAAGATTTGCCCAATCATTAACGAAGACTACTTTAAATGCTAAATAAAATGATTAGCTAAAAGATTAAAAAGTGATTATTTACTGTTACTATATAGAAAGAAGAAGAAGTCGGGAGAGAGAGATCGAGAGAGAAACAGTAGCCTGCGTTCTAGGGTTTTGGCTTTAGTATTGGTTTTGTGAGGCTAATGTCATGATGTTGAATGGTGTACGATCTCAGAAAAGAAAGAGAAAGAGAGTAAGATTAGATACTGAAAATGGGGCCTGCCATGTGCTAGGCCAATTTGAATTAGTCGTCTTTGGTCTTAGGAGACCTCTTAACTGATGGGTCGCCATCAGTTATGATCAATTATGTTTACCATCTTCTATCGGCATCATTTCATTTTCATTGCACTACCGTTTCTTCTAAACTTTTCTCGCCTAGCTAGGGTTAATGCTATCGTAAACAAACAAATATGTACGCACGCCTATCAGGTCTTAATTAATTATTTCACTTAGATAAGATCGATGGCTGTATTGTATGTATTATGGGTGTGATTTCTGACCGATATGCACTGAAAATGGGGATATTACATACAAATCTTTCGATTCATATGTTTTACATATCTATCTTATTTATCCCGTAAATTTACTATAAAACTCATCTTCTCAAAACACTCACACTTAATATTACAAGACAGTCATATAATTTTATCGGTTGTGTAATGTCATTTATGTATTAAAAAATGGTCATATAATATTGTCCATATATTATAAGAAAGTTGTGTAATGTTGTATTCATATATTTATGATATGAGTTCTCACAATATACAATCACTTACAATACACAGCCTCTTATAATACATGACCGTTTATAACACACAACCTCTTATAATACACTATCTTTTATAATATGTGACCATGTATTTTGTAATTTATAAGTTTCTTTTTTCAATTTTTAAGCTGTGTTTCACTTTTAGAAATATGAAAAGCATCTTTTAGAATTGTTATATATAATACAGTTTCAAATGCTAGGATGATTTTATTGTAAAATTTAGTTTACAGTGATATATAAAAAAAATGGAAAAACTAATTGCTTTTTTTTTATTCATGAAGAGTATTTGGGGTATTTCTCATTTCAAGGAGCATATTTTTCTTAAAAAAAAAAAGTAAAATAAAATAAAATATATGAGTGTTATTCAAGGATATTCATTTAAATAAAAGGTCCATATTGTGGGATAAGTACAAATTTTCTAGTGAATTTTCTCTCTCAGCATTTACTGTTTGGCTATTTGAATTTTTTTTTATTTTTTAATTTTTAATAAAATAATGATACGTAATATAACAAACTATTTAAATTATATTTTATTAAAATTTATAAATTAATTTTATATTTTATAATTTAAATTAAAAAATTTAAAATATAATTTAAATCGTTTATTATTAAATATATTATATATTACCATCTTATTAAGTTAAGGAAAAAAAAAGTTATGAAAAAATTTAAATATTTTTTTAACCATTCCAAAAGAGAAGCACAAGAGAAAAAAAAAAATACAAAGTTACTCTTGTATTTGGTGGAGTAAAAAATTCAATTCAAGTCACTCCAATTATTACTCACTAATTACGGAGGCCTCAACAAAAAGAGTAGTACTGCTTCTAGATTTCATTCTTTGCGAAGCTTGTGCCCATGAGTATGTGAAACGACATTTACCTATTTCCCTAGTTTTTAGTTAATTTCTCCTCATTTTGTTATAATTTAATCTTACTTTTATGGGACCAAATTGTTTTTGAACAAAATAAAAAATTAATACTAAATTAGAAGTAAAAGTAAATTGCAATATTCTTATCCAAATTTTTGAACAATCTATATTTTTATATGACCACAAACCCTCAAACATTTTTTAGAGAAAAAATTAAATGCGCTTGATTATACATGGTATCTATCTCTTTTTCTTTTAAAAGAAAATATTTATTTATAAAATTTAAAAATATTAAAAAAAAAGAAAGTCTATTTATATTTTATTTATTTATTTATTTTTTGTCGAAAAAGAAAGACATATATTTCTTTTTATTTTTTGCATTCTTAAATTTTATTGACTCAAAATTAAAATAAAATTTTGATTTCAGTGTAAATATGACAAAATATTAGCAACAAGGACAAGTGCTATATGCACATGGCTAAATTCTAATTGACTTTTCAATTTTAATTTTACTAATTTTAAACTAAATTTAAGTAACGAAAAAAAAAATTTTGGTGAGATGATCTTATTACGTCGATACGGATAATATGATATGATCATTCAATTAATTAAATAAGAAAAATTTATTCATTAATGATGAATAAAAAAAATTAAAAATAAATTTTACTTTCAATTAGCGTAGTAAGATAAATTTATAAAATTTACATTTAATTTTTTTATAAAATACTAATAAATAATTTTTTTTATTAATTAAATAATTTTATTACGTCATTTATATCATTGTGGCAGGACCACTTTACTTAAAATTTTTTTACCGACTTTCTCATGGACCAAAGACAACTATCCACCTCTAATCACGACCTCAGTTACCCACTCTACTATTAGGGGCAACCTCAAAATTGGATCTTGCCATTCGTCGACTCCCGGTCTCTACATGCTCAGCCTCCCCCGCGGTTCATCATTGATTCGGAGGACTATACCATCACGCTCCATAATATTCGACCGTTAAATCTGTGCCATAAATCTATCACTAGATTCACCACCATTATAATTAGTCACCCTAACTATCATGTCCCAACCGTCATTAGGCTCAACGCTCTACTATTAGTTGGGTTCAGCCCTAGTTTTATCCTTACGTATTTGGTTGTGTTAGTAAACAAAGTAGAAGAAAGAAATGTTGGCAAGAAACAATAAAAAAAGAAAATTAGTAAAAAAAAAAAAAAGAAAGTCACTTTGAAGAGGATGATATGTTTAAATAGACTAATGAATTGGAGGACCAACTTGAAACCATTTGCCTTTTAGTAATTTTTTAAGGTGATGGGAATTGTAATTTGGGTGAGAGGAGGTGCGGCTAGAGAATCAGTCAATTGCATAGGTAGTTTTTGTGCTAAGTTATACCAAACTTTATTTGCTTTGTTTGATTGTTGAAAATATACAAGTATATAAATTTATTTATATAAATTAACAAAAATATTGAATAGAATAATCATATTAAGTTATTATCGTGATGTGATGTAATTTGATTATACAATTAGTGAGATAAATTTTTTTTGTAAATTTATTATTAATTTATAATTTTTTATTTTATTAATTATATAATTTCATCACGTTAATATAATAACGTAATAATTTTTTTCATACAAATTAATTTGTATAAAAGTGTGTATCTTTTATTATTTTGTATATAAGTGGTTCTGAAAAGGCAACTCCTCCAAACTTCTCTAAAATCCTCTTTTTCTTTATTTACAATATGATTTTAATTATATAAAAAGCTAAAGGAAATTTGAAACAAACTTACAAGTAATTTATTTTTTATTAAATATTCTTTAAACTTCCTGTATATAATATGTAATTTATTATTATTATTTTTTTCAAATTTTCAACTTTTAGTTATCATACACTTATTTACTTTTTAAATTCTATATATCTGCTTTGGTAATAAATCTAAAAGATTGTTTTATAAATACTATTCATCATGTGTCTTTCTTATCCTATTGAAAGGTAAACATTCTTTGTTAATGCACAACAACGCTCCAAGAATGGAGATGAGAAATATACCTATTTTTTAGTGAACAACAAAATCAAATTATAATATATTTTTATTTATTAATGTTTAAATATGGAAAAAAATTTCTATTTATTAAATAGAGTAAGAAATTTTATTTTTTTTTAAAAATAAAATATTTTAATTTTTATAAAAAATAAAGTAATAGGAATAATAGAAATTTATAAAAAATATAATACTAACAGTAACCTGATTAAACGAAGAATGAAGATAGGATACAATTTGAAAACATGAATTCTGGTTGGTTGAAATAACATACCTCAAGCTGCTGCTAGAATTTTGAAGGCAAATAACATATAATTTGTCAATTCATAAATAAAAAATTAAAAAAAAAATTGAACTGCATGATATTTCTACTGAATATAATACTACATTGTAGAAATTCTATTATTTTAAATATTATTATGTAACCTGTGATTTTCAAATGTAACATTTCTATAAAACTTAACTCCAATTACATGCACTTTGGGGGCACCTTTTGTTCCCTTTCATAGCATGCCATTCTCACGTTTTATATTTCATTGCTAATATTGAATCAAATACTCAAATTAACTTTGCAATATTTAATACCATAAGAAAACCTGATCTTAAATTTCAATTAACAATGTAGCAAGTGCAACTACTATTTACTATACACTTCAAAGTTTAATCAGGAGAATTAAACAACTCTTAGCACTATTGCGTGGCATAACCTTTTTTTTTTTTTTATCAAATCGTTATAGAAGAATCCTTCAAACTTCTGAAGGGTGGAAAAATATAATATAAAACATGGTAAATTTAAATTTTAATAGGTAAATCTAAATACTGAAAGTAAATTTTGTACATTTTTTAAAATACATTAATAGATGAATATTTTTTATTTAATGATAGTTGAGTTTTTCTTTATGTATTTCACATTTTGAATTTTCACTCTTGGCCCTTCTTTTTTTTATTCAAATATATATATATATATACACGCGCGCGCGCGCTTTTTTTTTTTCCTTCATTCTTCTTCTTTTATTGACAAATTTCTCCTTCAGCCGTATGTTTTAATGGAAAAGATGAATATATATATATATATATAGATATATTTCACTTTCTTTTGAAACCTGGACTGATTGTCAGAGTATCGGCTTTTGGGCTCATGGATTTGGTTGAAGATGAACTAGAAAATGGGCTATTGGGCGTTTAACTGGAAGAATTACATAGAGTCTATGATATGATTCATGCGGACTTCAATAAGTTGTAAAAGGTGATATAGTAGGGTAGCAACTGGTCGGAAATACTCAATCTCTATCCCTATAATCATTTTTTTGAGCCATAATTTCTGTCTCGACTTTGCATCAATCAAACTACCTATATGTTAATTATTTTTATTTTATTTTATTTTATTTTTGCATCTTATGCAAAATATTTGATAATCATATCACACATAAATTTATGTGCAAAGCATTATATACCATATCAAGTAGCTACTAGTGCACTATGGATAGCTAATTAAATTTATGTGCTTCATTTTTTTTTATTTAATGTTTGGTTGGAAAGAGAGGAAATTAAGCATCTTTAAGCATACTTTTCAAGAAACATCAACAAGACTTGGAAGAGTACTATGAAAATACAAGCGAGCAATTTTTTTTATGTCTTCTTTAGGAGAACTGATTGGCGTATATCTTTTCAATTTGTTTTGGAATTCATATCATTTTCTATTCGGAACAAATGACAGATCTATGCTGTTGATCATATGCATATAGCTATTTCAACAGGTAATTTTGAAACAGACAAAATAACGACGGTTCCATTTGCCTCGCCCACTCAAGTTCAATACCAATCCAATCTGGGTTCTCAAATTATCTTCTTTCCAAACGTTATTTTCTGAAAAGACACCCCTAATAAGCCCCTTCAAGTTTAGTTTTCTTCTTCCCACAACATACGATAGCCACACAAAGATTCAGCAGATAAAAATGATGGATAGACACTTAATTAGTTAATCAATTACTTAATCTATGCTTGGACATTTTAGTTTACAGAGATGAAATTAATTTCAATTACGCACCCTCAATGCATGCGCAGTCTCTACACATGAAAGGGAATTGTAGAACCTGGTGTCGGTGCAGAACCAACTCTCCTTCCTCTCTCAGAGCTGCTATTCTCTTGACACTCCCATGGTGCAATCCTTTCTCCTTCTCTTGCTCATTCCACTCCGGCCCATAATAATATTCTTCTTTAGATTTCTCACTATCCTTCGTCGCCGGCAACAACATGCTGCACCACTGCGGAAAACGCACAAAAGCCACTGACAAAGTACAGCACACAATCATAATCCCCATCAAGCAAATCCAGGTTGCTGTTGAGTATCCTGAACTCGTAAAAAACAACTGGGTTAAACCAGAACGTTTCCACTAGCAGCGGTGAAGCCAGAGCTAATGCCCAGTGAATGTCGAGAGATGAAGGGGATGATCCCGAAAGTGGCGCCCCTCATGCAGCTTGTGTTGAAATAGAGAAAGGATCATGGAAAGGATTGAGAGAGGGAGAGATGAGGCTCAGCCTAGACATATGCAGAAAATGACTCCTAGCGTTTGAAGAACGTAGAGTTTCCATAGTCAGCCACGCATGCAGAAAGGGCTAGCCGCCATGTCTGACAACAAGCAACCTAAGGGGCGAGCAAAGAAGTCGACCATGCCGATAGTCGTAGCTATGATGCCGGCTGTATGGAGCTTGAGGTTAAACCTAGTGAAGAAATAACAATGTTCTTCTATTAATTAGTATTTGTTTTCGTTCAAATTTCTCTAGTAATTATCAAAACATTTGTTAGTAAGAAATTATACCTGTTGAAGAAGTATTCAGCGATGACGTTATCAATGGTTAATTCTACACCTAGTGACATGCCATAAAAAAGAACAAAGATAAACGTTCTGTAGTTAGTGATGGCTTACCAAAGTATCTGCATGCCAACAAATTAGGTTAATTATTGATACTAAGCCGTAAATATGTGACATAATAGAGTCAATTTTTAGTTGTTTCTTCTAATGCATGACACCTTTGATAACTTATCCTTTGCAAAGTCTCCTGTCTTCTGCAAGGTACCAAGGTTTCAGTCAGGCAAATCTTGGCCTAAAGTCAATACCAAAATCCCCATAATTACATCCAACCATCCCGGCACAAAAAACGCAATACTCCATGCAGTAAACGGCGTTGCCTCAGCTTGCCTAATTAACTCATAAATGAATGGCATAAGAAGCTGAGACACTCCTCCTCCCATATTTCCCCACCCAGCAGCCGTGCCCTTACCAGCCCAATAATCTTGCAATTGAACATTGTGCTCATCCAGTACTGCAAGACAAGAATGTCGCCAGAGAAAATCCAATCATGAATCTGACGGATATGTGTCGTCCGGCGGTTGAAACAAACGGCATGCAAATACAGTTGGAGCTGTCAACATCGTAAGAAATGCGCAGCGCCTAGTACGTCACACATTGGACCCATTTCGAGCCTAGAGAAGATACTGCCGGAGATGGAAGAAATGCCGGCGTCGCCGATATCGGTCTTTTTGAGCTTTAGGTTGTCTTTGATCATGGGAACTGAAGGAGTGGCGGCGAAAGTGGAGACGAAATAGGTGAAGAAAGAGAGCCAAGAGAGGTGGAAAGTGGTCATGTGTGGATTTGCTAAAGAAAGAAGGTTGAAGACATTGGCTTTGTGCTCAGAATCGACAGGAAGTTTGAATTTGCAGTTGGGTCAGTCGGGATAGCTGGAGAAGTGACAGAGGAGGCAAAATTTTCTTTGGCTGAAACTCCATGCATGGAGCTTCACTGAGAGTTTTCTGTATCTACCATGTTTGGGGTTTGAGTTCGCTTCGAAATGAAAATGACATAGAAGCTTTATATCTACATGATTTGGCAGTCATGTTGGTGTCTATATTGGATTAGAAAGTTCCTAATCCATATTTAAAATTAATTGTTGGAGATTTCAACCGCAGATGTTGAAAACACCGTCTTGATTCTTGGATTGTCTAGGTAAATGGTTCACTGTTTATACCAAATCTCACTTGCCAAATTGCAATGCAAGCGATCATACCAAATCTCACTTGCCAAGTTGCAATGCAAGCGATCCATCCATCCATCCACACACACACACACGCACACACACACACACACACACATGCATATACAAATGTTATAATTAATAATTATGCATTAAAGATAACTAAATTAAAACAATAATTTATATAATTATACTTTTATGAAATTATAATCTGCTCGTAATAATAAACTTAGTTTGTTCTTAATATTATGACTATAAAAAAGTTTTATAATATCACAAAACTAAACAACCACAAAAAATATCAATATTATGTTAAAAAAAACTAATAATAAAAAAAATCACGAATTATATTCTAAAATCAACTTCTAATATGTACTATGTACTATGTTAAATAATAAGATTAAAATTAAATATCTTTTCTATGATAGTACTGGAGGTTTATATTATTAAAAAATAATATTTTTGATTCTTCACAAAAAATAAATAAATAAATAAAATATTTCCCTTTTTACATTATAAAAGAAAGGTAAAAGAGAGGATAATTTCTTATCAGTTGCTCTTACAACTTCTTCTCCCCACTAACATCTTTCTTTTCTCTCAGCTCATACTTTTTTTTTTTGAATGTTTTTCTATGATCTAAATACTAAAGCAAGCCACTCTTTGTACAACCTTGTTTTTTTTTTAACTAGTCTTATACAAGTTTCATAACCCAAGTTCTTCGTACTTAGTTATTCTTTTTCCATATCCTAAAATGATATACTCCTTTATTTTATTATCGATCTTTGGTCTTTTATCCTTTGGAATATGAATAAAGGCTTTGCAACTAAATAATCACAATTGTTTGTAAGAAATATTTTATTCCTAACTAAACTCTGTTAGGCATATTGCCATCTAATGAAATTGAAGAAGAAAAGTTATTCAAATTAATTACAGTCTGCAACGGCTTACTTTAATAAATTTAGGTACTTTGGCTTTAGAGAGCATACATCTGACTTTTTCCATAATAGTTCTATTAATCCTCCTTGTTACACTATTTTGCTGATGAGTTTTCAATACAACTTTCTCAACTCTAATTCTATGGGTTGTATAATATTGCTCACATCGTCCTTTATACTTGTCACCATTATCGTCGTACACACATGTCTAATGTCTCATTGTCTCTCTTTCAATTATAGCTTGAAAGTTCTTAAATACCTCAAGCATTTATCAAGAGAAAATCTCACACTTTTCTAGAGTAATAATCAATCAAAGTTGCAAAATAAAGTGCACCCTCCACGAGATCTTGTTTGAATCGTGCATGAATCAATGTGGATCAAATCAATAATATTTGCCTTCCTTGAAGATAGTAACTATGAAATGCTACTCTTAGTGTCTTTCTAGCTAAGCAATGATTATAAGTTTTGAGATTCCATTTCTTATCTTTTTTTAGCTAGAACCTAAAGCCCCTTCTTACTTATGTGGCCTAACTTTTGGTAAGATTCTATTTCCTTCACCAGAACGGTTATCCAAATCATCGTCATCATCATCATCATCAAACTTGTTAGTGAAGATGAAATTAAGGTTAATCTATGGAACATGTCTGACACTTTCGACCGATAATTTGTAACTAGTAATGATCTTCAAGAAGATATCTCATATGCCTACAATCTTGAATGCACCATTATTTCCTATCCTAACACACCATAATCGCCACTAGTGTAAATTGTGAAAATATTTCTATGTAAAGTAACATGAAAGCAAACAAACGAATTAGTCACCCAATCACTGGTATCACATGTAAAATTTATGAAGTTCTCATTATAGACAATTCCTATATCAACTTCAACCACTACTGTGTTACACTTATTCTATTGCAATTGACCTCCTTCCGTTGCTTGCTCTCTTTTCTAGATTCTACAGTCTGTTCTTATACGTCCTACTTTGTAACAGTGCAAACACCTATTGCTTGGTCTCTAAGACATAGAATTTTCTCTATAGGTATCACTTTTGTGACGAGAAACTTCTCATTTGGATTCTCCCTCTCCTTTCCACTTCTCTGTAAAAAATGCATCGGCTTCAAAGGAACATATGCTTGCACTCTTCTTTTTAGCTTTTCTATTTTGCAGTCTATCTTCAACTATATTTAAGGTTATTTTTTTTTGGTGTTGAGTTATTTATTGATACCAACAATGTCTCTTAACTATCTGGCAATGAATTAAGCAATAAAAAAGCTTGGAACACCATCTAAAGTAATCTTCATAGTAGTCCACTGGTTAACTATGTCGTAAGACTCACTTATTTCCTCAGTTATCTTGTACCCTTTCTTTTATTTTTGTTTGCAAGCCACTTTATTAAATTAGTTTTATTTTGAGCTGTAGGTTATTTATAAATCTCATACAATTTTTTTCAAAGAGCATTTGTCCTAGACCTATGTTGATTCACACTCTAGTCAATTGCCAAATAACAACAATCATCTTCCTATGCAGTTGAGCCCATTTTATATCATCTAATTTTATGGATTTTGCTTTGTCACTATCGATTGGTTCATGCAAGTCTTTGCAGTAGAGTAGATCTTCTATTCTAGAATTTAACAGTGAATAATTTAACGATTTCAACTTAATCATGCAGGCCAAAATCTCTTCAATCTTAATCCACACAAGAATTAAACTCTAAGCAACCTATACTGTTATGCCACTAATTAGGAAGGAACTACTAAAATACATTGTAGAATAATTCATTTTTCTTTTTGTTTGATTAAAAGGATTGTTTACGGCAATAATTAGCACAAAATAAAACATCACAAAACTAAACAATCATAAAAGAGACATCAATTTACATAAAAAAAAAAACCCACAATGAAAAAAATCATAGGACCACAATCCAAAATTAACTTTTTCTATGCCAAGTAGTGAGATTACAATAACATAATTATAGGATAGTATTAGAGGCTGATAATATTGAGAAATATTATTCTTGGCTCTCTATAAAGGAAAACATATTATAGTTCTAACTTAGTAAGTTATAAAAGGAAAGTCCTAGTCACTTGCTAGAATTAACAAGGGATTAAATAACACACACAAAGTTGCTCATGGATTTCATTTCCGTGTGAAATTAAATCTTTTTGATTTATATAATTAAAAAAAAACTTTTATTCGAGAATTCTTAATATATAGAATATGGCACCACATTCACTTAATTTATAGGATAGAAATTTAAATTATTTTATTTAAAAAATTTTAACATAAAACTAAAATAATCAAATAAAATCTAAAACTTAAAATCTTTAGCATTAAAATTTAAAAAAAAATTAAATGTAATAATGTATTAAATATATTATGGTCAATTTCTTAAAAACACATAACATCTCATAAATAAGTACGAAGCATATTGTGGTTGTATGAAAAATACATGGTGGCTTCGAGTTGATGTCTAATTGTTTAAGGAGAAAATGTTTAAAAGTGAAAGTGAAAGTGAGAGGAAGATAAGAAAAGCAACTATGAGAGGAGTACCAGAAAATTATTTGATTGGTGAATGTTGAATTTGATTATAATGTGGAGGGTATATCAACTCCCATATAACTCTCCACAAAATTTATAATATGGACCGTCATATTTACTTTTGTGAAAATGTTTTGCTTGTTTGTGAATGATTAACGGTTAACTTTCGCGGGGGGATGATAATTCTACCTCAACAACTATGTTGGTCTCATTCGTACAAGTGAGAGGACTTGGGGATTATTATTAAAATCGTAAATTGCTGTCAATTTCTTACAAGGTGAAGAAGAAGAAGAAGAAGAAGTGTGCCCCGAAATGTTACTAATTAACAATTGGATGAAAGGATATTCATGAACATCATTGATTATTATTACGAAATTAATAAATTAACCAAATATCCATGTCTATTGTGATTTTAAAAAAAATTAATAATGCTGATTAAGTTACCAATCGTGTAATTTTCACCACTGATTCCGTGGTTATTATTAACTGCAAACTAAACAATCATCGTTTCGTCCTCCATTTGGTTGCCAAATATAATTGATGCTTGAATAGAACTTTTTACTTTGTTACAAAGTGCATTATATAAATTAACAAACGTCACGATTCAAGTACAAATTTATTGATAGCAATAGCATTGCAGTTTTCAGTCGTTGATCCTTGGGATGGAATGGTTAATAAATATTTCAGGCCAGAGTAATCTTTGGATTGTATCAACTCTTCACTTGTTTCACTTCATCTGAAACTGTCTTAATAAATTTCAGATTTGAGGTGGATTTATCACATTTCTTTACTAAATTTGGTCATGGGCATGTTTCTTTAAGCATTGATAGAGTTTGTGCCCTTACCTTTGGCAACAGAATTCACATCCTTGCGCTTCCCTCTCTTATTTGTTGGATTAATGTTAATTTTGATGCCTATTAGGTTGGGCATGTTTCTTAGAAATTTTTTGTGTCCTAAGTATTTATTGTCTAGAAATTATGACTATAATTATAATGGTAAATTTCAACCATTTTTAAAAGGGAGGTACTAATCCTTAATTAACTATATAAGAAGATACTTTTTTTGGCAATCGAAATGAATCACTAATGAAAAGAAATTAACGTAAGGTTTTGTGAATGATAAGACCTCAATTCCATGGACAAAGTTTTGGATTTAAGCGTGTTTGCTATTGAAGTTTTCATTTTTAAGTTATTCTATAAAATCGAAATATTATATGTTACATGTCAATAAAATAATAAATATATTTTATTAAAAAAATGATATTACCACGTACTTTTTTAATTTTGCTTTCAAATATTATTTAAATTTTACCTTCTGAAGCTGAAATTATCCATCAGAAACGCTTCACCTATCTGAGCCATTAAACTTTCCTTTCATGCGGAGGAGGCAACAGTAGGTACGAGAAGGAAGATTGGCAAAATCTCTTTAATCCTCTATTATTTATGAACACAAACACAATATAGTTAAAACTGAAAACCGCTTCAACTTCCTCGTCAGATTTTCTTTTGCTTTACACAAGGAATCTGCTTTCATATATAATTGTTGATTTCATATTTTCTTTTAACTTTAAAAAAAAAAGGAACAGATTTTCTTCAGCTATATGTTAGTTGGCTGGAATTCACATGGATATACAAGCGGCTATATATTATCTCATTATCATACAATCTTCCAATTTAATCTTATTACATTGCCAACTTGTTTTGTATCCCACTGTGTATTCTTCCAAGTTAATTTTAAATTTTCATCTTACGATCTCATACTTTTTTAATATAGTTTCTCTTTCACTCTGAAAGTCGTGCTGATTTAGCTTTTATTTTTTTTCACTTCTTGATGTGAACTTTAAACTTTTAAATATTTTTTAATCTTAACTTGCTTTAGTTATATAAATTAGTTATTGCGAAACAACTCAATAACATTTCTCTTTGTCAATGGGAGACTAACACCAACCCTTTCATCTAAAACACTTGAGACATCACACTTCGACTATCAAAGTTTGATGCTCTAATATCCGTTTATAATTTCTTTAAAAAATTAGTCTATTTACACAAATTACTCGTCCTTTTAATAATTCATATTGTTAACAAAAACATATTTTCAAGATTTGTTTTTGTTAAGAATTTAGATGGTTGGCTGATTTCATAACTAAAATGTGATTTTGGGGTTGTATTAGTGTGTATTAAGTACAAGTGATGAAATCTTAATTTGAAGATGCAAAGATGAAGAGATAAGAGGTTTGGTACCATTCCTCGATTAGCTTTGGGCTCGAGCCAACCTTTTGAAAGAAATCTTGAAATTGTACCAATTTCAGACTCAAGTCTGACTTGAGCCAAGGTTTTCTAGCAATTTAATGTTAACTTCACGCCAACGGTGCACCCAAGTTAGTAGCAAATAAAGACACGATGCTTAATCCGTGCCAAAGCCATGCCCGAGCGGGTGCTTGCCTAAAGGTCTTGCTAATCGCATGCTTAATCTGTGCCTCGTGGGGCGTATAAAACATCTTTTAGGTTTTAGGGCAAATTATGAACAATGAGTTTTGAGGTTTAAAAGCTTTCTGAGTAGAGAAAATTTACTCTAAATATCTTGAGAGAATTATTTATTATCCATTTTAAGTCAAAATAGAAATCCCATATTTGAGTGTGAGATTTATCTTAGTGATTTCTTTTAAGAGATTTTTATAGTTTCTATCTTCAAAAAATAAAATTGAGTGCTTCAAAGTTATGAGAGGTGCTCATGGCTAGAGTTCTAATTAAGCAAATGAGTCATTTGTGATTTTTATTGCAAAAAAAAAAAAAAAAAGAGTTAAAGTTTTAAACAACGGGATAACTGGAGTAGATTATTCTATCTAGTTACGAGTTCTTGATAGTGACGAATTATAAATATTTCTTGTTATGATAAAATTTTAGATGGTTCTTATAATAATTCAGAGGATTTTAATCTTGTTAAAAGTTTTTCATTAGATTTTCTTTTAATACTAATTTATTATGTTTAATTTATCTATTACTTTTGATTATAGTAGTTGGGGTTGCATTGGGTAGTTTGTAGGTGAAATCTTGATACTTATAATTTATCAATTTATCTAAAAAATGGCAAATTTTATTTTTTTAATTTACTTGTTAATATTATTTCTTTTCATTAAATTACATCTTCCGCTCCTTCTCAAGTATAGTTAGGTCTAAATATAAGTTTTTCAATTTTTATAGTTATGTCTAAATGTAGGTTTTTTAGTTTTTAAATTTTTTCATTAATTATCACAGAAGTCTGATAAAAACACCAATACATACAACCCTTTGCAATTTTGCCAATATTCTCAATAATTTTTCTGTAATTTTTCTTTGGAGCCTTGGATTACACAAAACTCTATTAACTTAGGGCTCTTAAAAGCGAATAGTTGAAAGAATAATTAAATATCCCTTTTTCTGTATACCCTAGAAAATTTGCAAATATAATTTTGTTTTTTCAAAAACTAATAATATAGCATGATTTAATTGGGCCACGTATAAGATCTTATGATCGTGTAGACAATTACAATCCTCCCCACACTTTTTCTTTTTCTCTCGCTCACACCTTATGATCGTGTTAGCAATTGCAATCCTCCCTACACTCTCTCTTTTTCTCTCTCTCACACGTAAAGTCTTATCTGGAAGTTTTTTTTTATCTACTACTAATTAATGTTGTTCCCTCTCCTCACCAATTGAACATAATTTATATAGTATAATTGTATTAGCTAAGACTTTCTCAGTTATTACTACTTGATGAGTTCTAAAACCACTGTCTCAAGTGACTGGCAGCTATCGAATACAGTGCTTAACTTTTTTGTCCATTTCTCTTTCTTGTTCCACCCTTGATTCGCTGACTCTAATTCAAAAGCAAACCTACAACCTTAATCCTCTTTTTCCATCTATTAATTTAGTCTTATTTCTCGATTGGATTTATTTTGTCCATGATTCTTTAATATGCAATAATCGATACAGGTTTTTTTTTTTTTTTTACATTATTGATAGGACTTGGTCAATATGCCCAGAAATCATGTGCATCGATCTAATACAAGGGTTATAACTTTTCTCGTGTGTAAGGGTTTTGCATACATTAAGAACTCAAGCACGCTCTGTGATTTGCTGATGTTTAGATTGATCGAAAGTTGTTTGTCGATGCAGCATAATCAAGAGTCACATGAAACATATACATATGCATGATGCTGAGTTAAATTTTGAGAACAAGAATGAAGAAGTCCGAATAGAAAATTTTCAGGACTGATCTGTATTTCTTTTAATAAATTGCAGGATACATATATCATATATTTACACGAAGCAAATGAAGATATATATATATATATATATATATTTATACATACACAAAGTTTGAAAGGAGTACAATTAGCATTAAAACAGAAATGACAATTGAGTAAGAATGTGGATAAAAGCTCAGCAGATCAATCAAACGCTTAAGCACAGCAGTTCATGCAACAGCTGAAAAGACAAGACTGTTCTACTAAAATTTTGGCGAGAAACAATATTAAGGAAGTAAGAGGGCCTTAAGCATTTGAGTCAAGCTTGTGGGCTTGATCTTGGAAAGTCTAGCAAGTTATGGTAGCCCATCAGCTTGCTTCAATTTTAACTCCCTCATTCAAGCTGTTGTTTCTTTTCTTTTTTTGTCATGTTGAGTTTTTTCCAAGAAAGATGAACTTTTCGGAGAGCAAGGCTTTAGTAACGATGTCAGCCACCTGTTCATTAGTTGGAACGTATTGAACAGCCACTTCTTTGTTAGAGATCTTATCGCGCACGAAGTGAATATCAATCTCTATATGCTTTGTGCGAGCATGGTAAACCAGGCTGGAGGCAAGGGCTACTGCACTCTAACTATCGGTACAAATTACTGCTGGCTTGCTTACTTCCACATCGATTTCTTCTAATAATGATCTAAGCCAACTCAACTCAAAAGCAAAATGAGATAAAGCTTGATACTCGAACTGTGCTGATGATCTGGCCACTACATTCCATTTTTTTGAACTCCGTGAAATCAAGTTGCTTTCTAAGTAAACATAATACCCCGTGATTGATCTTCTATCATCAATATCAATGGCCCAATCAGCATCTGAGAAACTTACCAATTCATGATTGTCTATTTTGCTGAATTTGAGTCCAAGATAAATTGTCTCCTTTAAGTACCTCAGAATCCTTTTGCATGCAATTAAATGTTCTGCGGTAGGATTGTGCATGTATTGACTCAATTTGTTAACTGAGTAGGTGATGTCAGGTCGAGTGAGTGTAGCATATTTGTAATGATCCAACTACAGATCTGTAGAAAGTGCCATTTCTAAGGGAATTCCCACCGTTTTTGTTGAGTTTGCACCCAGTTGCCATGGAAGTGTTCATCCCTTCACTGTCAAGCATCTTAGTTATGATGAGCAAATCAACAATGTAATTGGTTTGGGACATATGAAGGCTGTCCCTTAGTCTGGTGATCTCGATTCCAAAAAAGAAAATCAATTCTTCCAAATCTTTTAGAGCAAAAGTTTCATTTAATCTCTTGATCGGAATTTCAATTTCAAGTGCATTATCTCCTGTTACAATTATATCATCAACATATATGAGGAGTAGGATAGTACTTGTTTTATTTATTCTGTGGAACAAAAATGCATCAGATTTTGAGTTTGTAAAATTCCAAGACTTTAAAGCTGATTTGAGCTTGTCAAACCAAGCTCTAATTGCATGCTTTAGATCATAAATTGCTTTCTTGAGCTTGCATACATAGGTAGGTGTCTTCTCATCTTCGAAACCTAGAGGTTGGCTCATATATACCACTTCTTTCAGCTCCCCATTGAGGATAACATTATTTATATCAATTTATCTTAATTTTTAATCCTTTTGAACAGCCAATGTCAGTACAATTTTGATGGTAGGGCCTTGATCACAGGACTAAATATTTCTGCAAAATCAATGCCAGGAGTTTGTAGGTATTCTTTGGCCACAAGTTTTGCCTTGTGCCTCTGTATTGAACCATTTGAATTTTTCTTAATTTTGAAAAACCATCGACATCTTACAATGACAGAACTTGAATTTCTTGATTCATAGCTACTTTCCACTTCGGATCTTTAAGTGCCTGACTCTCATTTAAGGTATGCTCCTTTCTTCTACTGGTATGAGATCAGAAATATAGGTATTAGGTTTAAAAATTTCGGCCTTGCTTCTAATGATCATAGGGCGGCCTGTTTGAATTTTTTTGGGTTGAATAGGTGGCGTTGAATTTGTTATTGGTATTGGTTTTGGGATGTTGGAGTCTGGTAATGATAAATGAGGAGGTGTTCTTCGAATCAGGGAATTGGATTGTGTCTAATGTGAAGAGGAAGAAGGTTTTGCATCAGTTGAGGCTGCTGCAGGCTCTGACCTGACTGTTAGAAGATCCATTTGCCATTGACAGTACCAGTTTGATATGGTAAAGAAGAGCGGTGTAGAGGCTTTTGTTCAGTGTGTGTGTTTGGGTATGTGTGAGATGAAGTTAGGATCAGATTCAAAGGGAAATTTTGACTCATTAAACATAACTTTTTGAGCAATATAGACTCTTTTAGAAGGATGCAAGCAAAGGTATCCTTTGTGATATGGACTGTAGCCAATGAATACACATTTAGTGGTATGAAAACTTAATTTATGTCTATTGTAGGGTCTGAGAAAAGGAAAGCATTGACACCCAAAAGCTCTCAATAATTTGATGTCTGATTCATGTCCAAAGATAAGCTCGCAGAGTGATTTATTGTTGAGAGTGGGAGATGACGACCTGTTTATGAGATATGCAGAGGCATAGAATGCCTCCCACCAAAATTAGAGGGGCATGTGTGATTGAGCTAAAAGTGTTAGCCCAGTTTCCACCAAGTGTCTATGTTTCCTTTCCACTTTTTCATTTTGGTGATGGGTGTAGAGACATGAATATCTAAGCATTATACTATGTTCTTCTAGGTAGTTTTCTAAGGGCTTGAATTCCCCTCCCATGTCACTTTGAACAACCTTAATTTTTAATTCTAATAAGTTTTCAACTTGTTTTTTGAATTGCTTGAATACGGAAAGAGTTTCAGACTTGTATACCATAGGACATACCTAAGTGAACTTGGTATAACAATCAACAAATACTATAAAAAATCTATAATCATTTATTGATGCTATAGGTACTGGTCCCCATAAATCAGTGTGTATTAGTTCCAGGATTTTCTTTGTTTTGTTTCGGTAGATTTGAAAGACATCTTGTGTATTTTACCTTACTGACAAGCGGAACAAAAATGAGATATAGAAGCTAAGGTGTCTTTATTAACTACATTTGAGTCATTACAAGATGAGAGGATTAGTTTGAGAACTCTTTCATGAGGATGTCCTAACCTCTGATGCCATAGGTCTAATCCCTTTTATTTATTTATTTATTTTTTTACATTCAAAAGACTCAACAAAATAGGAATTAATAAGCTTTTAAATCAAAGGATCAGAATGCAGGATAAAACTAACTGGTTTGGATGAAATTTTGGTTTGCATTGGACCCTTCAGCAGCTGATACAGACCTCCATTAGCCACTCCTCGAAACAGTTCCTTCTTTGTCTTCAGATCCTTCACAACACAACAGTGTTTATTGAAAATAGTATAGGCATGGTTATCTTTAAGTAATTTGGAAACATTAATTAAATTCTTAGTGATATCAGACACATATAACACTTAGTTAAGTTTGATCTGTTTTGATTAGTGTTTTGTGTGAATTTTGGTGCATCCAACATGTGAAATTACAACGATTTGTCCATTACCTACTGCAAGCTTACTACCTCCTTTATAATCTGAGTTAATGGACAGGTTCTGGAGTGAGTTTGTAACATGGTTTGTCGATCCGCTGTCTATGTACCAGGCTGGATCCGCTGAATTCTCAAATTTCATTATGTAAGAAACTTTGCTATCTAATTTGGACTATTGAGGAGTGAATTCCTTGTCATATCTATGCCAACATTCAATAGCAGTATGGCCAACTTTTAAGCAAATCTGACAGGTAGGCTTCGAACCTCCTATTATATTGCCTAATCTGCCTTTCCCACGTCTTGCATTGTTGAAAACATTTCTGCCTTGGTTTGATGCTTTCTAGTTCTTCTTCCAATACTAATTAGAGTCTGTGAGATTAGTAGTTATCTCTTATTGATAGCTTGAGTCTAGGAGTCCATTCCACCCATCTAACCTATTTTCATGACCTAGCAACATTGAGTACACTTCTTCAAATGATGGCATCTCATCCCTTGAAGACAAATTGATTGTAATAGATTCAAAGTTCCTTTCCAGTCCTCCCAGAATGTACATGATTAAATCTTTGTCTGATATATTGTCACCAGGTGCTCTCAAGGCATCAGTTATGCCCTTTATTTTCTAATAATATTCAGAGATGCTTATGTTCTTTTTTTGTTTGTCGATTAAGCAAACTCCTAAGGTTCACTATTTTGGCTAATGATTTGACTGCAAAAGTTTTCTCGAAGGACATCCACAGTTCTGAGGAAGATGTGTATCCTACAGTTGCAGCAAGCATTGACTTACTCAAGGTGGAAAGGAGCCATGCCATAAGCTACTGGTCTTGTTTTTTCCAGGTTTTGTATGCAAGATTGATGGTGGTGATGCTATTTTCTTCTTCATCTATGGTGACAATGTATCGGTTTAAGGGCGTTAATTTTACATCCAGAAAATCCTCAAGATCATTGCCTCTGACAGAGGGCAGGACCTGAGCCTTCTAGAGTAGAAAATTCGAATCTGTGAGCTTAATGGTATTTGGAAATGTGATGGCTGCTGTGTTCGAGTTCAAGTTCGATATGGTAGCTGCATTTGGGTTGATTTGTGTTGTGCTTGCGGAATTGTGACTTGCAGCCATTTTTCCTGCTCTGATACCAAGTTAAATTTTGAGAACAAGAATGAAGAAGTCCAAATAGAAAATTTTCAGGACTGATCTGTGTTTCTTTTAATGAATTGCAGGATACATATATTATATATTTACACGAAGTAAATGAAGATATATATATATATATATGCGCGTGCGCGCGCACAAAGTTTGAAAGGAGTATAATTAGCATTAAAACAGAAATGACAATTGAGTAAGATTGTGGATAAAAGCTCCACAGATCAACCAAACCTTAAGCACGGCAGTTCATGCAACAGCTAAGAAAACAAGACTATTCTGCTGAAATTTTGGCGGGAAACAATACTGAAGAGGCAAGAGGGACTTAAGCATTTGGGTCAAGCTTGTGGGCTTGATCTTGGAAAGTCCAGCAAGGTATGGCAGCCCATCAGCTTGCTTCAATTTTTAACTTGCCGGGCTTGCGAATCCTGATGATGCTGCATTCGCATTTGAGGGCTAGATTTGGATTTCTTTGATCTGTTGATCTGTGTTTGTCATCGGGAATTGAAGCTTGGATTGATCACGTAGATGAAAAGAATAAGCCAGAAAACAAGATTACTGGTGTAGTGTTGAAGACTAACCGGAGTGATCTAAACTATACTTTGCATTATTTACATGCTTCCTGTAACAATTTTTTTACCTTAATTTTAATTTCTCGGCCTATACTTGATTGCATTGCCGAGGAAGAAAAACACACATGGATTTGAATTCTTGTTGCAAATGTTTCATGTTTGATACTGAAATTTGCTCGTTTGTTTTCAGTTTCCATCTTTGAAAGCTAAATGAAGAGACAACTAGGGTTTTTCTTTTTTTTTTTTGTATAGGTTAACACGAATCTAGTAAAGACAATTAATTCCCCACACCCGAAATAGAAAAGTATTTTCGGCATATTGTTTATATTATTTGTGTTTTTCTGTTTGCAGGAACATTTCGGAGGATTAATCAAACACTGATGAAGGATAAGGTAGGAGCTGCTTGGATGCCTACTGGTAATTACTTGAGAATTTCTTCATAAAGAATGATTATTTTGCGACGTAATGGATGGCGTTTGCGTAGCCAGATAGACATCTTGCAGGTTAATTGTCCTATGTGCTCTGTCTAGGTCAAATCATTTATGCCTGTGATAATAGCATGATTTAATTAGCCGGGGAAACATCTTGCAGGTTAATTAAGGCCTGTAACTAGTACAAACTATAATAATTAGAGTGAGAGATAACGTCCTTGTATGCATCGTAGTTACATTATAAAAATAAATTCCCCAAATTTTGAAAACTATATTATTTCATCATCCAACTATTTAATTATCAAATGACACATGATTTCAAATGAAAATTTTTAAATAATTATATAAATTATTTATTATTTATTCTAAAATTAAATACAAATGACTTCATCGTAAAAAATATTTGAAAAAAAAATAAAGATAATTTAATTGTTGCTGTTGTAAAGATCTACTTGACAATTCTATGCAGTTATTAACTATGAATTTTAGACTTGGTTTCGATAAGAAGATTTCCTTTCACTAATTTTTCAATTTCACAAAAACAAAAAAAGAAACATCAATTCTTCATTGTTGTAGCTATCATTAGTGTATTGTTATTAGCATTAATCAATTCTTTTTTAGTATTTTGATCTTTTTACTATTAGAAATCTTGTTTTATTTTTTTTTATTTATTCTCTTTTACTTTGCACATGTGTATCCTAAACTGAACATAATAACCAATTGAGATTGTGAGATTTAAATAAACTATGATGTAATTGAAAAACTGTAATTAATTAGCCACGTTGAAGCCTTAATTTATTTCTCAAAGTCCCATCATAGATGTATATTCAACATTAATTTGTATATTGTAGTAATGAAATCAGTGGTCTCAAGCATTAAAAGAAACTTCTATCATCTCCTCCAAATGCATCAAGCAAGAGCTTGTCGTTATTGATCAATGCGCAGTTCATGTTGAGTTAGTTACTTCATATAATCGTACACACAGAAAGTTTGTCGTGAGGAACAATAAAATTTACCTTGCCAAACAATGCTTTTAGGCGATATATAACAATGGCATGTGTTCGTGTGTGTATCTTATTGTAGTTGATTGAAGATTCGCAAGAAAACACTCACTAAAAAATTCAATTGATAATTATTTCTCTCGGTAGAAATGGTGTTCTTAAAGATCACTAGTGGAAAGTTCATTCCTGAGATCGCAATGCCCGTGTCCTCGACCATTCTTGAAGTCAAAGAAAATATCAAAAAGGTTATAAATGTGAATATAGGCAGCCAAACTCTCAAGTTCAACATTGAAGAGCTGATGAATGATAAAACCATCGCTGATTATGAAATTAAATTGTCTGCCGAGGTTGTTCTTGAGGTGATACCATTGCCTGGTGAGCCAGAATTCAACATTCCGGTGAAGTTCAAGAATCAGAAAGCTAAAGTGAAGGTTAAGGAAACGACACTGGTGGCTGAATTGGGGGCCAAAATTGGCAGGCTTTGGGATATTCCTAGCAAGAATACAATCACTCTTGACCTTGTTGGATACACTGTAATGGAGGATGACGATACTCCTGTCTCTGCTTACTATGTTTGCAAGGGTTCTCACCTTGTAGTCAAGATTACTGAGCCTAGTAACTGATATCAACTTCCTTGGCAAGATAGAGGGTGAATTAGGATTATATTACTAGAATAAATAAATGGGATTTTATCTCATGCTTGGTTATTTTATAATTTTGAATATGTAACACATTATTGACTTTTCGATTGAAAAAACAAGTTATGCTAATTAATTCCCCTTTCCAAAGACATTTAATAATCCTTTCTAATAGTTTTTATTTTTTCAATTAAAAAAAATCCGCCCTAAGTGGTCATTATAGTTAAAGAAACAAATTACGCGGAAGCGATGGTGACGGTGGTGTAACATCACAACTTACCTTGGTGCAAATTTATGGTCACCCCTTAAACATAATGTGAGTTGTAACTGTAATATGTGGCTTCCAAGACTCCGATATTCATTAGCCCACAAAGAGCAAAGCAATTTGCAATGATTTGACATTAAAATCATATTTGATAGCAAATAATGAACTGTATTATTGTAAATAAATTAGATTGTATTGAATTTAATCAATTGAAATAAATAAAATTTAATATAGTATTATATTTGACTTAATGTATATATAATATTATTTTATTATTTTATATTATAATAGTATAATAATTTATATTTTATTCAATTCATTAAAAATAACATTATTATGTTATAACATAATCATAGTAATTATTATTATATTATATTGTAATTATACATTATGTTATGGTATAATATAAAATTATATCATGTTATAATATTATGTTATATTATATATTATATTATAATTTATTATTATTATTATTATTATTATTATTTTAAAAATTAAGACAACCCAATACAAGGGCGGCCTTGGGTGATTCGTCTGTATTATATGCAGACATAATGTAGACCAATCCACTTATAATTTGCAATCGAGCATGTGAAAAAATAAAATTTTAGCAAACAGTGTCGACTGCATTGCAGTGCAATGAAGTGTTCCAAACATGTCGTAAGAAACTAATAATTGTCAATTTTAGGCTTTGTAACATACTAGCATAGGTTTCCTTTTACAACCCTTTTTCATGATTTTAGCACTTTTATTAACTGCATAACAATATTTATTATTCTAACATCAAAACAAATTCTACTTAATGTGAAGAAAAATATCAATTTATAATTAATTAGTAATTGATACCCAAAATACACAATTTTTGATGTTGAAGTAAAAATTAACTGAACTCAAGTATTATACTAATATAAATAATTGCAAGGATGTTGTTGATTTCTTTATTTTATCATTGACATTATTATATAATTGTCTTCACAAAAAAATTTGAATATTAATTAAATAATAAATAATTTTAATTACTTAAATGACTAAAATTAAACTATGATTATTTATTTATCCTTGAACTCTCGACACTATTACTTGATTTAATAAAATATAATACAACTATTTTTTTTGACCGCTTGATGCGAAGCTAACACAATTATTTATTTATCCCTTTCATAACAATAAATAAACATATAATTAATATTATAGTACTTAAAAATATCATTTTATGAGCGATAATTGATACTCTGCATACTATATTTCCGAGGACCGGTTCTGATATTGAAGTAAAAAATCAAATGAACTCATAATTATATTAGCATAGATAAATAGTTGGAAAATATAATGCTGATTTGATTATTGCATAGGTGCCTTTATGGCAGAATTTTACGTTTACGATAATGAATCTAATTACGCTTGATTTGCCACAACGTTGACCATGGCATCACGTCGTATGGGGCGCCTGTTCTGCAGGTGACACCCTTGCCCCATAATCCACTATTCGAAATTGTGGGGAAATTGGACGCTGCGGAACGTTTTGTGATTGTGATGGAAACAAACTCTGGTTGCTCAACTAAGGCAAGAAATTGGGAGGCATTTCACCATTCCAGCCTATTCTCCCCCTAACTCTCCAATGCGGATCCAAGATAATGGATGATGACCATGCTCCTCCCTCTGCTTACTATCTTTGTGACGGTTCAGAGATTGAGGTCAAGATTGTTGAACCTCGGAATTGATATTAATTTAATTTCTTTGGAAATTAAATTTCTTAGCCCCGCATTATCATACATAACAGTTAAGGAGTGAACTTATTAGTATTAGCAGAATAAATAAAGAAGTGGGGTTTTGATGTTTTGTTATTTTGCAACTCTGAATATCTATTGAAGAATTTCCTTCCTATGAACAACTTTATGCTAATTAATTAACTTTCCTTTTCAATTAAGTGTATTGATAAAAGTACTAGCAGCAAAGCAATTAACAAGTATTCTCAATAATATATACACCTAATAGATAGTGATGGCAAAGAATTAAGTTTGGGACGGATAATTTCAAATTCATATTCAAATCTACTACATAAATTTAATATTAAATCTGTACTAAATCGATAGCATATTTGACATTTTATTGTTAAATTTATTATTTAATAGTTATCAAACTCGCATAAATTTATAAACATATTTTTGTGTCTTTTTAATTATATTTGCACTTTTATAAAATACCAAATTTAAACTTATAAGTTATCTAAAGAAACCAATAAATCTTGAGTATTAATTCAAATTAAAATAGATCACTTATATACAATATCAAGCACGTCAACAAAAATAAAATTAATTACAACAATTTTTTTTATAAAAAGTGCATAATTATTTTATAAATTTACACATAAAATATCATAATTATAAAATAAAATTCTATAAAATATTAAAAATTCATTTAACCATAACATATATTAATCTATTACAAAACTACAACACAATTAGGCTATGCTAAATTGATAAAATAAAAATTCAAAGTCCAAAGTAATACACATCAAGTTTATATCTCCATCTTTTTCTGTGTGTAAATTTAAAGACTTGGTAAAAGTGGGAGATGTCCCGTACAAATAAACAATTTACATATTTATTATTGACAAAAATATAGAGTAACTCATCTTATTTCAAAATTAATATTAACTTTTATTATTTTTATTTTTAAAATTATTTAATTTAATGTATAAAAAAATTAATTAGATTCAATTATTTAAAAATTATAATATTTAAAAAATATAATTACTATAAAAATATACACGTACATATACGTGTGCACGATATTATCCATCTCAAACTCAAACATATACATATTATTTTTTATGATAATAATTATTATCTCTTATGTATGTGATTTTTTTTTTGTCTTATTGCTAAAACATATATTAAATCTATTCCAACGAAGTTAAATACTAGTAAATTTGCAGCCAAAATTATCATCCCTGCTAACAAATGAGTTGAACATGTCAAAATTGATTTGCCGCCCGCCCTTTAAAATTTTTACATTATAATGCGAAAACGTCATCCCAACAAACAAACAAACAAGCAAGCAAGTTGACCACGTCTGCTGGCCGCCCTTTATTATTTATTTCAGAATATATTCACTGCGTCATATAGTTAACATAACAAATACAACCAAATTTTCTTGATTACTTCTGCTAACGGTCATTGTTCAGATGATTCTGTGATAATCTTCTCTCTTTCTGATTTATAAGATCGTCAATCAAACGGCCAATATTAACATGAGAAGATCCACCTTGCCCAACGGCCAATCTTGCCATCTCACTGAGTTGACTCACTCGCTTTCTCATTTCATGAACCTCTTCTCCACCATTCATAAACTGAGTCACCACCTTCTCAACTCGGTCTCTGTTAACCAAAACACCAATCTTTTCTTCCTCTCCCCAAGCCAACCCTCTCTCCACGCCAATTGCAACTCCGATTTTCAAATGATTCAACACAAAATTCTCATTGTAAAATTGCTCACCAAAGAGCGGCCAAGTTATCATCGGCACAGCTGAAGTCACCGATTCAATAACCGAGTTCCATCCGCAGTGGGTTAAAAACCCGCCAACTGCCGGGTGGTTCAGTATAAGAACTTGCGGCGCCCATCCCTTTATTATAAGCCCTCTGTCTTTTGTTCTCTCTTCAAAATTCTCCGGCGAAAGCTCGCGTCTGCTACTATCTTTAATAACCCAAATGAAAGAAACTTTTGAAGATTCGAGACCAGAAGCAATCTCCAGAAGCTGCGACTCAGCGAATTTATATAAACTTCCGAAAGAAACGTAGATTACTGAGTTGGGTTTTCTCGAGTCAAGCCATGAAATACAATGGTCTTTGTCAATCGAAGGTTTGTTTCCTCTGTCTGCAATGTCAACAGCCTTTGTGTTAAAGAGAGAAACCGGTCCAACAGGATATACCACTTTCCCTATCACCTTCTCGTAATGTTTTACATATTCCGGTTCAATCTCAGTGAAAGTGTTAGCCACAACACCATACGTATCACGCTCAGCTTCAATAATTTTCTCAAAGAATTCTTCCAAACCCGTTTTGCCAAAAAACTGGTCCGGCATCTGAGACAAAGTTATATAAACCGGTTGAGGTAAACCGGGAACCAAGAATGTCTCTGTATCAGACTTTACCTTCACGTTTGGCTTATGTTGGCCGGCAGCCATTGATAAAGAAAGAGAGAAGCAACAAGTTCCATGAAAAACTAAACGTGGAATACCACACTTCCGGGCAATTTCAGCTGTCCAAGGGAGGTTCATATCGGAAATGATAGCATCGGGTTGATTTTGACGGACAAGATCGTCAGCTTGGGACTGTAACATCGTGACGGCTTTGCGGAAGTTGTAGGAGAGGTCTCTCGACGGAATCGTGTCGAGATTTTCACAGTCGGGCGGCAAGTTAGTAGTAGTGGAAGGAAACTCCAGTAGAAGAAGATTGATAGATTGTTGGTTTCGGTCACGATTGATTGTGGATTGAAAGCGAGAAATGTTTTGTGGGGTAGTGACTACGGTTGTCTTGACGCCGTGAGAAGCCAAGACTGTGGCTATTTCTATCATCGGAATTTGGTGGCCCGGCGACATGAAAGGAAAGAGGAATACATGGAGCTGATGGGATTTTGTTATGGATGCCATTAGATCGCATAGAGAATTCAGAGAGTTCAATATACGCGACTTGGAAATCAGATATTTAAGTTTTACGCTGAAAGACAAGACGTAATGAATTTGTTAATTAAACAATGAAATTTAGACAGTTTCCGTTCACAATCGGTTCACGTAATTAATTTAACAGTATCTTTTGAGGGAAAGTTTTGGTGGATCCGTACTATTATATTAGAACAATTCATCTAATAAAATTATTTAATTAATAATAAAAAATTTTATTTATTAATTATAAATAAAAATAAAAAATAGTTTTTACTTTTAATTAATAAAAAAATTTTATAAAATTATTTTTAATTTATTTATTCACTATTAATAAATTAATTTTTTTATTAATTGTATGACCATGTTATAATATCTATACTGACGTAATAGATTATTTTACTTAAAATTTTTTCATTTTTTAAACTATAAAATTTTTTATTTAACTTTGTGTGTTACATAAAAGAGATTTTGTTAAAATGCAAATGTGTGGATCACACTGACATCTTATCATCAATTTGTAAAAATAATAACAAGGTTTCTTGTATAATATTTATTATACTACCGTAAAATTTTTTTTTTTTCTAAAAATAAGGTTGTATATTAAAAAAAAAAAAAGAACAACAAAACTTTATAAAAGCTTATAAACTTTTTTTAGAAAAATTTCTCTCCTTTATTTTTTTTCTTTTATATCTAAATTAATTGTTAAATTATAATATTTTATCAGAACGATCCTGATACATAAAGTATTTATATTTCTAACTAAATACACCATAGTCATATTATTCTTCTATTATTATACTATTGTTTTATATAATTATTCTTATGAGTATGCTCTATAATTATTACTAAATTAGATCTTTCACATTTAAAAAAAAAAATAAGAATAAGTTATTGCATATATTTTATTAATGTTACTCTTGCAACTTGAAGTTTGCCCACAAAAAAAAAAGAAAAAAAATATAACCTGAAGCTCTAAAAGTCAATCATAGAACTTAAAGTTCTAAAATATGGATGGATATTTTTTATTACTTATTCTAATTTCTTTCTCCCAAATACTATTGTTTAGTATTTCTTTTGTTTATTACTTATTCTAATATGATTGGAGATTGTTTATTACTAATTCTGATTTCTTTTTTCATATATATAAAAAAAAAAAAAAAAAAAAAAAAAAGCAATCATATCCTTCTATTCTTTTAGTATTTATTTGCTGTATTTATTATAACACCCTCTGTTTTTAATATATATTATATATTTATATATAAATAATAAATTATATTTTTAGGAATATAAGTATTGTATAAAAATATTTAAATATTTTAAAAATAAATTATAAGTTTAAAATTAAATAAATAGAAAGAGTCAAATTAAGAGGTTGAATTGATATTTTATACTAGTATAAATAAAAGAACTAATTTATGTTTAGGGTTTTAATATATTTGGGAGAAAGAAAGAGAACAAAAGTGAGAGACAAAATAGAGAAAAAAAAAAACATAAGAGAAATAGTAACCTTTTTTATTATTTTATATTATTTTTTGAATAATGATTTACTATTAATAATAAATAATTTTATTATTTAAATTTTATAAAATATGATGACTGAAACTTATAATCAGATTATAATGTTAGGGTTAAATTTTTATGATTAAAAAATTAAAAAAAAATTATTTGTATAGAGATAATTAAAAAAAATAAAATTTTTACAAAAATAATATTATGATAGTGACTTAATTTATAAATTTTATAAAATTATGTATTTTAAATTTGTTAAAACTATTTTTAAAAAACTAGATATCTTTGGAGTTATTATTAATTTTTTGATTAAAAATTATTATATTTTTATTTTTTAATAATTTTTCAAATCTAATTCTAGAATACAAAAAATTGTTCACTTTTGTAAAATAACTAAGCAAAAAAATTATTTTAATTAACTAAAATATTTTTAAAAATTATAAAATTTTATATGCTAATTTTTAACTATGTCTAGTTTATCATACTATAATTTTAGGATAAAATTTTATATTTATGATTTGTTATAAAATTTTGAATGAAAATATCTTGCTACCAATTTCTATTTGTTAGTATTTGACGTTTTAAAAATAAAATTTATTTTAAATAGTTAAAGAATGAATTTAAATTCAAAAATTTTAATAATTTATTGTCTATTGTCTTTATTATCTTTATAAAATTTTATGATATTTAAAAATATACTGTATTTTTTAAAAAATAATAATTGAAGGTTACTCAGCATATAGCATAATACTGTCAAAATAAGTGATTAAGTTTGAATTATGAAAAGACTTAATTTTGTGAAGAACATAAAATCTAATGAGATTATATGCTCAATAAAAGTATATAGGTACCTTATAAATGCTAATTTTTTTCTATTATAAATCAAAGTATTTAAATTAACTTTTATTGTGATTATCAAGAGGTAAGTATACTAAATTTTTTAAAGAAGAATTACAATAAACGTGTATATATATATATATATATATATTTGAATGTATTTTTAAAAATATTTTTCAATTATAAATTCTTATGAAAGTATTGTTTTGACATTATTATATATTTATGTGATTATTTATAAGTATATGTATTACTGTGATTATAATTATTCATGATTATATTATTATGATTATTTTTATATCACTTAGTCAGCATTTAAACTTGAATATGTAATATGTTTAAAATAATAAGAAAATAATTTTATAAAAAAGTATTAATAAAAATTAAGTTTTATATATTAGAATATCAAATTTTATTATTTTCTGAGTAGGCAATTATAAGTTATATATAACTTTTATTATTTAGTATGGTCATTCTTTTAAATTTGGTATTATTATTATTATTGTTGTTGTTGTTGTTGTTGTTGTTGTTGTTCATTATTCTATATGATATGGGAGAGGGTGAATGTGTAGCTCTTACTTGCAAGCATGAGTATTTATTATTTTTTAAAAAAAAATTATATGTCCTACTTATACTTACCTTACATACAGTATGTCATCCACGGATAATATTAGGTTATTTGATTATAAGTATAATATGTGAAGTATTACTAAGAAGTAATTAAAGCGAGATATTTTTAAAAAAATTTGAAAGAATTTTATACAGTATTTTTCAAATGAATAAAATTTGATCTCATGCTATATCATATGAATATACTGTATAGAGGTGCATTGTTTATAGATATATATGTATTTTATATATAAAAAAACTAATATATTTACTAAGTTTAAAACTCACTATAATTTATTGTGATTCTAGATAATTAAAGGATTATGTACTTAGAAGACAAGTTTGACCAAACTTTTGTTGTCACTTAGTTTTCTAAATGTTACGACTTTTGAGAATATTTTTTATTTTGTTATTTAATTTCAAAATTTATTTTAGAGGCTTATGATTATTTATAATTAGAAATATTTAACTAGTTAATTTATTTATGATTTTTTTTATAAATTATATAAAAATTTTCATAATCATATAGATTTTTATAAATATTTCAGTTTTATTTCACCATTTTAAATTAGGGGCATTTTAGTTTGGTATTAATGCATGGTTTAAAATTTTGTAGATATTTAGTTGAATTAGTTGTGAAAACCAAGCAGTGTGCTAAATATTTAGCTTATGTGTCCTTTATGCATAGTTATATATTATGAATTTATCTTATTTCTATTTTTTATATAGTTAGAAATTAATTTTCAGACAAAACTCAAAATTAGAGCACTATAAGAATTGATGATGTCGTTACGGGAAGTAGTTTGAAATTAAAGTGTTATTAAAAATCAAATTGACCCTAAGGCAATAATTCAAGATTTTGTGCAAGTTATTACTAATACAATGCAACACCAACAACCCTAGGCAGCCAATGACATAGTGGAATAATTTAAGAAGTTTCAACCTCTAACTTTTAAGAATTTAACAAATCCACTAGTTGTTGAGAAATAATCTGAAAATTGGAAAAAAAAAATTTGGTTTATAGATACACAAATAATTAGCAGGTCACTTGCACAACTTACATGCTTAAAAAAACTGCTAGTCACTAATTGGAAATATCTAGCATGGCTTAGAAAAAATAGCATCTGAAGTAAAAAAAAGGTAGTCGACAACTTTTTAGGTAAGAAGCCTTGGATTAATAACAACATGAAGAAATTTGATAAATAAAAAGGTAAAAAAAAAAATACAGAGAGATGAGAACTTAAACAGGCAAGATATTCCAAATTGTAAGACATATAAGAAAAATCATATAAGATTGTGTTATAAGGAGATTGAAGCTTGCTTTAAGTGTGAGAAATCTAGTTATTTTATTCAAAATTGTCAAGAGATGGTAAGTGTTCATGAAGAATCTAAGACAAATTAAAGAGTTCTGGGAAAGTATATGCCTTTGTTAAATAGGATGCAAAAAATTTTTCTTTTGTGGTGATAAACACAATATTTATTTTTAGACACAATACTTTTGCACTTTTTAATTTAAGTTCTACACATTATTTTATATCTTACATATTTATTAGAAAATTAAGTGTTATACTATATTGTTAGATGAAAAGTTGCATGTGAGGACTCCTTTAGAGAATTTATTATATGTTAGAAATATATTAAGATCATGTAAAATTAAAATGGGGGATAAAATATTATTGGTAGACTTGATTATTTTGAAAATCTATGATTTTGATGTTATTTTTGGTTTGAATTGATTGGCTAGTTATCATGCTACTGTTAAATATTTCAAGAAAAAAAAAGTATTTCAACGATTTGGTTAACCCGAATTCAATTTGAAGGGTATTAAGTTATCTTTGATACCAAGGGTAATTTTTGCGTTACAAGCTCAGAAGAGTTCAAGGAAAGTTTGTTTGAGTTTTTTAACAAGTGTAAATAATATTGAGAAAAATAAAATAAAGATCTAAGATATTTCTTTAACAAATGAGTTCATTGATATTTTTTTCGAATAATTACCTAGTATTCCTCCTAATTGCGAGATTGAATTCAATATAGAAGTTATTCCAAGGATAAATGCAATATCAAAGATACTTAATCGAATTGTACTAACAAATTCAAAGAACTTAAATAGTTGCAAGAATTACTTAAGAAATGTTTCATTTGACCAAGTGTTTTACTATGAGATGCACCAGTACTATTTGTCAAGAAAAAGATTGATCAATATATCAATGCATCAATTATAAGGAATTAAATCGAGTAACGATGAAAAATAAATATCCCTTTCCATGAATTGAAGATTTATTTGATTAACTATAGAGAGCATCAGTGTTTTCCAAAATTAATTTTTGATTTGATTATCTTCAATTGAAAATAAAAAAGGAAGACATTCCTAAGACAGCTTTTCAAACCAAGTATAGACATTATAAGTTTACAGTGATGCCATTTACGTTTACTAATGCATCTATTGCTTTCATGAATCTTATAAATTATATATTTAAGAATTATTTAGACAAATTTATGATTGTATTTATTGATAACATCTTGGTGTATTCTAAAAGTAAAAAGAAGCATGAAGAACATTTAAGAATTATGTTGTAGTTTTATGCAAAATTCAAGAAATATGAATTTTGGTTTAATGGTATAACCCTTTTGAGGCATGTTATCTTTTGAAGGGACTCTCAGTAGATTCAAGTAAAATAAAAGCATTGATTGAGTGGTTTAGACTAGTTAATGTTAGAGAGATTCGAAGTTTTCTTAGATTGGTTGGATATTATATGTATTTTGTTGAAAATTTTTCTAAAATAACTAACCTATTAACACAACTGATAAGGAAGAATGTCAAATTTTATTGGTTAGAAGAATATGAAAAAAGTTTTGAAGAGTTTAAAAAGCAATTGATGACTACTCTAGTGTTAACCATTTCTTTTAAGTATTATAGATATGTAATTTATAGTGATGCTTATTGATGCAAAAAAAAAAAAAAAAAAGGTGGCTTATACTTCATAACAATTGAAAAATTATAAACAAAACTATCATATCATGACTTAGAATTAGTAGTAGGTGTATTTGCACTCAGATTTGGAGACATTATCTTTATGAAGAAATATGTAAGATATATATTAATCACAAAAGTTTTAAAAACTTCTTCACCCAAAAGAAGTTGAATATGAGACAACATCGATGACTTGAGTTAGGTAAGGATTATAATTGTATATTAAATTATCATCTAAGAAAGGCCAATGTTGTTGTAGAGGCTTTGAGTAGAAAATCTATGAGACATATGGTAGCACTTGTAACTACTCAAAAGTAGATTCTTTCAGATTTTGAGAAGTTTAATACCAAAGCAGTAAAAATTGACAAACGTATATTTAATGCACAATTATCCATGAAATCTACTTTGATAAAAAGAATTAAAAGAGCATAAGGTGATAATAAATATTAAAAAATGATTATATATAAAGTTTTAGCAAATTAAAGATTTGGATTTATGGTAAATAATGATAAAGAACTACGTTTTAAAGGTAGGCTTTGTCTGCCCAACTACTATAAATTGAAACATAAAATTTTGTTAGAAACTCATAACTCTGCATATGCCATACACCCAAGTAATACGAAGATATATCGAAATCTGTGAGTCATTTATTAGTAGAATAATATGAAGAAAAAAATTGTATAATTTGTTAAGCAATGTTTAACATATAAGTAAGTCAAGAAAGAAAATTAAAGACCTTCTAGATTGTTAAAACCTTTATTGATTCCAGAATGGAAATAGAAACACAGAACTATGAACTTTGTTGTTGGATTATCGAACATACAAAAAGGCTTTAATACCATTTGAGTGGTTATTCACAGTTTAACAAAGGTAACATATTTTATTTCTATGCAAACTACTTACACTATGGATAGGTATGCATAAATTTATATTAATGATATTATGATATTACATAGAGTTTTTATTTCTCTTATCTCAAATAGAGATCTGAAGTTCATATCAATATTTTAAAGGAACTTACACTGAACTATGAGTATAAAGTTAAAGTTTAGTAATGTTTTTCATTCCCAATCTGACAAACAATCTGAAAGAACTATTCAAATTCTTGAGGATATGTTACGAGCTTATGTAATGGATTTCAAAGGCAATTGGGACAAATACTAATCGCTTGTAAAGTTTACGTACAATAATAGTTACAATCTACAATTGGTACAACTCTTTATGAAGCTTTTTATGGAAGAAAATATAGATATCTAATATATTGGGATGAGGTTGAAGAAAGAAAATTGATTAGACCATAGATAGTTCAATGAGTATGTGAAGCAATTGAAAGGATTAAAAAAAGAATAAGAGTAGTTCAAAGCAAACAAAAAAGTTATGCAAACAATCAAAGAAAAAGCTTGAAATTCATTGTAGTTATTTAGGTATTTTTGAAAATTGCTCCAATAAAGAGAGTTATGAGATTTGGTAAAAAGAAAAAATTAAGTCTAAAATTTATTGGTCTTTTAGAGATACTTAAAAGAATAGGAGATATGGTTTACATAATAGCTCTTCCTTCATCGCTATCTAGAATTCATGATGTATTTCATGTGTCTATGCTATGAAAATATATTTTTAATTTAACACATGTATTCAATTATGAACCGCTCCAACTTAAAAATAATCTAACCTACGATGAGAAACTTATTCAAGTTCTAAACTATCAAGAGCAAATGTTGCACATTAGAAAAATTTCTTTTATGAAAGTTTTACGGCGAAACCATTCAATAGAGAACGTAACTTAGGAACGAAAAGAAGAAATGCAAGAAAAATATTCTCAATTATTTGATGTATAAGATATGTATAAATTTCGAGGACAAAATTCTTTTAAGATAAAGAAAGTTGTAATACTCTCTTTTTCTTTTTATATATTTATATATAGATAATAAGTTGTGTTTTTAGATATATATATATGTATTATATAAAAAATAATAAAATATTTTTAAAATAAATTATAAATTTGAGGTTAAATACATAGAAAGAGTGAAATTAAAAATTGAATTGATATTTTACGCTAATATAAATAAAAGAGTTTATTTATATTTAAGGCTTTGAGGTATTTGGAAGAAAGAAAGAGAATAAGAGTAAGAGAAAAAAATAAAAAAAAATAAAGAAAAATAATAAGTTTTCTTTTCCTTATTTTATATTAATTTTTAGATTAATAATTTGTTATTAGTAAAATATTTCTTATTTAAGTTTTATAGAATATAACGGTTGGAACTTATAATCAAATTATGATGTTAGAGTTAAATTTTTATAATTAAAAAATTAAAAATTTTAATTTGTAAAAAAATAGTTAAGGAAAAATAAAATTTTTATAAAGATAAAATTATGATAATAACTAAATTTGTAAATTTTATAATTTATGTGTTTTGAATTTAACAAAACTATTGTATTAAATAAACTAGACATCGTTATGGTTATTATAAATTTTTTTTATTAAAATTTTTTATATTTTTAATTTTTAATAACTTTTCGAATTTGGCTCTAAGATATAAAAAATTGCTCGCTTTTGTAAAATAATTGAATGACAAAATTATTTCAATTAACCAAATATTTTAAAAAACTATAAAATTTTATATATTGATTTCTAATTATGTTTAATTTATTTATTAAAATTTCAGATTAAAATTTTATATTTATGATTTGTTATAAAATTTTAAATGAAAATAACTCACTATCGATTTTTATTTGGTAGATTTTGATGTTTTGAAAATAAAAGTTATTTTGGATAGTTAGAATATGAATTTATATCTAAAAATTTTGATCAATTATTGTTTACATGTCTTTATTATTTTTGTAAAATTTTATGACATTTGAGAATGTATTTATTTTCTAAAAATTATTGATCGAAGGTTATTCAACATATGACATAATGTTGTCATGATAAATGATTAAGTATAAACTATAAAAAGAATTAATTTTATAAAAAAAAAATTTTGGAATTTAATTGATTATATATATCTGTGGAAGTGTATAGGAATCTTATGAATGTTAATTTTTTTAATTATAGGATAAAATACCTAAATTAATATTTATTGTGATCATCAAGAGATAAGTATACTAAACTTTTTAAAAGAAAATCACAATAAACATATATAGATATATATTTGAATATATTTTTAAGAAGATTTTTTATTTATAAATTCTAATGAAAGAATAGTTTTGATATTATTATATGTTTATGTGACTATTGATGAGTGTATGTGTTATTGTGATTGTAATTATTTATAATTATGTTATTATGATTATTTTAATATCATAAACATGAGCATATATGCATTAGCATTTAAACATGAGCATATATGCATTGGTATTTAAGTATGAACATACATATATTGGTATTTAAACATAAGCATGTGTATTGTATTTAAAATAATAAAAAATTAATTTTGTAAAAAAAGTACTTATAAAAGTTTAGTTTTATGTATTAAGATATCAAATTTTATTACTTTTTTAGTAAATAATTATAAATTATATAAAACCTTTGTTATTTAGTGCAGTTATTCCTTCGTATTTGGTATTGTTATTATTATTATTATTATTATTATTATTTATTATTTCATATCATATGAGAGAAACTTTTGGGGGTACTCTTAGGTATAGTAATTTTTATATTCGTATAAAAAAAATTTTGTATATATAAGAGGACTTATTAATAATTAGGGTAAGAGTATAACTCTTACTTTTGGGTATAAATGTTTATAATTTTTTAAAAAAAAAATTATATGTTTCGCTTGCGCTTACCCCACATACGGTATGTTATCGATGAGTGACATTAATTGATTTAATGATAAGTGATATATAAAATTCTACGAAGAGATAATTGAAGGAATATATTCTTAAAAAATTTGAAAGAATCTTATATAGTATTTACCTGTTATGAAATTTTTGAAACGAACATTATTTTATCTCATGTCATTTTATGTGCATACATTATATATAGGTATATTATATATAGATATGTATGTATTTCATGTATATAAAAAACTAATATATTTATTGAGTTTAAAACTCACCGTAATTTATTATGATTTTAGATTATTGAAAAATTGTGCACTTATACGATGGATTTGGTTGAACTTCTGCTATAACTTAGTTTACTAGGCGTTGGAACTTTTGAAAATTTGCTTTCATTCTGTTATTTAATTTTAAGATTTATTTTAAAAATTTATGATTATTTATAATTAAAAATATTTGATTAATTAATTTATTTATGAGCTTTTTTATAAACTATCTAAAATTTTTCATAATCATATAGACTTTTGTGAATATTTTAGTATTATTCGATCATTTAAAATTAGGAGCGTTTCATTTATTTTGGTCCTCGTACTTTAATTTAATTAATGTTAAGTTAAAAAATATAAAATTATTATAAAATTCAAACTGAGAACTCTAAAATTAAATTTCTTATCCAAAATTTGAAGTTAAGAATTTTAAAAAATTATAACTTTAAATTCTAAGAATAACTTCAAAGTTATAAATATTAATTATTAAATTAAAAGTTGAAGTTCTAACTTTATAAATTATATATAAACTTGAAATTTTGAGTATACTTATATGTTTTCAAAACCTAAAGTTATGAAAATCAATAATTAGATTAGTTAGAACATAAAGTTGTAAGTCAACAAAATATCATAAACCTAAAATTCTTAGTATATTTATATGCTCCCATTATCATTTATGATTTTTAAATGTTAAAATATATTGTTAATGTCGTGAGTTTGGAAGACACCATCCAAATAAAAAGAGAAAAAAATAAATGAATTTTTAGAATAAAATTAAAAGTTGTGTTTTACCTTTGTGCTTATTCGAACTTAATTATGACCACGTAAGGAATATGTTTCTTTTTAAGTAAAGACATAAAATAATTTACAAAATTTTAAAATTGCAAAATTACTAACGAATATAACTTGAATTTATTTATCAATGCCTTACAACTAAAATTGTGCAGTAAAAATGTCATTAAAAAAATGTCATAAAATATATTCTCTATTTTTATACTACTATATAATATGTTTCTTCCGCAATAATTTCATAAGTATGAATCTAAAATTATTTGAAGTTATTTACATATCTTTTGCTTACTATAAACTATGTTCATTTATTTTTAAAAAAAATTTCAAAAGTGAATGTAAACTAATATTCTCAAAAGTGAATATAAATAAATATATTTATAACGATGAAAAAGGAATTTTATTACTCATGCAGTAATCGAAAGTATTTTTGATGAAAAAATACAAAAATCTCTATAACCACTAGAAGTGGTGTTTTAAAAATATGATAATCTCTATTGTCATATAAAATGACATTGATTACATACTTATTATATATCAAAACATCTAATATATTTTTATCTGACAATTGTGAAAGTGAAATGACATTGATTACAATTACAATTTAACTATTATGTCTTCTCTCTCTCTCTCTCTCTATATATATATATATATATATTATTCGTCTAAACTCTTTTTTAATTCATTAAATATATTCCAAGTGATAAAAAGTTAAAGATTTTTTAACAGCTTTGTATTAGAAATAATATAGAATATTTTACGTTAATCTTATTTAAAGTTTCTATATGATATCTAATTTAACAAATATCTTTAAAATTAAATAGATTTTTTTAAAATCTAGATTAGTATAGTAAGACATCTCTATAATAATACTTTATATAAAAATAATCTTCATATAATCATAAAAAGATTAGTCTTAATTTGGGCCAATCATAAATAATAATAAATTATACATTATAATAAATTTTAGTTTTTCCACTTTCGATGGTTGTGTTTTGTCATCAAGGTAACCTATGACCACCATATAAGCAATAATGTGCTTTTTTGAAGATATTCATTTCCATTCAATTTTAAAAGGCTAATTTATATTTACTTTTAAAAATGCTTAAAAATATAAAATAATATTGTATCCATACTTAACATGAAAAGTTATTTTGTTTTCATACTTATAAAATTATTATGACACTATCACATTAGAAGTATCAAACTAGAGTCTAATTCTCTAGCGTATACTTTTTAATAATATTTTGACAACGCAGTTTTAACTGTAAGATATTAATAAATAAAGTTAAATTAGATTCAATAATAGTTTTACAATCTTCTAAAATATTTTATGTCTTTACTCTAATAGAATATTTCTCTTTAATGACCATAATCAAGTAAAAATAAAATTAAAAGAAAATAACAATAACTTTTAATTTTATCCTGCAGAGATATTTATTTCTCTCTTTTGAATGGTGTTTTTCAAGCCATAGCATTGATAATGTATTTTAATATCTGAAGACCATGAAAGGATAGTAGGAGCATAGAAATATACTTAGAATTTCGAGTTCATGATATTTTTGATATATAAAGCTTTAGGTTCTAATCCAGTAGTTAATATATAGAACTCCAGGTTCTATAAACATATAAACATCCTTAAAATTTTAACTTTATATATGATTTGTAAACTTAAAACTTGAACTTAAAGTTTTAATATAAAATTAATATTTAGAATTTAAGTTTCTAATTTTGAAATTAATTTCAGAATTTTAGTATCTAATTTTAAAATTATTTTTAAAATTTTAAATTCTTATTTAAAAAATATATCTAAACTTCAAGTTCTTACTAAGATTGTATTTTATAACTTAGTTTTTGATTAATAAGGTTATTTTTTAAACTTCAAATTCGACTCACCTCTATTGTTTTGCAAACTTTATGTTGTAATGATAATATCAACAATACCTATACATTTTTAATAATGTAACTTATAAGAATAAAAACTTACATTGTATCATCATTATTACTAAAAATAAAATGAAATAAGAAACAAAAAAATCATATGTGGTATGTTATATTTGTTTTACGATGCAAAATATTTAATTTAATAACAACCTCGTAGAATACTTATAATTATAGCTATATAAGAATAAAAGTAGTAAAACAATATAATAATATAAGAGCAATATATAGTGAAAATATTTAATTAAAAACAAGAAAAAATTAAATACTTCATGTACCCGACATTCTTAATAACACGTTGAAAAAACTAATTTAAAGTGAAAATAAGAGAAAGTAGAGGAATACAAGTGAGATGTTATTATTAGAGAAACATAAGAGATATTTGGTGGTGCAGAGGCATTAAGCAAAACAAGAGGGTTTTTTCTTCTATATACATAAGGCATATATTTATTAGTTTGTGCCACCATACGACACCAATCAAAATCAATCATGTGTATGCAACTTTAATATATTGTGACACATATTAGGACACTTGTCAAATGACTAGGGGGTGGAAATCCATCAATATTCACATGTATATTTATTTTTAAACGGGGTGTGAACGATAACTCCCTATTTTAAAAAAATAATAATAATAATAATATCTAAAGATAGTTTAATAATTTTTTACAATTAGGTCCCTAATGTAACGATGGTGAATAGTAATGATTACTGAAGATAGATGTTTTGATTTACGCAGCAAAAAAAACCTCGCAAGAAAAAAAAAATGACAAAATAACATCAGATATTTAAAACTTATTTTTTGCAGAAGAACTTCTTCCCACAACCACTGACTTCTCATCAATTTGATCATCCTTCACAGCCCATGAAAATACGTGCGAAGTTACAGAATCCCCCTCCAGAAAGGTCTTCCCAAACTAACATGTCCAACTCTTTTTGACTGACTAAAGGAACTGACATGCAAAAATGCATTATGAAAATAATCTTTATCTTAAAAAAGAGTTTATAATTGTTGTTAATGCTAATTAAATCTTACAAAAATATCAACTCTAAAATATTAAATTTTATTATTCTTGTCGGTAAATTTTAAAAAAAAAATTTCACGATAATTTTGCTTTTTACAAACTTTTATTTTTAAATTTAAATTTTTTTTTTCAATTTTTACTCTCAACAAATAAAAACAACGGCAAAATAAAAATAAATTTTTTTATTTATTAATATTTACAAATTTAAGTTTATTATTAAACGGGCATTAAATATATTATTTGCTTGATTTATTTAATTAAAAAAATTTTAAAAAGTACTGTAATATACAAACTTAGTTGTCTAAATTTGTTACTTGATGGTAGTGAAATTTAATTAACTAGATATTGTAAATATTATAAAAAAAAAAAATTATTGTTGCTTACTTGACAAGAGAAGATCGCGGAAAAATTTGAGTGAAACAAAAAAAAGACAATAGACAAAGAAGCTGCGATCGGCCAAGCCAAGATTGCAGCTTCCAATTATGAATAATTAAATAATTACTAATACACTACCTAATCATTTTATAATTTTTTATTAAATAATTATAAATATAAAAATTAATTAAATAATAACACAATATAATTAATGAAAATTTTTCAAAATTTTTAATTGATATACTTATTAGTATTTTAATAATTTTTACTTAATTATTTACATAATTTATATAATTACTAGTTTGTAAATGAATTTTGCTTATATATAGTTAATAGTTTAGTTAATGAATTGTTTATATTTTATTAATTATATATTTATAAATAATTAATTAAAAATTATTTATTTATTTAATATCTTATATAATTAAGAATATTAATTACAATTTATTTGTAAATTAAAATTAAATATAACTTACTTAATCTAATAATTAAATAAGTATTAATTAATTATAATTTTTTATTTAATCAATTGTAGGCACAATCTGTAAAAGCTGTGATGAAATTCCAACTTTGACATTTAAAAAACGTTATATCAGAATAGGGTATTATTCCAAACTCTAATCGGATGCTTTAATATTTTCTGCCTCACAGCCCCCAAAGCCAAGAAAGTGGAACCCAAAAAAGCAAAGAGCTCTTCATTTCCGGTGTTTGTGATCCAACCAAGACCAATAAATGCAGTAGTCCTTAACCGGTGATCTGTAGAAGCACAGTCATCAGGCGTCCCATCCGATAACTAGAGCATTATTAATGACGAAAGCGAGCATTACTTTCGGGGACTCTCGTCTCACGTAATTTTTTATTATTTATAAATTTTTATCATAAAACAAAAATTATATTTAAAATTATTAATATTTAATTATTCATAATTATAATAAATTTTTTTCAATAAATTTACTTAATTTATAAAAATAATAGCATTTGAAATTTTTTAACAAAATTACAAAATTAATTTTAATTTAACAGAATATCTATTATTAAAATTTTATTACTGAATTTATGCATGTGAAATACTTAGCCACGACATATTTAAAATTACTTTAATAATAATTCATTAGCTTTTGGGCGGCATATTACTAGTTACAACAGAATCTCATGCCAATTGTAAATTGAAACAGATACCAAAAATAATTTCTTACCCTAATTTTCTGTTTACACACTTGTTTATGAATTTGGCCTCTTCTTTTTTCTTTTTTCTGTCAGATCTCAATCTGATTTCTCTCTCAATCTCCCTCAGTTTCTTTGCCTTCCAATTCCAATTTCAAAAATAAAACCGAATGAAATCAATTGGATTCCATTTATATAGCTACACCAACTGCCTTAACTAAGATTAACAAAATTGAAATGGCAAGCAATATAATTAGTAAAATAGCCATTTGTCCTTCAATTAGTTTCCCATTCATATATACATGCACAATGATTTTTAACCAATTTATGAACTCCGCTCACGCCCCTAGCCAACCTGTCCGTCCATCCATGCATATTTCAATTCAATTCATAAAATATTGCAGGTCCTTCCATTTTGCAACTACTAATATAATGTATTTATTCATGCAATAACAAAAGGCCAAATCTACTCATATGAAAAATATCATAAGCTTATTCCTTCTCAATGGATCCAATTTTAATACATATAATCACTTAATAATAATAATAATAATAATAATAGTATTACACTATTGCAACATCCCTCAACACTAAAATAATTATCTTTTTACTATTAGTTGATTAACTTTAAAAGGAAATTTTTGACTTTGACTCAATTTTTAGTAAAACATATTTTGTTTGTTTCAAAAAATATACCTAATTAAAAAAATTAAATAAAGATAAATAAATTATAATTTTATTAGTAACGAAAAAATAAATTAAAAATATATTTATTTTTTAATTAATCAACTTGTGATTAAATAAATATAAATATTTTTTGATATAATAAAAATAAAAACTGGAAATTTATTATAAAAAAGGAAAACTAAAAGAAAGTTGATAAATATTTCATTCTTTTCTTATTATACACCACGGGACATTTGTACTTGCAGAACAAATCTGACACCATCTATGGATATTCAATTTGTCTTTTGCTGCTAAAATGGAGGTAGACCCTTCTGTTTCTCTTTCAAGCAACAAACAGCCAGCTTCCACACCAGACATGAGCTGGAGTTGATGCTAAATTACTATTCCAGATTATAGTGACAATGAATATGATTCAATTACAGATTACTTATTTCTCTTGGCATTAAGATAACCGTTACATTATATATATTTGCTGCATTTTAAACCTGTTGTACGCTAGTTCTTACTCATAAGACATGATCTACTAGCTTAAGGTCACTTTACAAATTTAAATACAAACATCTTTGTTCTCTTATATTTAAATAAGCAAATCTGCATATCCATCAATTGCTTGGTTGCCAAGGGATTGCTTGAGCCTGTACAAAGCTCTACTCTCCAGCTGCCTCACTCTTTCCTTTGATAATCCAAACATGTTCCCTATTTCCAACAGTGATTTTGGTTTGCCATCTTCAATGCCGAATCTTAGCCTGATTATTCGCCTCTCTTTGGGACTCAAATTGTTTAGAAGCTTGCGAACGTGTTGCCTCATCAATATCTTTTGCACGCTAATGTCAGGGATCTCAATCCCCGTGTCTGCAGTTATCTCCTGCAAGTGTAACAAGGAGTATTGATAATTTTCTACATATAACATCTTCCATTACTAGAATGCTTATTTATTTACCAGACAAAGTAGTGGGATTAAAGGAAAAAAACAACTTTAAGAAAAGAACATCATGACCAAAATGTGAAGTAGACTTTACATATCCAATAAATTTTATAGCCCATTAACTATTAGCTCAGGAGTGATCACTAGACCAGTAATGACAATAATTGATTGATAGCAATAAAAAAAAGTTTAGCATACCATATGCCAGCACATTAACATACATCTGTTGTTGCAATTGTAATGACCCAATTCAACTAGCACGATATTATCCGCTTTAAAAGCTTAAGATGGCATAACAAGCACAAACTGTGCTTGACACCTCATAATTTTGTTTTTGGTGCTAAGGATTTTAAGATATGAGCCAAAAAGACCTTATGTTAATTAAAGAAGCAAAGCATTTATAAGGCATATACCAGACCAAACATTGTGAGAGCCAAGACCAAGCCTATTGTGCCACCCTAATCCGCCAAAACAGACAATATCATACTAGTCAAAGTGAGCCATCACAAATTGTAAAATCTCACATCATTTGGGAGCAAGCCTAGGATGTGCTTCATAAGTACTTTAACTTCCTTAAGTAGTATGAGGCCTTTTGGGCTCAAAGTTTAAAATTCTAGTTGCCAAGAACAAAACTGTAAGACGATAAGTTTAAACTCATTATGCTATTTTGAGCCATCAAAGCGAACAATATCGTGCTAATTAAGTCGAGTCATCACAGCAACAAGGAGATGATGATCCATTTGAGTTCATGTAAGATGAGTTGGAAAAAGTCCCTTGAATCATCCAAATGATTGATAGGCTAAACACCAGTTTATAGCTAGTCCTGGTATTTTATAATTCTTCCTTTCACCTGTTAATTTATTTTGAGAATTTCTACATTTTATATCTAAAAGCCTTGTCACATTAAGTGGTTCTAACTGGCTTCTTCAACACCATGGAAACAATAGATATGTCATCCTATAGAGTGTTCATCCAAATATGTACATTACCATGTTCAGATCTTCGGACTCACAATTTTCCTCAGCAATTATTTGTATAAACCATGCTCTAGAAACAAGAGACTTTGTCATCAAGGAAAGACTTCCAATAGACCTTTTTTTTTTTTTTGGGTTAGTCAATGCTCCAGCTACTCCCAAGCATCTATACCACTTTCATAGCCATCAAGAAGTCATATATTTATGTATTATCAGATGGAAATTGTGAAAACATTACCTGAAAAGTAGTATTTTGGTCTGTCCAAACAGGTTGTTGTAAAGAGAGTGGCATTCTTGTCATAAATATCACCTTTTCCAACTTCTCGACTGTAATTCCAACACGTCTTGCCAATTCTTCTTTGGCTGGAAAATGGTCTCCTTCTTGAATGCATAGTCTCTTTGCTTCCAGTACCTTGCCTAGAAGGGTATATACATTCTCCTGCAACCAATAAATAAATTCAATCACCCAAAAAAATAAAAAATAAAATAAAACAGGTTGATTGCTGCTTGCTATATACAAATACTAAATATACTTATTTCCAATAACTTTGATAGATGTGGTCCCAGTCAAATGTTTTGAAAGACATTCGAAGAAACCAAATAACAAAATTTTTAAATATAAATTAGAGACAAAAAGAATGTCATTACCGGCAAACGGATTGTCCTGGAATGTTGAAAAATAGCTTTCCTAACTGTTTGCCTTACCCACCAGTAGGCATAGCTAGCAAATCGGCATCCAGCATGAGGTTTGAACTTCTCAACACTCTTCATAAGACCCATACTTCCCTCCTAGAAAAGTTGCACAAAATCAACAGAAATTATATTCGTTAACCTTTATGTGAACATCCAGATATGCTTCCGTATGTAATATTAATTTTCTTTGTCATGAAGTTGTTTGAGAGGAGAACTTATATTTTATAACTGCCAAATCAAACAATAACCTAAGTTTGCATTTCTACCCCAGTGTTCCAGTGCATTAAACAGAATGTAAATGTCCAGATGACAGATCAAGAACAAGAATATGATCATTAAGTTTGCTAAAAGGTGAATAAAATCACAACCACGGTTCGGGGGCAAACTCCAAGCAAGATACAGGACTAAATGATCTAAAACAATGTTTGGGAAGCATTCTCAAATGGGTCAAGTTTGGATAAGAAAATTATTTGGAAAATGAGTGTCAGGTAGCAGGAAACTTAACACCATCTTTTAACACCCCTAACCTTTCAACACTTACAAATCCACCACAATATACATTTCAAACAAAACCTCCAAGGACTTAAATCCTTCATCTTTTGGGCTCTTGGAACATCCTAAGGCACAAATTGCAGCATTGAAATCTTAAGCACTCAATTAAACTGAAACAGGTTCACATGTTCACTCTTGTCAATAATACTGAAATAAACAATAGCCATTCCTAAATGTTGCCTGGTTAACCTGCAACAAGTCATAAAGGCTGAGACCACGGCCCTGATATTGTTTGGCAACATGAACAACCAAACGTAAATTTGCATTAATCAGCTTTTCGCGGCTGCTGTTACCAGAGTGAAGTTCTGACTTCAAGTCCCGACAACTTAGTCCAACAGTTTCAGCCCATTCAATCAAGGTGGGCTCACGACTGAACTGAGATTGAAGCTTACTCTTTGCCTTCTCTAGTCTTATTAAATCCTGCCACATTTTCCATGAATAAGAGCTTTAAGAAATTAAACATGAATAAAACTGCAACAAAATAAAAGTAGAAATTCACCTGTATGTGAGCAACCAATTCATACTCTTCTTCAGCTGTCAAAAGTTGTCTTGTTTCAGGACCCCACAAAAACAATCGAAGTGGATCATTAGAATCAAACCCTTCACTTAACTTTTTTTGCACAGCAGCCTTTCTAGAACTATAAGTTTCATGAACCATAAACTTTGGTTTAGAAACCCTTCTCTTCTTTGACCGTCTCTCCAAAAACCGGGTTGACCGAACTGTTTTCACTTCCTCATTTTGAAAGTTCAATGAGCTAGTAGAACAAAATTAAAAATATCAGTCCTCAGAGAGATTGACCTTAAAATGAGAATAAACTAAAGGAAAACCAATCCAGTCAACGAAAATAATAACCTGGTCAAAGATGTATCATTAGATTCAGCTCCATATAATTTGGGGTTCTCAGCTAATAAGGCTGCTTCTTTCGAGGCTGACAAAGCCTTCTTAGCAAGGGCAACCACATTAAATGGTTCAACATCCACAGGCTCCTCATTATTGTTTGTAATAGACTGCATAGTCAAGGACAAGGAAGGATCTTCCCCTGTTTGTATGGGTGGCAATCTGCAAGAGAAAATAAAAGAATCACATGAAATCCAATTCATAACAAAATCACGGTGACAACAAGTTAACCAATCAGCAACGGAAGTAATTTCATTTCATCTTACAAATTCCATAAATCAGGCCAGTGAAGCAACTGATGTTCAAAGTCCTGCTCTAGTTGAACCAAGTCACCTGAGTTCTTCTCTTCAGGACCAGAAGCCTCAATCTGGCTTCTATCCGTTGTTGCCTGTAATGGGACATAAGGAAGGCAACAAATGACAACAAATAATGTAGGTGTTGCAAAAGGAAGAGAAATAAACAAATTGTCAGCTAATTTCCAAGAAAAGGAAAAAAGAAAGAAAAAAAAATATTACAAATGAGGCATCAACGTATAGGCATACTACTAAGATATATGTCTAACCTTTGATGTTTTCTCTTCCTTAAAAATGTGTAAGGGAGACCCATACTCATCACGCTGCTCTTGCAAAAGAACCGAGGCAGGAAAATGTCGAACAACAGAAAAAGTTGGAACAGAAGCAACTGCAGGGGCTGATTGCTCATGACGCATAAAAACTAAAATGTACATAAACACACAAGATGTTATTGTAAAAGAAAAATCATCATACATCTCTGACTAACTCACAGAATATCAATATATTTATTCAACTGAAAGAATAATAATGGCCAAACAAATACTAGCATTAGTTGAACACATAAATACGCAAGAAGGTTGATTGAGAGTTGGAGTTGTGCAAGAACTTGAAACTGAGAATCACCAATGGAAAACAGAGGTATGTTTCTATAATTCCACACAGCAAAATTACCATTAACACATGCACACATAAAACTATCACCGCAATTAATTAAGAAGTAGAACATCAGACACAGACCTGGCGAGGTCCCATTTACAAATCAATTGACCCGTCAAGCTTAACATAAATTCATCATCATATGAAGAACTATAAAATAAAACATAACCTGGTCAATTGCTAATATACTTACTCAAGAAATATTTCATTGAAACAACTAAACAAAGCATGAAGTAAAACAAATGCAAAGTAAACGCAATAAGTCAAACTTCACATCCCCATTTGCTTGCCTAGGTAAATGAACATACAGTGTATTATCAACTTAAACCACAATTCAAATAAACTTCCGTCTAGTTTGCTAAGCAGTTGCACGAAATGAAAACACTAAAAGCCTATGGCAAAATTATAAATTGACTTCATTAATAATGCCTCACTAAATGAAAACACTAAAAGCCTACGGCAAAATTATAAATTGACTTCATTAATAATGCCTCACTAACCAATCGGGCAGCAAATTAAACAAGAAAAAACATAAAAACAAAAGCAAGAAACAACAAAGGAAGTACAAAAGTTACGAATAGGCAACACTTCTTACCTGAAGATGAAGGAGAAGATGATGAGAGAGTGTACTTAATGTGGGTTCTTGTAAGAAGTGCAGGAGGTGAAGATAGCAAATTCCGTCCAGCCTCCATTGAAGACACTGCGATAAGTGGAAGTTAATGTCTGTTAACTAACCGTACTTCGTTGTACACTACGACAACAAAACATGGGTTTCGTTTGTTCTTCTTGGAGAAATGTAAATGGGTTGTGTAAATGTAACGGGTTTTGTAGATAAAGAAGCAGGGGCAGCTCTGCACCGCTTTCAGAATCTATTTCACGCCTCAGAATGCCAACCCAGTGCTTTGAAAGGATCAGGTTTTCCTTTTTTATTTCCTTGCATTTTTTTCTGTTTTAATTAGACAATCAATGCACTAAGACGCTGCCGTTTTGATACAGCAGAAGGGTAAGAAACGTCGTCGTTTACCATTGATACTATTGCTAAAATTAAAGTAATAATTCATATTAATGTCAAATTATAATTATATTATATTAAATAGATATCAATTCGAATCTGACTTGTTTAATAATTATATTAAAAATTAAAAATTATAACATAACACGCTTAATAAATAATTAAACATATTGTAATTATATTACACGTTTAATATCTTTTTTATATATTAGAATATAATTTCATAATATTTATAATAATATATACAAATATTAAGTAATTTTATTCTAAATATAATTAAATATTTTTTAAAATTTGATGAATATAATTAAATTATTAAAAAATATAAAATAAAATTATTCAATTATAAATAAATTAATATATCATAATTATTCAACTAATTAATCGTATTATAAAGAGATCATATGTCAAAAACTCTAAACTCAAATTATACACTATTATTAATCATGTTATATTGTGTTTATTTATTTAATAATTACTCATTTTATATCAACTTAAACTTGTAAAATCATGTCAAGTTTGTGTCAGTTAGGTAGATTATATCAAAAATTACCATATATCAAAATAGGGAATAAAATTCAAATTACAAAGATGGTATATATTTAAATAAAAATCTTTATTAATAATTATCACATGTTAGATGAATATTAATTTTTTATTTTATAAAAATAAAATATGATAATTAAACTTATTTTAATTATAAAATGTATATTTTGATATAATTCCTACATATTGTGTTGTCTAATTCTAATAATCACTAATTTATTTTTTGGTGTTTATATCTGTATTTTTATTTAAAGTCTTATTTTAAAAAATAAAATAAAATAAAACGACTATTTGGATGATATACTCAACTATATTTTATTATATTTTACACATGATTTAAAATGTGAATAAATATAAAGATATTTGTGATAAATATTAAAGCGATATTAGACAATCACCCAATTTAATATTATTTAGGAAATATCTTGTTTCGTGTCCTTATCATTGTTGTGTTGTGTGCCATTTGTTATTTTGTTCACAATGTCCTTTGAACAAAATGTTAAAAATTTTTTTATGATAATTAAAATAGCAAATATCTTTTTAATTGGTAAAACAGAATCTGTGTGCATAAATTTTTATCATAGTATTATAATCTTATTACATATTTTATTTAATTTAAATTTTTATTCGTATACATAATATAAAATACATAAAACTAATATAATATTATCACATTAACTGATATAAATAATTTTGTATAAAAATTTGTATATGTAATAATTATCATGAAAATTAATTATGTTAATAATTTGGATCAAATTTAGGGATAATATAATTTTAATTATGGCCAGATTATATTCTTTATCTTTATTATTTTATTTTATTTTATTTTATTTTATTTTATTTTATTTGTTTTTTGTTTTATGTGTTATCTACTAGTAATTATGAGGTTAATGTGTATTTCAATTTTTTTAATTTCGAAAATGAGTTTAGCCATAGATATCCGTTTATTCGATTTCAGGTTGGGAATTGCTTTAATTAGGCTATGGCCCATTCCATGGGCCTACCTGAACACTCCTTCCGAATGCAAACTTTAATCAAAAAGAAAATCTTAAAAAAAATCTTTATAATTAATTAACAAGAAGTTCAATACTTTTAACACAAATGTGAAGGTATCGAATTATCAAATTCCATGGACAATGATAAAATTAAACACCAAAATCGCTATATCAAATTATCAATAAATTTTTTAAAATTTAAATTACTTCAATACAATTTATTTATATATTAATAAGTTTCACAAAAATTAACTATTTAAATAAAAATATTTAAGAAGATAATCAAATTTTAGATTAAAAAATTCAAACATTCAACTTTACTCAAATTTGTTTTGATTTCAATAAACATTGCCTTGACAGTAATATTTTTATTTTTTGATAACAAATATTTATTTGTAATTATGGAGTAAGGGAAGTAAAAGAAAATGGTTAGCAAGCAAGTTGCAATTTGCAAAACCCATTTGTGAAATATCTCTTATCTCTAGCCCGACCACTACATTCAAATGATCTCAAAATGTACATGATTATAAATCCCAGTCACTTCTTGAAGATGATAATTGAGAGCCTATACTTCCTTTACAATTTGTCATCGTCCATCACTTGCAACATCCTTGAAAGGCTTTCAGGTGTTGCTTTAGATTATAATTACAATTAACATGGCTGGCGTTTGGGATTACTTTAGTGAAATCTTTCTTAATACTTGAACGACGATTCGAAATTATGTCCAAATTTGGAACAATGGCAATTGAATCCTTCAACTTATTACAAAACCATTTCCATGATGGGTCATTCTCACTGTTACCAACACCAAATGTAAGTGGATATATTTCATAGTTATCATCCTTACATGTAATATTCAACATATATATATATATATATATATATATAATTTTTTTAAATATTTTTTTAAAAAATATATCGTTAACTATAATCACTGGTCTGATAGTGAATCCTCTTGGACAACTTCTCTTTGTTAAGAGAAGAACATAAAATTATTTATAACATCAACTCTAATGAATGTGCCGGATCCAATATTTTTTTTTTTCTCAAGCTTTAGCATATACAATGGAAGCAAATTGAATAGATAGAACCTTTAATATTATTCGTTGCCTATTGTCTAGCTCTCCATGCTTTGTGGTCACTTATATTAAAAAAGAAAACTACTTCTGAAAATCTTTCCTATATCAGCAAGCCTGTACGAAGATGAAGCACCATCATACTTGAATTGTATTATTTATCCAATATGTCTGGAGGATGCTTGGCGATGATCTCTCTCGCGAGCATCAAGTATGAATATTGTAGAACTTTCTGATTTGGAACGAACATATTGGAATGATTTAACTTAGTAGCACGAAGATGCCATTTGCATATGTTATCACAACATATATGTTTGTACCTGACTTTAGGGTTTTAAATTGGAAGTTTTTTTCTCGTAGCAAAGGTACTTAGCCTTGTCTGCAAATCCTCCTTCGAGCCGAAAAGCTTTTGACCACAAACCCATCACTATCACCGCCAACTTCAGCATCCATAGATGTTAATCTGTTATTGCGCATCATGTGATTCTGTAGTACCTATTATGTTACTACTTGCATTCAAACAGACTCTAGATATCTGTTTTTTGTTAAAGGATGGCTCACGATGGATTAAGAAATTCATATTCATTGTTAGTGTTTCTGATAGGATTAAAGTTGTAATTAATATCTTTAAAGTATTTATTGTAATAATATTTTTTAATAAATTTTATTTACATATATTGTTGAGCACACACACGCACACATGTGTGTGTGTAATTTATATATTATGCATAAGATACTAATATAAAAATATGTAAATCACAAATTTTTTATAAATAAAAGATTGTTTATAGCTATTTATGAAATGAGCATTTCATAACGTAAGATTCTAATTTTTTTAATTTTCAGCGAATAATTTATCTTAATTATTGAAATAGAGACTTCAAATAGAAAAGTTAATGTATATTTATTATACATTAAATTTGATTACAATAAAATAACATTTTATTAAATAAAAATTATTGATCTTAATTTATATAAACTTTAATAAACTTGATTGATGTTAATCTTGAACAGGTAATGAATTTGCATTCATGAGTTATGTCTTTTGAATTATCACAGAGTAAAATATATTATATGATCAAAACTTCAATTACTTGGAGATATAATTTTATGGACTTTATGAACACAATTTATAATATAGAATCTATGCAAAAAATGTTTACCCAAATTGTTTGCGATATTTGATTATTAAGATCTATAGTCACAGTTAATTCAATAAAAGTATTTATTAAATAATAATATTTATTTATAAATTTATTTACAATACAGAAATATTAAAAATGATCATTAGAGCAATTGAATGACTTAAGGTTAATATGTAATTAAATAGGCATGATATTTATAATAGGTCTGATTTAATTACGAGTATTAAATAGAGAATTGATTAAGTGAATATTATTAGTTTATAACTAAGTTCAAATTTAATTTAAAATTTTTTAAATTAAATAAATTTTATTAAATATATATAAATTTTTTAGAGTGCAATTTTAGATTTTAGTTAAATAGTTTATGATTAATTTAGAACATCAAATAATTATAAAATAATTGGGTCTAAACCTTCTAAATTTAAGTTAAAAAGATCGTAAATTTGAAGTTTTTTTTTTTGCTAACACAAACCCAACTTATAACTCAGATTAAGTATGTAATCTATATAAAGATATTAAATAAATGAAAAAGCAATTACTAACACATAAAAATACGATTTTTTTTTATAGAACATTATGATTCATTGATAAATAAAGAATTATCAGTATTTTTGATATATTTTTTTAATTCTATGTAATACGTAAAAAAAAAAATAAAAAATATTTTTTTTATTGCATACCGTATTAAAATAATTAAATTATTTTTAAAGTTCCTATATTCTAACGGTTTCATTGACAAGTGTCAACTCATTAAGATAATCATTAACATGCACATCAAATCGGTTTCTGCTCATCATTAGGCTGCCTATCGGGAAATATTCACTTGGCGTTTCGGTGTTGACAACAATACATAGGGGCTAAAAACTCTCATGTCCTCTAAATTTGGGCTTTGATCCTCATTTGGTAGGCTAACGGCACAAGCCTTGGGTAAGTGTGACTCTCTTCCCATGAAGGATTTGTTGAAGCTTTGGAGCTTGGTTACCTTCTCCTACAGTAGGAATATTATGTATGTCCAAGCTTGTTCTTCGTTCAAAAGTAATGCAAAGTGGGTTTTTAAATGCAAGTTCACTAGCAGTTTCACCCATCAAACATGCTACATGATAGTTAGTTTTTATTGGCATAGGAGGCACCGGCGTATTTATTTTCAACTTGTCCTTTAGGTGTGGACAATTGCAGTTTAGATTCAAAATTCAAATAGATTTAAAATTATTAATTTTAGTTTAAATTAAATTAATTTAAATGGATAATAAGAAATAAATTAATTCAATATAAATCGATAGTTATTGATTTGAATCAGTTTAATTTATCAGTTTGGGTTCAAAATATTAATATAATTATAGAGTCTAAATTAATTAAAAATATATATAATAACTATTTTAAAAAATTTTAATAATATTCATAAAATTTATAATCCTTTTATTATTTTATTACGTTTTTGTTTGTAACAAATCAATCATCTAATTTATTTTGTAAAAATTATATTTTTTTTATTATCACTTAACAAATAATATATAAAATTATATTTTCTTTTTTTTTATTACCAAATAAGTGAAACATTCATATGAATTATGTTGTATATGAAAATTTAAAACACACAATCTTATTAAAGCACAAAAATTTAAGAAAAAAATAGTATAATATCAATTATTATTGTTCCTTAATTTTATAAAATAAATTAGATGATTAATATTATAAAATTAAAAAACTTATTTATATAAATTAGATGGATAAATTGTTCAATTCTATAATTTTTATAAAATAAAATATTAATATAAAATATTTTTTACTCTTTTATTATTTTTATAAAAAATATTTCAAATTCAAAATTTTCAAATTTTTTAAATATATTAAATTAATTTGATTTAATTAGTTTAGATTAAATTTAAATTAAAAATCGAATCGATAACTATGGGTCGGTTTGATTTTTTAAAAAATTGAAATTGATACAATGCCAATAATTTCTTTTCCGCCAATTGTGCATAAATTGTTGAATGTGGCACCATAATACCCAAGTCTCGCAACATTTCAGCCCGTATCTATTCACTTCACCGGTTGGTTGCTGAACTCACTCACCGGGCGCCCGCAGCCAAGACATTGATGCGTTAACTTACAACAAATATTAAAATATAAGTTCCAATACCCAAAAGTACGCTGGAACAGAAGTCTTGCAAGGCCATGCAACGGCAAGGGTCGTTTTGACACCACGACAGTCGTGTAATCAAATTCATCGCCTTCTGGTGACAAGCACCGCAGATTAATCTCCAAACGTGGCTTCTGAGGTATCTTTTAACAAGAAGAATACATTTTTCGTTTGTTTATATAGGTATATATATAATTCTGAATTTTAGTATTTTATTAGTCAATAAATTAAGTGATTTCAGAAAATAACCTTTTTGATGATATTTATATATGTTAGAAAGTTTAAATAAACCGATAAAAAATATTAAAATTTTTTATCTTTTTCACTGTCAAGTTTGCAACATACATATTTTTAAAAAAAATTAAAATATTAATATCTTCAATCATAAGTTATTAAAAATTTAGCGGTTTTAATTTGTTAATTATTAGTTTAAATTTTTTTATTATAAATTTTAAATTTATTAAATATTTATTTAAAATTAATAATTAAATATTTAAATAAATACTTATATAATTTTTTTTATTTAATCCTTATTTAATACTAAATAGTGTAAAAAAAATCAATCAAAAATAAAATTTAAACAAGAATAAAGAACAAGCAGCGATTTGATTTCAATTTCTAAGATTTGTCAAAATATTAAAACTCATCAAATTTCATAAAACTATTTATTTGTACGATACAACCAGTCAAATGCGTGATTTCAGTGCTCATTAGTAAATATATAACTTAATTATTTTAATAATAGTATTAAAAATTATAATTTTTATAATTATTAAATAATTAAATAAATTATAATTATTACTTATTTAATTTTTTAAGTTATAATATATTTTTAATTTATAATTTTCCATTTACTTATTTTACATATTTATTATTTTTAGTCATTAATTTTTTTATGAATATTAAATTAATCGAAATACAATTTTTTTACATTTTAATTTTCATAGTACATACTATTGTTCAATTTTGTTAAGACAATTAGAGTTGAATTCCAATAGCAACTTAGTCACCCCTCGATTACATGTCACTCCGTGCTGGCCTGTGTCAAAACTGTGTACGAACGAACTATGTCAACACACCGAAACCATAAGAAATGGGAATCGACCTAAAAACCTACCTAACCCGAGATTTCCAGTGTATATACACGTGTCAACTCACTAGATCCACGTATCAGAACCATTACATGCGCATAGGGCCCAACCTTCCCAAGTGGATCCCACACTGGGGATGATCTAGATGTACACTCGCACCAGCTCCCGAGACAACTCATCACCGGGGCCCAGCTAAAACTGTCTTAGTGTGGGACCCATATCGTCTCATGGTGGAACCGACATATCTCGTTAAGTGTGGGACACACATCACGACACGTTAGCAAATAACATTACCCTGCACCCAAACTGAAATAGAAAATGCCCCCTGTTACAAGAAAAAAATTTCGAAAATAAGTCTATGTTGATATTTCTTTGTATTTATAATTAATTTTAAAAAAATTTTATTAAAATAATTAATTTTAATAATTTTATTTTTATAAATAAATTATATTAATAATTTATTCTAAAATTAATCTTTACCATTCATCTCTCTTCATCCTACTTCACCTCTCTTTACTTTTTTTTCATTTTTTTCTTTATATTTTTCATCTTCAAAGACAAATACATATAGATTAAAAAATAAATTTTAACAACAATAATAACAATAATAAAAAAATATTAGTATTACTTATATTATTAATTTTTATTTTATTAATAAATTTAAAAATAATTGTATGTGTGTTAATTTATAATTAGTTAAGATTACTAATAATTTTTTTTTTAATTATACAGTCAAGATTACTTTACATTTGGAGACACGTAAGTACTGAGATAATAAATTTGTCAAACATTAAGTCATATCTGAGAGGTGATTCCGATAAAGTGTTAAGATCTCGGAGGGACATTGATATTGTTCTACTGGCTACATTGATTTGTAGTGAGCATTGGGTTGCATGTGTCATTAATCTGTATGGACATAATATATATGTGTATGATTCGGCACTATCAGGACATCCTGACTGAAAGGTACATGAGGCTATAAATTTATTGTGTAAATTATTACTTTTAGTGATGCGCACATTTGGGTTCCATGACGTGAGGTTAGATTGACATGAAACAAACATACTATTTATATATTTTCGGTTACTTGAGATATCTCGACAGACCATGAGTAGTGTAGACTGTGACACATTTACATACAAGTATATCGAATATATTATATTGGATAAATGTTGGGATTTTACTTCTCAACATGGATCATTTTTTAGAATTAAGATAATATTTAATTTATATGTTGATCGATTACATTAAGAATACTCATATTATTTTATTTATATTAAATATATTATTTTAAATAAAAAATTATATTTAATATAAATAAAAAATTTTAAAATTTAATAATTAATTTTTGTTTGAATTCAATGGGTTTTTACATGTTGCATAATTGTGTCCGTGTTGTTTACAACGAAAATACCTCCGAACCAAACTTCCTCTCTGAAAGATAGGATGCATATATCCCTTGGTTGACTAGACGGGATACGACCTATCGGTGTTTTTACAATAATGGCTCGAATCTCATTTAGAACTTCTTAAAATTTTAGGTCTCCAACATGATGAGTTTCTGGTACATATACTATAAGAAGTATGCCATTCTTATAATATTTTGAATAGAAATCTCTATACCAGCCTCGAATATATCTAATTAATATCATTGCATGAGTATGTGGTAGCTGTTGTAAGTTGAAACATTTACATTAATATGTTTTTGAATTCAAATTAACCACATTAATTTTTCCTTTACCTTTAACTTCAAACTCAAATGAAGAAATTGAATAGACTGACAGTGTAAGAGATGTGCAATCTTTCACTTTAATTTTATTAGATGTTGCTCCAGTTAAGGTATCTTCATTATATTTAACAGCTTCCTCTCCTCTCTCATAAAACGAATGCTACAATACTGATCATATTTAATCTGCTAAGGTCATAATTGAAAGAGTACGTGTATTTTTTAACAATGCATTTATACTTTCGATAATGTTAGTAGTCATTTTGTCATATCGTCAAACTAAAAAATGGCATCTGCCCATATATGAAATTCCACCTCATTTTTTAAATAGTTTGTAACATCAAGATGTATCGACCTCAATTTATTCATATGATTTTTGAATTTACTAAATACAAATATCTTGGCAGCAATGTAAAATCTCATTAAGAAAGCATCTTTCTTACGGTTTTTAAACTTATACCTTAATGTAAATTTTCCTTTAATATGGTACACACAAAAACTGTAATATAAATCGAAAAACATTGTTCTTATTCTTTTAACTATGCTATCATGTTAATCTGACACATACCAAATTTGAAATAGATACAAGTACATCTGATAGTTTTTTTAAAAAATCACTCCAATATGCATCATTTTTAGAGTCCTCCGCATCAAATGCTACGGAATAAATTTAATCATTTCCATCAGGAGTAATAGCAGCAAATATTGTCTTTCGATATGTTTCCTTTAATAATGTCCTATCAATAGCAATTATAGAACGAATTGCTATGCGAAAATTAGTTAAAAATGCTTTATGTGCTATGAAGAAATACAAAAAATTGTCATTCTCATCTGTTTCTATATGCGTTATTGTACCCGAATTTCTTTCTTTTAAAACATACCAAAATTGTGACAGTAAATTAACCAATTTGACTGGATTCCTATATGCTAATTTTAGTGTTTCTTCTCTGGCTAGTCACGTTTTTCGATAAGATACACATACGCTAAACTATTGGTGTATGTTATCTCGTATGTTGTTTAGAGTATAAATCATACCAAAATCCTAAAATTTGTCCATCACAAATTCACAAATAAACCTATTACTTGCTTGCTGGTGACCTGATTGTAATTAATTGTATCAACAAGTATAATCTGTTTCAAGACATTTAATAAACCAATATTCACCATATCCATCTATATTAATTGCCCAAATTCGTCATTTACATCCATCATCCACACATTTTACTTCAAATCAATTTGTTATTAATTTTGAAACTCAAAATTGAAAATAGTTCTTTAACGCCAGTAAATTTAGTGCATCTCATAATTCCTTTTTTGAATTGAAAAATTATCATACATATATATTAATGTATGCAGAATTAGACAGTGCATCCTGTGGTTGAAAAAATGATAATGAAATAGATGATATACGATAAGAAGATGATGGTCCAATTATGTTCTCTTCGATCCTCATGGATATATTAATTTAACATATTTTAAAACTCAAGTTCGTCGTTGCATCAGTATCTTCATCGCAATAATTTTTACATGAAGTCCTCAATGTATCATTAGAAATATTAATACTTTCACCTTTCACACATTGTTGATTTCAAAAACAATCATCTACATCATCTTTATTGATTTGACACAGTACATATTTTTTATGATTTACAAAACTTTCATAATATATTAGTATAGGATCTACAAAATTTATATCATCTTATGAATAATATTAATCATAATCAAACTGATTATTATCCCAAGAAAAAATAAACAGTTAAATAAAAATTTTTGCATCGACAATCTATAAATCAGTGCAAGTCACTCTAACATCATTAATAACTATTTACTTTATAGTGATGTAGAACGGACTAAGATATCTAAACTATATCGACACAATACTGCACATAAAATCGTAGACACTATAATTATCATTAATATCCACATATATAACAAATGTTGTTTTACTGTCTGTGAAATTCATTTTCAATTGAATTCTGAATTTTGTTAGATTAATTTGAATGTAATCATATATCATTGTCAATAATTTATAATATTTAATATCTTTTAAAATAGATATGAGTCAAAACTCTTCCATCACGGTATTTTTTTGAGCTATTAGGTAACATAATCCACAATTCTCCATGTGAACATTAACAGATAACTTCTCAGCCATATACCTGAAATGTATTAAAATATTTATATTTAAATATTTATATATTTAAACATTAATTATTTTTATAATATAATATAATATAAATATATTAAATAAATATATAAAATATATTAAATAAATTCTTAAAAAAATTAAATTCTTAATTTGATAAAAAATAAATCATAAAAGAAAATTTTCATAATAGATGTATATATGTTTATAATACTCTAGTGTGGTCACACTAAAACACATATATTTTAAATAAATATTTAAATATATCCAATGAATATTGAATATTTATTAAATTTAATAATAAAATAATATTTTAAAAATAATTTAAATAAAAAATATATTAAATAAATTTATAAGATAAAAAATAAATTCTTAATTTAATAAACAATAAATAATAAAATAAAAAGTTGACCAAATATATTTAAAATAATTATTTTTAAAATAAAAAATAAAAAATTAAATTTTAAAAAAAATTAAATCAATACATAAAAATATATTAAAAATTAAAAAGATAATATAATAAATTATTAAATCAATATAAACAAAAATTATAAAATAAAAATTATATTTAATATAATTTTAATATATATATATATATATATATAATTATATTAGTTTACATATATTATACTTATAAAAATAAAAATATATAATACCATGAGTTGTCCAATCTAGAATGCAAATAATATTCTGAATTGTCCAACCCAGAGTGCAAATAATGCTTTAAGTTAGCCAACCTAAAGTATTAATTTTGTCCTAAGTCGGTCAACCTAGTGTACAAATAATATCTTGAGTGGGTCAAGTTAGAACAAAATTAACACCATGAATTGGCCAATCCAGGGCGAAAATAGTGCTGTGAGTTGGCCAACTCAGAACGAAAATAGTATCTTGAGTGGGTCAAGTTAGAACAAAATTAACACTATGAGTTGGCCAACTCATGGCAAAAATAGTGCCGTAATATCTTGAGTGCGTTAAGTTAGGACAAAATTAATACCTTGAGTTGGCAACCCAATATGAAAATAATGCCGTGAGTTAGCTAGCTAAAGACAAAAATAGTACTATGAGTTGGCCAATTCAGGGTAAAAATAATGTCCTAAGTCAACCAACTCAGGACAAAATTAATGTTCTCGATTGACCAATTCAAGGCACAATTAGTGTCCCGATGTGCCACTTAAAAGAATATTTAATCACACATGACAACTATTTTTGTCTCTTTATTATGTCAAATAAATTTTATTTTTTTATCAATTTTTCAAGTAAATCACAATGATAATAAATAAAATAAATAAATATTATATTTATAACTCAAATTAAATTTTACAATATCACTAAATTATATAATAATATTTATACATTTTAAAATTAATTAATAATTGATATAAAAATTAAAGTATAAAAAATTAAATTATAAAAATTTACTTTTATTTTAATTTATAAATGATATATCAAAATATATATTTTACACCGTAAATAGTTTATTAAAAATTTTAATATTAAATTAATTAAAATTTGAAAAATAAAAAAATTCTTAATATGTAAAAAATAAAATGTGTCAATGAATTGTATTTATAAGTGTAAAAAATAAAATTTTAGAATAAAATTATTTTAAATAATTATTTTAATAAGAATTTATTAAGGTTAGTTAAAAATATTAAAAAATATTAAAATGAAATTATTTTAAAAAAATTTTCAATTACAAGGCCCACCTCCTCACCTGTGCGGGGTCGATAGAATCCGCCAGGGCGAGAATCGGGTCTTCGTTTTTTCTGCTTCGCTGCGAACAAACCCTAAATCCTATCCTTCAATCCCTCTAAACCATCTGATTTTCTTTGTTTAAAACCCCAAGACTATCTAACAAACTCAATGTCTGAGGACATGGCAGTGCAGACCCACCAAAAGCCTAACCCCAACCCCTAATCCGGTGACACCCACCACCACGACTGACTTAGCAGCCCAAAACGAACTCGCCCACCCCCGCAAACGCACCGCCTCCCCTGCATCATCTTCAAAGGACCGCCGCGCCATGATCAACGGCCGGGGGCGCTGGGTACGGATGCCTACACTCTGCGCTGCCCGGATCTTCCAGCTGACCCGAGAACTCGACCATCGATCAGACGGCGAGACCATCGAATGGCTACTCCGCCAAGCTGAACGGTCCATAATAGCCCCCACGGGCACGAGCACAATTCTCGCCATAGCCGTATCCTCCTCCACCGCGGGGCCCACTCCCATTTCGTTATCGCCGTCGTCGGTTTCATGCAAGGTGCAGCCATTAAGCAGTGTGAGCCGGGGGATGTTCGTGGCAGGGCCGCAGCCAAACTATCGGCTTCACTTATGCCAGCCGTTGGGGTTACAGTACGCGGGCACTGGCTTTCACCACATGCCGTTCACGGCGCTGTTATTGCAGCCAGCATTGGCGGGGACGGCGGTGGACGAGACAGAAGCGAAGAAGGGTAAGGATGTTATTGGTGACGGTCAATAGATGTATTTGCTGATATACAGCTTTGGAAAACGGACCTTTCCTTTTGAAAAATATTTATTTTAACTCTTTTTAATATTTTTAACTAATTTTAATAAATTTTTATCAAAATAATTATTTTAAATAATTTAATTTTTAATAATTATTTTTTACACTTACAAATACAACATACACACTTTATCTTTGTATTATTAATAATATTTTAATGACTTTCAAATTTTAATATTCATATTTTTAATAAATTAGACAATAATGTAATGTAAAAATTTTGGTATATTATCTACGAATTAAATAGAAAATAAATTTTTATATTGTATATTTTATTAATTTTTAATTAAATTTAAAATATATAAATATTATTATTAAATTTTTTAAAATTATAAAAAATTTAATTTAAATTATAAATATAATATTTTATTTACAAAATTTTTTGTTATTATAATTTGACTAAAAATTTGATTCAAATCTATATTATTTTGTAAAGGAGAGAGAGACAAAAATAATTGCCCTACAATCTTAGCGTGGTCAAACTAGAGCACAAATAGTTATTTTAATGTGATTACACTAAAATAGTATTATATATATATATATATATACACTAAAATTATTTTAAATATATTTTATAAAATTTTTATTTTATGATTTTATTTACATTGAATTAAGAATTTATTCTATTTTCTTAAAAATTTGTTTTATATATTATATATATTAAAATTATCTTAAATATATTTTACAAAATTTTTATGTTATGATTTTGTTTAAATTGAATTGAGAATCTATTTTATTTTCTTGCAAATTTGTTTAGTATATTCTTTATGTATTTATTTAATTTATTTATAAAATCATATACTTTCTTACAAATTTATTTATTTAATTTATATAATATTGTTTATGTTCTAACATAACCACAATACAACAGAGTTCGTGCCCTAGTGTGGTCACACTAAAGCAGGAACAGTTGCTCTAGTATGGTCACTAAAAGTTAGTAATATATATATATATTTTTTAAAATTATCTTAAATATATTTTATGAAATTTTTATTTTATGATTTTATTTATATTGAATTAAGAATTTATTTTAATTTTTTACAAATTTTTTAATATATTTGTTCTATATTTATTTAATTTATTTTTAAAATCTATTATTTTATATTTTTGTTTTTAAAAATAATTAATGTTCAAATATTTAAATATTTAAATTTTAATATTTTAATATGTTTTAGATATTTATACCTCTAGTTTGGCTACATGAGAATAGTATTATATATATTATCTTAAATGTATTTTATGAAATTTTTATTTTATAATTTTGTTTATATTGAATTAAAAATTTATTATTTTTTCTTATGAATTTGTTTAATATATTTTTTATGTATTTATTTAATTTATTTTTAAAATGTATTATTTTATTTTTGTATTAAAAAAATAATCAATGTTCAAATATAAAAAATATTTAAATTTAAATATTTTGATACATTTCAGATATATGACTGAGAATTTGCCGATTGGTATTCGTCATCAAGAATCATGGATTATGTTATCAGATGATTCGAAAAAATACCTTGATGGAAGGCTCTTACTTATATTCATCCCAAAAAATATCAAGTGCCATGAATTGTTATCTATGATATATGACTATACTTAAATTAATCTAACATAATTTATCATTCAATTAAAAATGAGTTCCACAAACACTAAGACATGGTCTATTATATACATGGATGTCAATTATTATATACATGGATGTCAATGATGATTCTAGTATATTTGGATATTTGTATCCACTTCCAAAAGTTTATTATTAATGTATCAATTCGATCAATTATATTATGTTCAATGTTGTGCTTATCCTTTTGTATATCATAGATATATATACTCAATAGTTTGATTTGGACTCTCATAACTCTTCAAAACTTATCGTTGTAATGTGACAGCGGTATAGATGAATGATGTGACGATGGTATAAGAAAATAATATTGTAGCGGTACAAGAGAATTATGCTATGACAGCGTGAGAGAATAATATTATAAGGATACAGACAAATAATGCAGCGATAGTATCAAATAGTCATGCAACAACAACTCAAGAGATACATGCAACGAAAGTATAAGCGAACCACAAAGCGATATTACGAGTGAAAAATAAGACTATGTGTCTTGTGATAAACAAACATATATATATTGGCTAAACACCAATATATTTCACTTAATAAAAAAATAATTAAAATGCATCAATTTATAACTCTTATTGAGTAAAGTGTAACCTAATATTATCTCCACTCATACGAAAGATTTGGAATTCAGTACATTTCTTAAAAGTCTTATTTATTATCAAACTACCCCTTATTTCTAGTTGAATTATCTAAAATAATTAAGTCACATATAGTAAATTTATCTCAATATGTTCTAATTGTAACACAAGAAGCACCTGCTATATTTGTAAAAAAAAATGTAATAATAATTTTTTAAAACTGTAATTACGCAACAATCAATCATATAATGCATTAATTTGATGCTAAATATTTACTAAAGATCGACTAAACAAGTATTTATATACAATTGTTTGACTTAGAATTTGCTTAAAATTCTTTTATCGCATGATTCGTAAAATACTATTATTTACTACAGTTATAAAATAATTATGTAAATTAGGTACAAACTCGTAGATTCAAAACTGCATAACAATAAATTATAAATATTTTAAAATGCTATACAATCAATAAGAATTAAAAATTAGATATTATTTTTTGTAATAAATACTTGAAATACAATAAACATCTTAATAATATTGTACTTTTCTTGAAACTTTGCCCAAAATTTTTAAATGTGTCACATTTCTCATATACTTATTAAACAGCGGATCCCTGTCTCTCTTTCCAACCATGTTTCTTACTCAACACCAGTCAAAAGTAACTACTTTTCTTACCTTAAATCAATATATTTTCATGATTGCCTTAGATAATTTAAAACTTTGGAACACAAATTTATTTATTTCTCACCCAAAATTATTTTAAAACTAAAACTATTATTATAAAACTATCTATTTTAACTTTTACTTCTTGTAAACTATCTATTTTCAATACAAAATAGTAAATTTTTAATAATGCAATAACTTAAACTAAACTCTTTTTTTTTTTGTTCTTACCGTCAAAAAATAACTTATTAAAAGTAAAACAATGCAATGTGTGTAATGTTTTTTTGATGAAAGGGCAAAAAAGATTTAAGTGTAAAATATAACTTAAAGATAAAATTATTCAAAATAATTATTTTAATAAAAATCTATTAAGGTGGTTAGAAATATTAAGAAAAGTTAAAATAAAATCATTTTCAAAACTTTTTCTTTCCCTTTCCGGTCGTTTTGGCTACTGTTGATGTTTTATTTTATTTTATTCATGGGTAGGGTAGGGTCGAGGGTGTAAATTGCTGCCGGAAATGAGATGGAACAAAAATAACCTGAGTGGCACCTTTTGAAAAGTGAGAATTTGTTTTCTCTGATGTAAACAGTGAACGGTGAAAAATAGAGTAATTGCAAACGATTTTAACTTGACAACTTATTCTTGTACATGGGGGAACGGCCAGTATATAGCCAGTGTAACATATACTCCTTTATGCAGAAATTAAAACATATTTCAAACATGCAATCCACAAGGTAAAAATTTTTAAATGATTTCTAAAAATAATTTAAAATTTTAAATTAAAGATTTACAATATATAATAAAAATACTTAAAATGTAAATAAAAAATTTAAAATATATAATAAAAAAATTAAAAATTTTAAACGTAAGTTACAATTACTACATACACTTAGTCTCGGATGTAGCCCATTTTTACTTGATGTGTAAAATAATAGCTATTAAATGAAAAACAGCAATATAATATAAGCATCT
>CP135581.1:4353748-4392245 GCA_032401905.1 Swietenia macrophylla
TGTAAAATAATAGCTATTAAATGAAAAACAGCAATATAATATAAGCATCTGAACAAGATATTAAGCAAATAAATACAAAATGTGAAATAATGCAAAAACTTCTCGCTTATTGTAGACAAAGGCAGATGCATCAGTGGCAACATTAACAAATGGCAAGTGTATAATATTAATAAGTTGGTGAAATATTGCTAATTCCCAAAGTTCCACCACCTTTTCTTCCTTCTAGACTCGCGAGAGGGTATATCTGAAATTTGATGTCAAAATAATAAGATTCTAAGCATGGAAAGCAAGAAAGCAAGATTGTAATTCTTGGCAAATTCTATATTGATCTTTGCAGGATCAAGTTAAATATTTTACTGTTCGATTGAGATCAACTCAACCATTATTCCAAAGAGAAAGTAGCTCAAAACTTTAAATTGTAGCTTTTGCACATTAAAGACCATACAAAGAAAAAAAAAATCAATCAAGATAGTTACCTTCAAAAAAAAAAAATCAAGATAGTTACCTTCTTGAGAATAGATCGAGTTGTAGTGAACCTCTGCCCAAAAGCTCAAACAAATGACTGTACGAAAAGCACAAACTCTTTAGTAAAACCAAAATGATGATTACATGATAAATAATTAACAAATAACATTTAATCCTTGTTAATGCCAACTAATATGCATATTGTCATCAAGCCAACGTGTTCTCCATGATAGTAGTTAATACATGCAAATAAAAAAATTAATATCAGGATGAGGGTCAAGGAGCAGGGCAGAAAATTTTTTTTGTAGTGAGCAAACATTAAGCTCAAAATTTGTAATATCACAGCTTGCCATATCTATGCTTCAAAAAGTTCTAATGTAACTGCCAAAAAAATGGCCCAAAAAATAGTAGGCATGAGCAATGGGTTGAGATAGTATTAACATACAAATTAGTCTAAAATAATTGAGTACCAAACTCACAAGAAGAAGAAAAGTAAAGAAAAGAGAAGCAGGTGCATGAAATACAACAGTGTAAAAAAGAATTATATATGCAACTGACAAGAAGAATCAGCACAAAAATATCAGAAATACCACCAATCCAGAACAGAAACAAATTGGAATTTTACCTCCGTTTGTTTTCTTAACATTGGGAAGAATTTCTATGTAACAGGTGTCCTTAAAAGAAGTAACAACAATTATCTTTACACAAAACTGCAAAATAATACAAACAATTATTAGCAAAAGAAGATAAAATTCCACAAACTATAGGAACTACAAAACGATTATAGTTTATTTGCCACTACATAAGCGTAATTTTTATTCGCCAACCAAATAAACACTAGCTCCCATAGACACACACGTGTACAGTAGGGAAAGATAAAGAAGCTTGTAAACTTACAATCTTGTAATAACAGAAAATATAAAACTCGATGCACTTAGAAAGAAACAGATGTTGCCCATAATCATACCCAATCTGCAGCTGCCTGCAATGTGACATGATCACCCCACTCACCGCCCCTAGTTTCATTCACAAAGGGCATTAAAATAGCCATCCATAGTTCTAAAAGCATTAAAACTTAAAAACAATAATTGAAATACTACAGAATTAATACTTGGACATCTTCTTCAAATATTCACTGTACTCCATTGGAACATATCCCTCATACATCTCTGGATGGGACTTAAGCTGTTGATAACAAACCATTGAATAGAAAAATCAAGATCCATATTGCTGTACCCGGATTGATTAAGCAACATGCTAGTAGCTAATTTCTGAGACAACAAACCTGAGTGACAATTTGTCGTCTTACAGATTTGTGATGTTCAGGCGTGTTAGACAGTTGATCTGATAAAGCTCGGAACTGAAAAATGAAAGGAAAACCAGAAAATATTATTAAATAAGCTCTATAGACACTTCAGAATGAAACAAAAAGAAAAATAAGATACAGAAATAGCAAAAACAGGCTCAACTGAAGCAACAAACCTGACAGTTACCATCTCCTTGAACCTTATGCTCAACAAAGCCGTATAACTGTAACCTATATTAGAAACAACATACGACGTGAATCTTTTGCAAGAAGAAGTACATAGCTGAAGTAACAAGTATAAAAATGGAAGACTATAATTTCAACCAATAAATTCATGTATCAAATTACAGTTACATATAACTAAAATATTCAATTCATCAACTGTATCCTTGTACATCCCCCACTCACTTTAATGAAATCCCAGAAAGGTTTCTACCTCATATACATTCAGTTACATGCCTGAAATGGAAAAGAATGCAGATAATACCTATTCAGCAGTCTTTCATGATCTGAAGTTGCTTCATCAGTTGAAGGTATTTCCCCATTAATTCTAGGAACATGCTACATACAACATATAAAAAATTTAAGTGAGGCATATTATGAAGATCTTCAAATCAGTCGCCAACAGCTGTCCATCAGCAAGAGAATAAGGAAACAAGAATCCAAACATAAGCACTAATGCGAATCATACACCACAGGAAATATGCATCAGTTTTCAAACATATCAGCTTCGAAAAGGATATCCACATGCAAACAAACCCAGATTCTGCATAAGCAAGGAAATAGTGAATATTTAACGACTCCTAGAAAATAAATTACTGCAAAAATTCAGAGGTACATATTTCAGAATACCAAGTACAGCACTCCATTGAAATGAAAAAACTGCCCCCACAACTCATTGCACATCATGAGAGTGGCAATGGGGAGAAGTATGAATCAATACCCTCAAAATCTTAACTGAACCAGAAGAAATATGAAACTGGACCCGACAGTATCCTATGATGAACAGTTTACTATTTATCCAAAAGTGCAATACACCAGAATAGACTATGGATGGATGTCATATTATAACTACAATAGTTAAAAAATAAAAGAATCACCTATCATGCTGATATTTTTGATTAGCTGACTTACAGGAATAGCAATCATTTGATTCAACCTCTTGCCAACATCATCATCTTGTAAATATTCATCAGTAAACTCCAAAGTATAGAGATCTTCATCTCCATCGCCAGGGCTAGAACTTGAACTAGATGGCCCAGTATCATCATCTTGGCCAAACTCAAATTCTGCTCATTATGCGAAAAACATCATCTAAACAATTAATATCAGCAACCACACCCAAATGGATAAAACGAAGGCACAACAAGTATCATCCATAAATACCTGAACGGTAATTCCTATTCCAATCATGATCCTGAACAGATGACTCTTGCAACTGATCTCCTTCTGCATGGGAATATTGGGAGGCTTCTTCAATTGCAAGTTGTGAGAATTCTTCTTGAAGAGTACGGGCAATTATCTCATCACTCTCTACATCGTTACTCTCTGCATCATCACTAATTCTGACATACTGACCATGATACATGTCATCAGCATCATGTTGTATTATGTCACCATGGTACCCCGAATGCAAATAAGGGTCACATTCAAAAAAACGAAGACCCCATTGAACTAAACCCGATTCTTGATCCTCTATAGTCATCTCTCTTTATCAAACATTCTGTGCAATAAACCCCAATCAGTCTGATGATGCCTCACCAATCAAGCTACTATCTGTACAAATAGTATGCACATAAATAACCATACTTTCTCAATAAATTAAATACTTCCAATCCAAAATTTCCACTACACATCCAAGCATTGATACTAAAATTGAATTTAAACCCAGAAATTGAAACTCAAATTATCAGTAATTAAAGCAGAATATAAAACCAATCAAAACTTAATAGACAAGAAATCAACAAACTACCAAGAAATGAAATACTCCAAACCAATGAAAAGAACGAAATAATGAAATCATATGAAGAAATAAAAATACATAATTAAGCTCACCGGATAACAGAAACGATTAATTCTTAAATTTTTTCGGAAGGGCAATGAAATTTCGACGTGTACGAAACTTTCCTCGTATAGTACAAACATGTGGCAGTGTTTGGTGAATCAAAGTTTGAAAGAGGAAAAAGGTTTTGACGAAATTGGAGAGAGAGAGAGAGAGGCCGATTTTATTTTTGCCCAGTTATATACTGTTTGCAGCCGTTAAAGGTCGAGCAAGTTTCCTGGGTAGTACGGAGTTCGCTGAGCCGTTGGATTTCTATTGGGTGGACAAAATATAGCGTCCGTTTAAACGGAACTGTTTGATCTTAAATTATATTTTTTCCAAAAATAACAGCGTCAATGGCTTGGATTGGTGGATCCTACGGCGGAGATTGCGTAACTAATTTGCTAGTTGTAATGTTGATTGACTATTATGACCTTCCTTTGTCGTCAAAATTTGCTTACGAGTCCGGTCAAAGATTAAAAGGTCCAAGTACTGAAAAGTAATTGAATAATTATATTATTCATCTGTTCAATTTATTGGCATGCCGCCAACAAATTAATATACATGATTAAGATAATAATAATAATAATAAAAATCATTAATTATGTGATTTTGATTCTTAATCAAAAAAAAATCAAATCACACGAATTGAGTTGCTAAATTATAAAGAAAAATGAATTTCACAGATCAATTCTTAAAAATTTTGAAAATTTAAGACAATAAAAATAAAATATTAAAACTGTTTACCCTCAAATTTTAAAAAGTAAAAGATTTTATTTTTTATAAAATATAAATATATGTTAAATTTATTCTTAATTTTCAAATAAACGTTTAAACGTAACATAATTTTTCAAATTTTTTATATTACTTCATAAAATTTTTTTCGATTAAACTAATAATGTAAGCAAAAAACAGTATAAAATCTTAATAATAGAATTATGTTAAATATTTAAGAAAATTTTGTTGTAATTTTTAAAATAACTAGAAATAAAGCAAATCCCTCCCCCTAAAACGAGTAAATGAAATTTATACTCCAAATAATCTTGTGTTACTCAAAATATATATATATATATATATATATATATTGAATGAATCAATTAACGTTTATATTTTTTTATTATAATTAATAATAATATGATTATAATACATTTAATTGGCACATAGTATATGCTATACGCACAACAAATTTATTATTAAATTATCAAAATTTAAAATTTATTTGTTAGAATTTTGTGAAGTAGAATTAATATTTGAACTTTTTCAACAGTTTGTAATAATGATGAATATTCATGGATGCCATTTTTTTTTTTTTTGGTTTTCTTATAAACAGAAACATAAATATTATTTTATTTATCCCACAAGTTAAAAGCAAAAGTCTTCAATTTCGAGTGCATAAATGATAGCTTGATAGACTTTATGCTCACTTAATGGCCGGCATAGCTATTTCATTTGGGTGGCATTTCCTTTTATGTATTAGTCTACCCTGTAATAATTGAATATTCATACAAATTTTGTGGACATCTTAACATACAAAAATTATAATTAAAATTTATAAATTTATTATTTAATGTTGTAAGTTTTATTACTATTACTCATGTTCATTCGCATACAAGAAGAATAATCAAAACTTTAAATAAATAGGAGGCCAAGATCAAGAGAAGGAGATCAAAATTCGGTTGCGAGAAATAACACCATGCTCCTTGCTTTCTTTTTTTTTTTTAATGAAATTCTAAAAATAAAAAATTAGAATATCAGTTAAACATTAAAAAAACTTTAGTTAATTAGTTGATACTTTTGATTTATGGTCATCTTGTAAGTATTTAAATTAAAAAGATATCAATTCACATCAATAAATTCAATTTTACACGTAAAAGAAATTCACGTATTAACACTTTCAAAACAAAAATCAAGTACCAATAATAATTATATATAAAAGAAAGATTAACTTTTTATATTACAATCAAAGGTTAGTGTGAATAAAGGTGTGGTATTCTACAATTCATGTAAATGTTTATTGCATTGTTTTTTTTTTTTTTTGTTATATCTTTAATGTTTTATTAAAATTTTTAATTATGCATTACATTATAATTACGAAGCAATTTGAAAATTTTAAGGGATCTTTTTTGTGTAGAAACTTGCAAGCAAAGCCACAATTTTCTTGTTGCTTTACAACTTTGTAAACTATGTTTGATTCAGATGAATAAACATACTTTTCATGTAAAGCGTATTTTTGAAAGGCTAGAAGTCTTCTTTTAAAAATATTTTAGACGCTTTTAGGTTTACTTTAAAAAAGCATTATTATTGTCTTTCAATTACTTCACAAGTAAGGCAATTGTCCTCAATTTTAAAGCAGACTTGAACATTGCTGACGCCAAAACTGTTAAAACAAAAACAAAAAAAAAGGGGTCCCAAATTCCGATATTGCAAGTCATCACAAATTGTGCTTGCGACTAAAATTTATGATGTCTACACTTGAGATTTCGTTATAAAAAATCTATAAAATTTCATCGTAAGTGGTGTAACAGATCACAGCTCCATACATTATATGAAGGAGACAATAAACAATGCAAAACATCTTCTTGACCCTAGAGATTATTATTATTTTTCTTATGGAGACCATGGCACAAACTATACATTCAAAAATTCAGAATTTGCATCAGAAATTTGATATTTCCGATGGCTTCCGCAATTATCACAAAAAGGCAACCAAACCCTATATGCCCAAGGACACCGCAAGTGGCATCTCCTTCCAAGAATTGGTGTTTGCAGTTTCTTAGATAAACACCGGGAATCTAGTCTATATTTCTGCTATTCTCTTGTTGTTAGCTCTGCAAAGAATTTCTTAACATGCAGAGACCAAAAGCTTTAATAGCAAGGATACATGATAGCAGCTTTATATATTCAAATTAGCACAGAAAATCATTGCATTGTTCGCACAAAGCTCTAGTATTCAAAAAGTTCTCACCGGTTTTGGAGTCTGTTTCCGAATCACCCCACCAGTTTCTCCGGTTCTCAATTCCAGCATCCTTCTCTTAGTTTTTGTTTTAGAATCATGGGAAGTTTCCATGGACGTTGAACTCCTCAAGGGTAGTTGAAGACTGCCACTTTCAGCTGATGCATCCACAATATTGTTCACCATTTCCAACACTTCACTCATCTTTGGGCGTGACTTTGGGTTTCTGACCAAGCATCGGTTGGCTACAATACTAAGCTTGTAGACCAACCTGAGGGGATATTTACCTTCAAGCCTGGGATCCACTACTTGTTGGAATTTTTTTGCATCTGACAGGTATGGCTTCACCCATTCCAATAGCTTCTGCTCACTCTTTGGACGGTTTCGATCTAGAGGACGCCTACCTGTGATGAGTTCATAAATGAAGACCCCATAGCTCCATACATCACTCCTGGCTGCAAGACGACCAGTCTGGACATAGTCGGGAGCCACATATCCCATGGTGCCTACAACCTAGTGATGAAAAAAGTTCAGCAAATATACCCAGAAGAAGAAATAGAACAGAAGTGTATATAGTGTTACTATTCCAGGTACTTGGTCACCACAACTAAATATGAAACAGTAATTAAAATGTTAAAAAAAAAAAAAACAGCAACAGCTATTTTGCTTCATATGTTATTTAAAACCTTGCTTTATTGTCATAAAATATCCAAGGGTGAGTTTGGACTTCCCATAAGTTTTAATGAATTCAATTTGGCTTGGACTTCGTTCCTTTTGAAGGCATGTCAACCTTGATAAGTCCATTATGAAACAAGTCATCAAAATAATCAAGCGTATCAAAAGAGCACCATGAACAGAAAAATGATTTTCAATCCCGCCATAACACAATCCCGATGTCCCAAAATTCCCCATAATTGCTTTATGATTTTTTGCAGTGATAAATCCTAACTCAACTAAGCACATGTCCTCAACATCAATTACTATCTTTGCTGGTTCATCTCCACAAATACTATTAAAATGTAAGTACTCAAGCCATTATGAGCACCCTTGTTTCAAGTACCCATATTTTTCTGTTCCTCAACACTGTCATCATCTTCGTCTTTGTTTTTAAAGGTGGATTAAAGATGTAGCCATACATTGTAGTCAGATATCATAACTTAAAGAACTAGTGAATTCCTCAGAAATTTATGAGGCACAGGATATTTAAACGACAAATGAAAGTGGCCATTTGAGTTTTTTTAATTTTCAAAGATGTTGCCGCTAAACCAGCAAATGCAGGAAGAAAGATTTATTATTTAACAAAGTCAATTGGTAACTAATATGAAAAACCATTCTATAAAAGCATATCTTGATAATTAAATCATTCAAGTTTCACAGCTTCTGGAAAATTTTTTGCAGGTAAAAAGTAGAAGATGGCAGTTTAGTTTCAGTTCTATGCTAATCTTGTTGCGCATTAACAAAAATGTAGAAAGTTTTTCTTGATAGATGTCAAATAAGGAAGAACATGATATATGGACGTACAGCTGTAGAAACATGGGTGAATCCTTTTGAAGGGCCCAATCTAGCCAATCCAAAATCTGACAGCTTTGCATTCCAGTGCTCATCCAGAAGAATATTTGAAGATTTGAAATCTCTCACAATGACCTGTAACAAACAAAAAGGTATAAAATATTAATACCATGCAAGATAAACTGCCCACAGGTATGTTGCAGCAGCATCGCTGTCGTGTCTATCCATAAAAAGGCAGAGCATCAAGTAAATTAGCAGGAACATGCAAACAAACCTTGAGGATATTGAAATAGATAACTAAAATCAGAATACCTGAAAATCCATTCCTTCATGTAGGTGTGCTAAACCACGAGCAGCATGTTGGGCTATTTTCAATCTCGTGTCCCATGGAAGAGTTGTTTCTGATCGAGGGGATAAATATTGATCCACACTTCCATTACGCATATATTCATATACCAGAAGCCGCTGGATTCCCCTTTCATCATCAGCAGCACAGTATCCCACTAGTTTTACAAGGTTCTGATGCTCAATAACTCCAAGGAAATTCACCTCCGTCACCCATTCCTTATGTCCCTGCAAACCAACCGGTGAGATTAGACCATCTGTCATAAGCTTAAAATAATTTTTGCCAGGACTAAGATACAGAAATGCATGCTGTATAACCATTGATGGTAGAATAAGTTAAAGGAGGATATGAAGAAAGAGATTATTTTGAGTCATTATAAGAAACAAAAACAATAGAAGAGAATGTGGTAACAAAATTTATGTGTTACATCCACGTTGATATTTTAGTGCAGGGACTTTGAGTGTTTGCTCAAATTTAACTGAGTCACTGGAAAGGATTAATCATATCTTAAATTATAGTAGTATTTGCATTAGACTTTCTGAACCATTTATTCTTTATATATTCATATAGAAACTATCCTTGAGCAGTACTTACATTCCTCAAAAGTTGGCTGAATAATAGTTTCTTTAAACCCTTGTCAATTAAGTTATAAAATATTGCAAGTTGGAGTGATCCTACATATACTTGGAAACAACCTTAGAAACCCAAACTTAAAATAACTTATCTTGTCCCTTCTGGTAAATCACAATTTAGACCAGTTCTTACTATAATACTTCAAAATAAATGGAGAAAACTGAACTTCTTGAGTGTTACCAAGAAGAAAACAAACTTCTGGGAAATTGTTATAATGATAAAGAAGCCTTGCCTGTATCCCTCTTCCACCAAGTTTCTTTACAGCAACTTCAACCTTCTCAGAAGGGTCCTCTGAATTTTTTATCGTTCCCCTAAAAACATGACCAAAACCACCTTCTCCAATCACAACAGATCGGCTAAAACTCTTGGTAGCTGACTTCAGCTCATCAATTGTGAACACTCTAAGATTACTAGGTCTCTTAGAGACACTAGGAAACGAGGGCCTTGCCGTGGATTCCATTCTGGTGGCTGATACATTCTGTGAATTTAATTGAGATCGATTTCTCCTGACTTCATTGTCAGCAAACGTAGAGAATGAGGGTTGTACAGAAACTACAGACTTTGGAGTCCGTAGTTCATCTTTCTTGTCCCTCCCAGTGAATTGGAAGCACTTCATTGCCCCCAACAAATCATCAAACCCTAGTTTCCACACTGGAGATCCAGATCCAAAAAAGAGAGAGACTCAATTTAAAGCAATCAAAATAAAGTACCTACACGGGCAAAACCAACGAGTGCATAAAAGACGAAAGTTCACTATGTAGCACTACAGTAACTATTATAGTAAGAAACCAAGATGGCAAGACCTAATGCTGAGATCCGTTGCAAGCAAGATAAATTAACGTTCAATTAGACTCAACTGTGAACAGTAAGCTATCAATCATTGAAGAGAAATATAAAAAGAACAAAATTCGAGTCCTAAAGCAAACCCAGTTCCATTTATTGCATTTTCGAATAAAAAATAAAGCAAATGAAACGAGAAAACTCAAAATATCCATCACAGAAAATCTGGCTTCCTGACGTTCTACGCAGAATCAATTACCTAAAAGGAAAACAAATATTGAAAGAAAGATAACAACTGACCTCTATCCATCTTGAAAGATATGTTTGCAGATACTTGTTTATTTAACAAAAATCAAATTGGGAGGAATTGAGTTCGTCCAAGTAGTGCTTGAGAAATGGACGAGAATTCAGCTAGTAATCGCAATAAAAGTCCATGCACGGCAGCGGGAACAGCAAGTCAGCTCGTCAACCAAACCAGAGACCGGCATTTTATGCTACAATTATTATTATTATTATTATTATTATCAAACATGGTACAAAGATTTAGCCCCGAGCAATTGTTAAAAGACGAAGAAAAAGTCTAATAACAAAGAGATTAGAAAGTAAGAGTTGAAAAGTCTTGATATTTTGTTGAGTGAGGATTACGGAAGAGTGACATAATGCAAGCCAGTCGGCCGGTCAATATTTTGACCCGTACAAACACAAATCTGTCAATTTCACACAATTATTAGACCAATTAAATTAGTGTTAAAAAATTAAACACTAATTCTGAACAAACTTCACCATACTTCTATGGAGTACTATTAGTATTGGCTAATTCAATAATCTTAATTCAAATATACATCAAATGTGATTAACATAATAATAAAAATTTAGTACTCCGCATATAACATCAATTTATTTTTGTAAAAATTATTCACTATTATTTGATATTTTATAAATCTATCCGGTAGTAATTATGGCTTCAGAGCCTCCTGACTATCTAACAGAATTTTGAAAGTGCAAGACTTGTTTTGGCAACTGAAAAAGATAATGGAAAATGTAAATCGTAACCATGCAATATCAGAAAAACATTAGATTAGGAGAGACCATACATACATACCAACATACCTACGTGTTGAGGACCTGAGAAAGCAAAAGGAGCGCAAGAGATAACAATGATATCGAGAGCAGCTACAAGCAGCACGCGAAGCCGCCAACACACACACCGCCAACACACACACACCAACATGCAGCAGCTAATATTTATAACAACTATCGCCAGCAGTAGAATATTATAGACATATGGGCACGCCAAACACAACATCAACTCACAATTAAACCTGCAACGAGACCCAGCAAGACTTTGGGCTTATCCACAAAAGAATTTCGCACTAAGTAGAGTTTCAGCATTATTAGTAGATTGCGAACCAACAACTTTAAGTCTAAATAAAATTTTCTTCTTTTTAATTTTAGATAACTTAGGAATCATTTTCATAAGTAAACTAGGAGTTTAGTTTAGAATCAAATAAGGACTGCTATCATTATAAATACAGTCATTCATCATGTAAACATTCATTCATTCATTCATATATTCAAATAACATAGCAGATTTTACAGCAAATTGCTTACATCTTCTATCTTTTTCGGTTATCCTTCAAGAGTTGTCTTAGGACAGCTTGGGTTTAGGTCAAAGTTAAAAGTTGTCTTCCTTACCTAAGAGTTGTGAGAGGTTTAAGAGTTGTCTTACCTCTCCAACACATCCGTGCACCAACATCTGAGTACGAAAGTGACGTTAGGGGCAGAAAACGCAAGGAACTCAAGTGGAACGCAGCCAGGCAACAAGTGATCACTACACCCTTAATCGCCAAAAAATTTGGGGCCAAGATTTTAGACACCAACATACGCGCGCGCGCGCGTGTAACACGTCAAAAACAGTGGCAGAACATACAAACACTAACAAGTCATTAAGTTCCAAGTCAAATTTTAAACACTATGAAGCCAAGTATTTATACACTGCCGCAAAATTGTGAGCTAAAACCCAACAAACCGTATACAATCATAATTTACTGAAAAAAAAAAAAACCCCACCTGGATTTCTTCGTTACAAGAGAAGTGATGCAAAGAAACTGATGCTAATATTCACTCAAAGCCTATGGTCTGGATTATGGTATGAACTGAATTAAAACCTGCCTTAAACTTGAACTTTGTATTTAAAATTAGCATTCTCCTGAAACTTGGGCACTGAATCAGATTGGAGTTTCATCTTCACTTCATCAAGGCAAGCCCGAACATTTCTGAATTCTTCCATATCTGTAAATCCCTCAGCCTGAGATTCCAAGAGGATATTTTATAGTCATTTCTATAAAAGACATAGTATAAGAAATGAATGCTAATATGCTGGTAAAATGTTTACCAGTGAAACAAAGAATCGAAAAAATACAATGTTTCAACCAACTCGGTTGTCTTAAATTTCAAAATACAAAGTCTTGCCTGTTTAAGTATGTTTTTCAGGTGCATCTCAGCAGCAAAGAGTTCTCGATGGCTACCGGTGGAGGAAGAAATTTCCATGTAAATCTTACAAAGTTCCAAGGATGCATTTGCAAACTTTTTAAACCGATCTCCATCTTTCCACAAATCAGATCCCTAACATTGACAGAAGTTAATTATGGTCAAGTAGCACTGACCAAAAGTCCAGCAACAAATTTGAAAAAAAAAAAAAATTCAGATGAAGTCTCACCTATACCTTTTAAGTATATTTTACTTTGGTCAAAAGCTTTTAAGATGGTCAATAATATTCTTTATATGTAGAACCTTAGTATGGCAAAAGACTAGATTCCTTCCAACAATAATAGTACTACAAAGAATTTAAATCCATGAAACAATCATTTGCACTGGTGCTCTGGGACTGAAGTTTCTGCAGCGCTAATAACTTTGTGAAGCCAAAGTTTATTTAAATTCCTAACATGATACCAAATAGCTAGAAAATCACCCAAAACTTCATTTAATTATGTAGCACAATGCAAGAAGATCCACAACTAGAAAAGACCCCACAACTAACTTTTGCATGATGATCTACGTTCTAATAACATTTTAATTTTTTCCCAAAATTAAGTTTCATCAATATCACTTAATGGCAAAGATCAAATGGTGCTTGATCAAGCATCCCTCCTTGGCAATTAAAGTGCCACTAAACATCCTATGAAAAAAAATCACCATTAAAACCCTAAATCCTGGACACACTTTAAAACCATTAACTCCTGCCTTTCAGATTAACCACGTTAAAAGAAATGCAAAGATTGGACATCTGCTCACTGACCTTCAGGTAGATCAAAGTTAAAGTTTTCAAAATCCTCCTTCATGAGGATGATAGAAACAATGTGGTCAAACAAATGATGAACAGAAAATAAAATCATCAGAATAATGGTCATCTACTGAAAAGTTGATTTACACCAAAACAATAGATTCATCCTAATATCACTGCAAACAGCTGATTCTTAGTTAGGGAACCACCCCAGATTTAAAAGATTTCTTGGAAGAATCTGCTGCTTCAATCTTAATTCTATTACACAGAGACAATATTTCTGCTCGTTGCGCTTCATTCACCTGTGCTTTTTGTTATGTCTCTTTCCTCTAATATTTTCTCAGGACCTACCAATGCTGACCTTTTGTTTTGATAGGAAATAATAATAAATTTTAATTCAGGAACACTTCATTATTAGTACATATTTATAAAGGACTGGCAGTCCAATGAATGCAATTAGATAAAAGGAGCAAGAACCGAAGAGGAAAATCAAGAAAATTAAGATAAAAGTGGTGACCAATTTATGACCAAGCAGATGCAGACTGAGCTATTAATCTTTGCAATAAGAAAAGCTAAATCCACCTTCATCTTTTTACAAATATAGTTGGAGGTAACTAGAATATATATTATATACATACTTCTTTTGCCACTCTGATGACAGAGGAACTAATTCAATCATACTAAAACTATTTAATGATCCACAACCTTTAAACAAATACATAATCAAGTGCACGCTACCAGTCATATTCTAACCACTTTAAGCTTGCATTTTTGAAGCTTATGGCCTAATTTTTAAGCCCATTTACGTTTACAGGCCAAGTTATATATTTCTTATATTTAAGGCCAAAAATTTAGTGTTTGAACGAAAATACCCATGTTTTTTTTTTTATTTTTCTCTAAAATTAAAACATCGAGGGAAGATAAATTTCATCAAGATTGATTGGTGTAAAAATGGTACCTTTTGACAACATTCATCTTCCCTCAATGAAATTCATCGAGGAAGAATGAATTTCATCAAGGGAGACCCATTTTTACATTGATCTTCCTCAATGAAATTCATCTCTCCATTGGCATTTTAATTTTAAAGGAAAATCAAAAGAATCAGGGGTATTTTCATTCAAATATTGAAGTTTTGACCTCAAATATAAGAAATTTGAAACTCGAGCTATAAACATAAATGGGCTTTAAAATTGAGCTATTTTAGTCAAAAAACCCTTTAAGCTTCCCACATCAGTTTCACACATTGAACTCATATCTCTTTGATCTTTTGATTGATTCTGCTTAAAAGTGATATAATAATCCATAGAAGTAATGGTTATGGTTCCCTCTTTGGTTCTCTTTAAAATGATAAATGACCTACTAGACTCAAGTGGTTGTAAGTGTTGCTTTTGTATGGCAGGAATCAATGGCTCATATCCAATACTAGCCAGAACTCATTATATAACATGGTCAATGGCATCCCAAAAGTTTTTAACCCAGTTTCTTTTATCAATTTTGTATTTTTTTCCACCCCATTCGATTTGATTTTCGAATTAAACTTCACTTTCTTTTTCAATTTATGCGCAACATATTAAAATTATGTGGTAAATTTGCTTTTATATTAAAGGCAATTCCTTTTCATATTTTGAAATTATGCATGGCAAGATAATACACTCTTATGCCATTTTTATACATGAAAAAACTGTACGCATCACTCATTCTCCATAATAAATAAAAGAACACAACATGGGAATCAAGCAGATCACTCCTGCCAATACAGATAATAGATCATTATTTAATAGGATGATGAGATCTATGGACAAACCTGATATGATCTAACTTGCTTTAAGAGGGCTTCACAGCACATTGTGAGATCTCCTTTAATTTTGAGCCACCTTGCATACAATCCCCATAGCTCAGCTCTACTTTCACTTTGAACTATCTATTGCAAAACAGAGAAACACTCAACACATAGATAGGGCACTCTTGCCTAATATGTCTTAAATTACTCAAATGCATGCATAACTGGTAACCAAGCCAAGAAGGCAGACCAATATCACTTTGATTATTTTCACAGAAAGTTAGGTCAAACATTTCAACACAGACAGGTTCCTGGAAACACTAAAAACAGTAGGCTACTGCACAAAGACTTCCAAAAGACCTATAATTATGCACAAGTTCATGTCAAAATTCAGCCACTATAAATTGGCAAGGACTGACAGGGCCTAAAGATTGGCCAGCAGACATGTACCTTTTACCCAAACACTAATACTATGCAAAACACGAGATAAGATGCGTCCGCACATGTTGTGTATTTGTGGGTGTGTTTGTTTTCTTCTTTTGTGGCTGTAAAAGAGAATGTTCCTTTGCTCAAGATGACAAAAAAAAGATCATCATGGAAGCATTTATAAACCTGCTGAAGAAGTTTCCCTAGAAACTGCATCAAGTATTCAGTTTCCCGCGATCTTTCTACAATTGACGCTTCAGATGATGATTCATTGACAGGTTCCACAGGTGGATCCATATGATGAGCTTGACTGGCATCATTATAGTTATTGGCAGTGGTAGAAGACTCAAAATGTGTAATTGAAGCCCTTCCCTCCAAATCTTGCATTATTCTCTCTAGTAACACGGTATCAATTCTTTTGTTACCGGTTATATTTAACACCATCTGCACAGCTTCTAAAGCCTGAAAAAGTAAAATATATTAACAATAATAAAGAAGAGTAATAACTGGAGTCAGATTATTTAAAGGACATCAATGCCATTATTATACTTAAAAAGCATTTGCAGTCAACAATTGACCCCTAACAAGCTAGCAAACTGAAAAAGACAAGGAAAAATCATCTAACAACAACTTCTAAATTTTCTTGAATAAGGAAGAAGGAATTATCCTTTAACTCATTAGAAATTGACATCCAAAATGTGGAATAAACCAAACTTTATCCGGTGTCTTTCCCCCAAGCTTCTGCAAAAGCTCTTCTAATTTTTATATAAGAAACAGAACAATCTATTACTTCCTTATCTAACCTAAACATAGACAAAAGCAATATGGCTAGGTTGGATGAGTATACAGAAAAAACTTCACACGGCAAACAAAAGTCTCATGAAAATGTCCATTTATTATAGTACTTATACTAGATATTAAGTGATTCCGTTCCCTTGCAGTTTTGGCTTCAAGTCACAGCAATTCATCACAAACATACCCTATGACAATGCACTTCCACAAAATTTTGCTTTCTTTCTTTCCAACCAAAGGACAATTCCAAAAACACCATAGCCTTTCTCCCGCAAATCCTCCTACAATCTAGAATCTAATTTTTGACAAGTCTCATGAAAGAGAAAACTCGTGCTTTTTTCAAATACTTACTTTATCCAACAATAGTGAGGGCTGAGAATTAATAGTTAAAAAGCAAAGTATCACTGTCCTTTTATTAGAGGACTGTGACCCTGAGCAAATACATAAAAATGAGAACATGCAATCTAGTAGCGCTGCCACTTTAAGGTCCTTGATGAGTATACAAATGTTGATGTGAAGAAGTTGCTCATTAGACACCTATTGGCTGGAAAAAAAAAATTTGCTAGAATAGAGGGATGAAGACGAGGTTTAAAGAAGGAAGAAAGAATGATAAAATATATATTGCCATATTTGTGCCTGTCATGATACTTCAAATGAAGCATTACAAAGTCTCTGCAGTTCTCATTAGATTTTTCACATGATGCAATCAAAGATATCAAAGTGGGGCTAACAGACATCATGTCAAAAGATTTTCGATTAAAAGGTCAAGATTGACCGCGTATCAAGGATTACCTGACGAACATTGCCCACATCCAAAGCAACATAGCTGTAGTTCTCCCACAACTGCCAGCTGTTACGTCTGTTACCAAATCACATGTAAGTTATTAAGCATCATACACTTTTCCACAACAACAGCAAATGATGTGTGGGCGTTTTCGTGATTGGTGATTATCTGTGTGCATAGTGCATTACAGAAGATAAAATGCAGAAATCAAGAGAAAAAGACAGAACTTGAACTTCAGGGCCTCCTTGAATGCAATGAAAGACTCTTTGCTCTTCTTCTTGATCATATGCCTGCAAAATTAAGTGAATCTTACAATTCTGCCCTCGTTATAAATGACAGATGAATTTTTTATTGCTCAAAGTCGAATGTCAAAATTTTTTATTATAATGAAAGACAAAGTAAATAGCTCTTAGTGTCTTCTTGCAAGTTGAATTAACAAGCGTACAACTAAGCTGTTAACAAAGATGCATGAAATGATAGAAATAATTGCGAAGAATTGGAGCAAAATTTATTCTCGTTAAGTTAAACATTATGATGTATAGTTTCTGAATTTATACACTTCAGGAGAGACTAACTTAAATAGAAACTTGCCTAACTTAAATCCCCACAATTCAGGGATTGTCCTACCTACGAAAAATCCCCCAAATAAAGCATAATTAATTTACACCATAAATACAATGATTCCTGATTTCCTATTATTACACACATACAGTTTTCTCATTAATAAGAAACGTGTTTTCCCACAAATTATAAACACAACAACCATAGCCCTAAAACAATCTTTTCTCATACAACTTCTGCAGCCCTCAAACAAAACCTTATCCCTCAAATCGCACTGTTATAGCCTACCTCTGAACGTTTCTATAAATTTAGGGAAACACCTCCCTCTCATAAGCCTCAGTCGACAAACACAGACAGCGAATTCCAAATAAAAGTAATGGCTGAGCTAGGAACTTATGTTTTATATTATGAAGGCATCCGAAAGCATTTGAAAATAAAAACCTTCAGTGATATTGCAAACCTTCAGAAGATGAATTCCAGTTTCCCTGGATATATTCTGCTGCCGTTTAGTAATATCCAAGAATACTGGGGGCACAAAAACCTTAATCTGTCAGCTGACCTAAAGCAGATGCATAACATTGCTCGATGGCTCATCAAGTATGTTCCTACAATGATTCCGGACATTAATTAAGGAGTAAAGTTTTCTGAAGGCAAGATCCTACCAACCATTTCTGACCACAAAAGGCCCTATTAGGATCCTTTAGAATGCAGTCAAGAACTCCCATACAAAGGGTACCAGGGAGGACTGCTATATTATTGGAAATATATCAAGGAGGTGCAATGGTAATTCTCATCATGATGGTTGCTGGTACACATCTTTTTCTTTACAAATTCTAACAAACCAACTTCCACAGGTTTCTCTTCCAAATGGGAAGATTAGCATTGCCCCAGAAGGCGTACCATTGCAGGTGCTGTTGAAAGCAGACGCTTGCAACTTGCTTCTAAGGATTCTTTTGCAAATTCAAGGAATTTTAAAAATACACATTTTAGCACACACCAATTCATGACCATTTTCCATAATGGGCCAGCTTTTCTTCTCATTTTCAAAGAAGAGGGGGAGCGGAGACAAAGACATTAAGTGAGAATAGACTACAGAGAGATACTCCAGGGAAGGATTTTATTTTTATTTTTTCTCTTGTGCTCTTAAGTTACTCTTATACCCTTCATTCACCGAGTTTGATTAACGCCTGTTAATTCAAGGGGAAGACTTTGATGGTTTTAAAAACTAGGCAAGTGTCTTTTTGGCTAAATATCAAGGGACATGGATAATATTTGCCCTACTTGCTAAACTTCAAGAGAGTTGGACAATATTTGCCCTATTCCAAATAATGATAGTCATATCTAGTTCCTAGCATTTGCAGCAATTTAGAACTGCTGGTCAACAAATTATGCAGAATGGTGCAACAGCATGGACAACAGAAAGTAGGCCAAATATGGAAGCTAACATTAACAAAAAATTTCCTCACATGCAGATAGAAGAGGAAAGTGATTGACTTGGCATTGCAATAAAGGGAGCAAAAAGATGATATGGCAAGACCAAAAGGAAGAGAGCATACAAGCAAGCAATATTGTTCCAAGCTTCCCCATTCTCTGGATCAAGTTGAACAGCACGAGTAAATCCATCCAGAGCCTTTTCAATGTCCCGAGCCTATTTTATATTTCAGCATTAAGTTTCAAAAACTTTGGGGGAAAATTACAAAAGTCTCCACCATGCACATATACTTGTACAAAACAGGATAAATGGAGAATCACCATAGTGCAAACATGTTACCTTCAATGCAGCAGCACCAAGTGCAAACCAACCATCTGGATATAAGGAATTCAAGGCCATAGCAGACTCCCTAAGTCATAACCAAGGGTAATTAATCATTCACACATATCATGCATCAACTACAAATATTATCGGTTTACACTTCATTACAAAACAAAATTAAAAGCATTAAAGAAAACATACCAAAGGATTTTAGATGTTTCATAGTCCCCCCTATTATACGCACTACGAGCAAGAGACCGCTGATGCACATAAAAATACACTAATAACAACAGATAGGCATATGCATAATGTGAATCACATTTAGTTTGCGCAATGAATATCACCTTAGCTCGTGCTGACTTATTGTTTGAAACTTCTAAAGCTTTTTTGAAGCAGGAATCATTATTTGTAACATCACCTAATGAACACCTAAAATTAAAGGCATGCACAAGTCAGCAACCTGAAATTCAACCCTTATCATTTTGTTTACAATAACACGAGAAGTCCACAAGTAAAATTTAGCATATTATTATTCCCATGCATTAGCAAATGCATGTAGATAAAAATAGTTGGGTAGATATATAGTCTCAGAACCCTCTATACTGAAATTGAGCTTCATTAGATTGAAAGACAAAAAAGTCCCAACTTGGTACTAACTAAAAAACTTAGGCTGCTAAAATAACAACTACCCGTGGATTTCTATTTTTTGGGAGTTGTTGGATTCTATCACAAAAAAATGGCACAGAAGAGGCATCATCTCATATTATACTTACATCCATATATCCATTATAAGAAACCTAAGGTAGATGATCTTTCTTATTCAATCTAAGGTAAATGGTCTTTATTGTTCAGATTGTGAGCGTATTTTCACATGTCCAGCAAAAAATTCTCATAAAAGAGATGGTTTCCACGAGTCATTTCAACATTGTCATATTTCTCAGACTTTTATTGGCACCTGTGCAGCTGAATCTAAGATGGTGACAGCAAAAGCAAAGGGAAGAGGTCTAGACAAGTTAATGTAATCTCGATTTGCCGCCTTCTTTTTTTTTTTCCTTTTTCTGAAAAAGTTACTTCACATAAACCAACACGTCATGCGAAACCACCGAGCAACTGTTGGAAAAATCCATAAGCAATAAAGGATGATAAAGCTAGAGGACTACTTTGAACAACTCTTGTGGCATGAAAATTAAGGAAAGAGAACAAATATACCCTTTGAAGTCATCTAATTTCTTGCATTTTTTTAACCAAACAAAATGTCTCTACTTTGTCAAATGTACATGGCATAAATAATCTTTTTGGAAGTAAAACTATTGTAGATAGATAAACTATGATATAATTCCAATTTTAATTTCATTTTCCACATGTTTTGAAATCAAACAGAGTGTTAAGCAAATCTGGAAACTAGCATATGACACTACTTAAAATGAATTTTTTGAAATTATTGATAACCTGTGTCATTGACATAAAATTGATATGCTGATACAGATGCATTAATGACAACTTAAAAAACTGACCGCAAGGCCAGCTGATAAATCTTTATCTCATTGATGATGCAACACAGTATAGGCCACAACAAGATCCTTCATAAATTCCAAACTTCAGCAATTTGCTAAAGTCAGCGAACGAACAGGCCTAATGCTAGTTTCTGTCTTAGTTTTCTTTAGGCTTCCAATTATTTTATCAATGAGAAAAACGGTTTGCTTAAAAAATAACTAGAAGCTTCATTTGCTATTCTTTTGGGAAGGGTGGGGAAGAAAGAAAGTAAGAAGAATGTTAAAAGTAGAAATATACAAAATCTCAAAGATGGATCAGGTGTCCACATAGATAAACAAAGAGAAAACTAGGAGAAGGGAAATATTTTATACAAAACCTGTCCAACAACTCCAGAGCATCCAACCCTCCCTGCCAAAAAACAATCCACAGAAAGCTAACCCAAAACACCTTTCCAGTTGAGATTTACTAAGAAAAAAGAAAAATGTTTAAAGTCCTTAGAAACTGAAGCTCAAAAAGATACATAGAGCCGATGTCCCACAAACCATCTATGTTTTCTACACTTTTCTCTGAATGAAAAAATATGATCGTGATGCAAGTGCACTAACACTGCAAGAAATTAAAGGTAAAAGAAATGCAAAACAGCCTATCCTCATTTGGCAAGATGATGAAACATAATTTGCCTAACAAACGGTGCAAGTGTGAAAAAGGCAGTAATTGTCCACGTAGACAAGACAATAATAGTAGACTAGACAAATTGTTCAAATGGCAATGCAGTAATAATTGACTGGATTGTTCATTTTGCAACCATTATAATTTCCCTAGCTACAGCCCTTCTATAGAAAGCAGAACATAGCATAAGTGACTTGAGAGTTTTAGAATTTATCAAAGATGTGTGATACATCTTCTCTTCCTTGGTGTGATATCTAGGATTTTCTCTCGTTTTTTTAAGAGTTTTATTGAGTGTTCTATTTGCATCAGTTTCTAATACTATCTGCTGATTTTTCTACCCTTAATTCTAAGGAAATTATCACATTTCTTAAAATCTTTGGTGCTAAATAAAGAGCCTGCATCTGGTCGTTGCTTCCTTGCCATTACACCCAAAAAGAGCCAAAATGACACAGCTCCAAAGCAAATTGGCTTTCTTCACTTTCCAAAAAGCAAAAATACTCTCCGTAAGTAAGGAAATGCACAACCAGAATGGCCCATGAGACCTTGGCTTCTTTGTTCACTCTAGCTAGCCAATGAGCTTGATGCCATATCACTATGAAGAAAAATCTTGATGCCAGATCATGACGCCCTCAGAGTCATGTGAAATCCAAATTTGACATTTCTCATTTTTATTTCTTCCTTCTCTGTTATACTGGCAGATTTCTTGCTTCAAACATCTCATCTCCCAGTTGTCAATGGATATTATTAGATGCTTCTTGAAGTTTTAAGGAAACAACTCTCCAATTGTATGTGACTCTTAATGTACGAATTCAAAGCAGCTTTATAATCTATAAAGATCATTACAAACCAAGTCAAACCCATCTACAGAATCACCCTCCAGAAATGTCTTCCTAAACCAACATGTCCAACTTATTTTTGGCTGACTAAAGGAACTGGCATTTCCAATTTGACCAACCTCAGCCAAAATGGATTACAGATTTCCACCCTCCCAACAATATCCACAAAGCAAAAATTGAAACTGTACTGACACCACCAAGAGAAAATCACAAAAATTTAATTAATTTTATCCATTTAGAAGCACCATTGACATTTAAAAAATGTTACATCAGAATAGGGTATTCCACACTCTAATGAAGAATTGAATTGGTTGCTTTAATATTTTCTGCCTCAGCCCCCAGAGCCAAGAAACTGGAACCCAAAAAAGAAGAATTCTTAATTTCCTGTGTTAGTCATCCAATATGGACCAAAAAATGCTCCAGTCATTTACCGGTGATCAATAAAGCAGATGATTAGGTACGACCACACCAAAAAATATTTAGGCTTTAGGAATGAGGAACCCAATAGATTATCTTCAAACTAAACAGAAGGCCATAGAAAACTTAAGCAAAAATACCTATGAAGTCGATGAACATTTTTCTTTCTTCCAGATAATACAGCTTGAGATATTAAAAGAATAAGGAGCAGAATTGTAAGAAGACCAAAAGTAAATGTCAGAATATGAGTATAGCATCCTTTGACTTAACCACAAAACTAAAAGCAATTGCAAGAACACACCAATGAACTTCTAAACTGGTAATTGTAATGGAAAATATTATTAAAATGCTTGTTTGGATTGACAAAATCAGCAAATCAGATGATCATTTTATACTGTGATTGCAGTATGTAGCATGAACAATGAATTTAACAGAAAAGAGAAATAATTATAAAATGAAAGGACCAACAGACAAGGTTCATCAACTTACCATAATCTAGGGTCATTCGGCATTTCAGACAGCCGTGTTTTTATGAGTTCAACAGCTGCTGCTTTCTTCCCCAATAGGCTGTTTTAATTATATATATAAAGAAATTCCCATTAGCAACAACGGATATAAAAGAAAAGGAAAAAAGTTAAACACACAAGAAGAGTTGATTAAGATAATGCTGTCTAGGAAATCATACCAGTTGCAGTATATCAGATTATCCCATAACTCTAAATCCTCAAAAATTTTAATGGCCTCTCCAGTCAAACCACAGCTTACTAAAAGTTCAGCATATTCCCTAAAATAAAAATAAACAGTTAAATAGAAAGATAAGCAAAGCACACAAACTCTGAAAAAAAAAATGCATTGGAGGTGTACATAGAGAAAAAGCTGATGGTTGGCATAATGAAAATTTAAAAAAAAAAAAATTACAGCCAACAGTATCATTCAGAGATATGGGGGACATAGTTTTACTTTCGCAGGGCGGGAACAGTGGGAACATAAACCACAAAACAAAAGATGATCCTTTGTGCCACTTCAGAAGAAGAATTATTCAGACTCTCAACCTAAAACAAAGCAAATTATATTCAAGAGGTGAACCCTAAATCAACCACTTAAAGAAGTTGCTTAACAGGCAGGCAAAAAACGAAGACATCACTCCTACCAATTTATCCATCATCTCTAAAGCCCGCCCCTTTGTGCGGCTACGAGTAGACTCCCATCTAATACGTAAGAGATCACAGAAAAACTGTAGCTGAAAGAGGGAAAATCATATAAGAAGCAGAAGAGAAATTCAAGACCAATATTAAAGACTGCTTGTTATATCAAAACAAAGCAAGAGCATTAACATCTCGTACCAAGAAATTAACTACAATACATATGAAAAAGCAAAGGAAAAAAATAACATAAGTTCACTACAGATGGCAGTCCAATAATAATTAACAGTTCAAACCATTTAAGCCTTGGAATATCTTATTTCCAATTCTATACAAGCTAAGAGGTTTTGCAACTACAATTATTTTTTGTCTAAGCACAAAAACAGTCATGTTTATGGTACAACAATTTCAGGTATAAGAAGACATCTGATAAGTCTAAATGATAATAAATTTTAAAAATAAGATGTAGTGAAATTAGCAAAAACTGATACTTAAGCATATATATACTTACGATAAAGTGAGATGACTGCTGTGAATCAATTGCCTCTATATATGGAGCCATATCCCATCCTGAAAAAAAAAAATGAGTGGTAAATCAGCAGTTGATCAAATCAAGATCGACCAAACCAACAGATTGAAAAATAACACAAAGTTGGAACAAATTTCATGCCTCCATACACCAAACATCAGTCACAAAGAAACCGTCTAATAAATGGTTATCGGTGTTCCATGTACAGTTGGACAAGCACCAAGAACAATATGAATTCAAAAAACTGGCATAACTAATAGCAACATATGTACAAACTGATATTTCTCTCCAACAAGTGAAACATTCCCAACAGTACCACTATGGTGTTGTTGCTCTATAACTGGAACTTTCGCAAAGCTCCACACATGCTGAAAGCTATGTTAATTCTGAATGATTGTTCTCTTTATACCCGAAACTTTATTAAAACTTCCACTCAAGATAAGCACAATGTCAATAGTTCTCTTGGAGATCCTAATCTGATAGAAATAGTAAAGATAGAGTTGCTACAGCATCTATTTCTACTGCTTCTTCCAGTCCAAAGAGCTGCTATCTCCAAAGAGATTTGGCATTCATCCCTTCCTGAAAGCCAAAAACTTTTATACAAAAGCAAGGAATCACGGAGACCTGAAATGACCCAGAAATCCTGGCTTCTTTGCAGACTGTATCTCACAAGTTTGAGGCCATGGAATAAAGAAGAAAAATATGATCAGCTATATATTTAATTATATACTCATCAAACACGAACACAGAGACATATCATTAAACACTTCCTTTAGATTACTTTTCCAGCATTTACCTTTTGTTGAACCGAACACCATAAAAAATTGGAACTTGGGTGGAATTTTAGCCAATCAAAATATATTAAGAGTTTAAAATCAGTGACTCATCAAACAACTACTCGAAATATGATTTGCAATCCTAGTAGCTCAAAGCCTCCAACTTCCAAATTCTTCTTTCTTTGACTCATCCTTTCTTTCCTTTTCCTTTTCTTGCTACAAGACGCAGAATAATTTTATTCAAAAGATACAGGAAGTCTCTGAGAATCTTATTAGAGCTAAATATTCTTGTTTTTCCCTGTCATTCAAATTCCTTTTAAAATTAAAATTCCAATTCCAATTATGCGATTCGAAACATTTAACCACCTTAAGACAAACGAACTACTAAGACAGTAAAGAAAAATTGAGCCCTGTATCATCTGCAATGCTATCATTTATCCTCAACTTACTACAGAAAAAACATTTTATTGATAATCATTTCAAAAATGAAGTACAATATGCTATAAAGCAAAGATGAGCCATAAGAACATACGTGTCAACGCAATCATATGCTCAAGCAACTTACTTTGCATTTCATCATGTCGAGAGCTCTTTTCTATCAGAAGGCACTGAGACAAGATCACTGCTCGTTGGGTTGCTGTTAAATGGATAGCTGAGCCACCATCGACAAAGCTCTGGTCTCCAGATTTGGATCCATTACCATTCTCCAATAATTTTGGGGTTATAAGAACATCAGAAGCATCATCAATAGTAGAATCATGCTTACGGGTCCCTTGGTCTGTAGAAGCACAGTTATCAAGTGTGTTTGATGAGCTTGTGTTTGCAACAAGTACCATTTGCGCCTTTGGTTCTACCTATCTCCAAGAAAAATACCTAAGCTAAGAAGGAAGATCCAAGATATTACATAATTGATACATGTTCAATCTTCACCTGGTGTGCAGTGCGGAAACCAAGTGAACCAGTAAGGGAGAGCTGAAGACCACTTGCCAATTCAGCTGATTCCAAATGTTTCCTAATACCATAAAAGCACTTTAGAAAACAGCAGGAACCTCAGAGATTTCAATTTACCTAAAAAGATAAAAATCCTATATAATGGTAATAATTGATTTCAATATCAATCCACCCAAAATCAACCAATGCTGCCAACTCAAAATAATGTCTAATAGTTTAAAGTACATACATTAAGAAATGGGAGATTCCATGAATTTAAAGCATACAAATTAATTATTTCATCCTTCTTGCCCACTCCCACATAATTCTTCACAAAGAAAGTGACAATGCTAAGGGAAAGTTCAATGTTGGAGGTAACAACTTTCCAGGTGAAAAACGTCTAATATGGCCATAAATAAGCTCATTAAATACAAAATTTTCTCAAAATAACTCACCTACAAGTATCAACCCTCCCGTAAATGTGTTCTATGAGTCCTGCTTCTAAATGGACTGTGGAAACAATATTTGAATGCTCGATACCGTGCAACTGGTTACCCCAATAAGTTGTTACATTTGCCAAAGTGCCAAAATGTTGCAAAGTCTCAGCCATATAAACTTTTAATAGATCGAACAAAGAAGAAGACCGCTCATCCAAAATCCTCTGATGAATGAGCAGGATTCTTGTGACCCACCATGAAATGCTTCTAAGCCCATACATGAACGGCGCACTTGCATCAAATAGCAAATCTTTTGTCTTCATGAGCAACATTTTAGCAAAAACTATATACTACCAGAAAAAAATAATAATAATAATAAGTAAAATGAGTAATAATAATAACAATCATAGTAATAAACAGCCACTAAAATTAAGAACAACACCTTACTAGAACCATCCAAGCAAAGACAAATGATTACCATTGGGCAGCAAAAATGGATACCTGAAGAAAAGAGAACTTTCCAACCAAGTCTGAGCCAGCAGACATAAGCTGATTACGGGCCCAATTCTCCCACTCTACCAAATCATAGTCATCTTCTGATGTTGAAACTTTCAAAGGAAAACAACATTTTGGCAAATCCACCACCAAAGGCCTATTCAATTCATATCCAGATATTAATCACTGACCTTTTTTCCAACTGTTTTTGGTTGTCATTGTTTATTTAAAACAAAAAACACTCACCCAATCATGTTACACTGAATGAACCAAAAAAGAGCAGCAACTGCAAGACACATGACCAGCAGCACTCTAGAAGCCTTGTCTGTGTCATTCTCTGAATCATTCACAATAAATGCTTCAACCCGGTGGAGTAACTCAGAATACACCTGGCCGGCACACTCAGCTGTGTCAGTGAAGTCTAACTCCTGTGAGTCAAGGATGATTCGAGCCGCATCAGATGCAAGGGCCTGGAGATAGTTTCCAGACTCAATAGAATTGATGAGGGCATTGATTTGTGCATGAAGAGGGGGAACGCAAGGGCTCTGGTTGTCCAATGGCTGCGATTTAAGATCAAAACCAGAGGTTGGAGGAGCAAGGGTGCAGCAGAGCAGCCGAAGCTCGTACCCACGGAGGATTTCCAGCTCCTGTTTAGCCATAAGCCTGACAAAGCTGTCCAAGAGAAGTTTTAGGTTTTAGTCCTAGTTGTTTTTAATATACACAAAGTTACTGAAAAATGGTCATCCATTTCTTATCACTAGCACGTTTAGAGGTATAACTGCTAAAGGAGTGAAATGGGCATGAAAATAGAGAAATTAATTTGTATTTTCATGGATAACAATTCCATTTTTCTCGATATTTTTTTAATTATTAAACTTTTAAAAAGTTATTAATCTATAATTTCTCAAAAAACATTGCATGGATTAATTTAAAATAAATTAACCAAATTTTAAACACTATTAAAAAATGCCATTGATATTTTAAAATTTTGTTAATTTGTTTAAAAAAATTTTATAGAACTTAAAATTCGGTTAATTTATTTAAATTAATCTATGCAATTTTTTTCTGTACGGTGTAAGAAATTGTACAAAATCTTTTTTTAAAAATTTTAATAATTTAAAAAAATCAAAAGCTAAAATAGAACTAAAATAATATTTGGAGATATAAATGTTATTTTACACTGCAATTAACCTTTTTTTCTAAACTTTGTAACAATGACAAGGACTTAAGTAATATATTCTTAAAACTTATATCTTTGAATTCCTTTTCACAAAGAAAGACTTAAGTAATAAAACACCTTTTGTTGTAAATTTTCATTAAGCGGTGAAGTAGTGAGCTTACTTTTGCACCAATTTTATAAACTTTATCTGTCAATATTTATTTCTCTTTTTTTTTTAAACTTTCATTTTGATCAATGTTAACTGTTCAATATCCATGGTATAGTCAAATGCTTTTTTAAAGGTAATATTTTATTTTGTTTCTAGTTAAAGGCCTTTCATTCAAATCATTGGAAAACATTGATGGTGGATTTGATGTTTCTCTTGTAGTGCCTACACTCTTTAGTAAGAAACTTTGTGGCATCGTAATGCAATAAAAGAGTAATTTTTTTAATTAAATTACATACCTTATGGTAAAGTGAGTGAAGCAGAGTGCTAGGTAGGAAGATTCAGTTTTTGTAAGCATGAAAATTTATGTCTGTCTGTTTCGCAAATAAGTATTGTTTTTGGCTACTTGTCAGAATCCATATATTATTAGTACCAAAAACATAATTAGAAAGAGCTATTTTTAACCAACTAGTATAAATTATGTGCTCTGATTTAAAAACAATAATAGACAAAAAGGAGGAATGAGATGGACAATAATAATAACTGATACATTTGACCATGAATCTTGTTTTCTGAAAATGAACACAATTGTTAAAGTCAAAATGCCTGTCAAAAACATCTTGTAATCAAATGTTTGTTATAGTGTTTACTAGGCTTTTGTGTGTGTGTGCGCGCGCACGCGCGCGCGAGTGTGCGCATGTGACTAATTGATTGATTTCTCTATTTTGAATATGCAGAAACTTGAGAGAGCTAGAAACACCTTTTGGTGCTTGTTTTCTTTGGATATGTGATTATATACACTTAACAAAATCATTTCATTGGCATTGTCATGCTCGACTTTGTGAAGAAGGATAAATGGACGCCTATATTTGATGTTACTTGCCCTGTTCCCAATTATTTATACAAGTTTTGACCAAAGACTAATTAATTATTGATTTTCCCTGTTCCCAATTATTTATATGAGTTTTGACCAAAGACTAATTAATTATTGATTTTAACAACTGAGAATCTGAGAAAGTTATTGCATGTAAATTATGATCATAAAAATAATGATGATTTGATGAACATTTTCAAAGAAGATTTTTCATAATATGATCTCTAACCCAAATACAAATTGATCTTCCAGATGACTGTGCACATAAATATGATCAAATTCTTTGTGTAAAACACATCAAAAAAATTTAAAAAAAGGAATTCTAAAACAGATAACTTAGGAAATATGACCGATAATTGTTAATTGGTCTGTAATGGCTTTGTATAAGGATGACATAACAAAAGAAATGGATTAAATTATGCCATAGATATATGGGATAATATAATACAAATGATGTTGGAGCAAATAACATAGGAAATATTAGTTAGTATGTAAGTTTGTTTATTGGGTCATAATTCAAAGTTAAAAGAAGTAACACGTTTGAAAAAGATATTGTAAGAGAGCAATACTGTCACAGAATACAGTTTATGATAGAATGCTTTTATCCGTGAAACTCCATTCATAGTTCAATTTTGATACACACTATGATGCAGACCGAATTTCTAATTTCATATGCTGAAAATTCTACTCTAATTAAGGAGACATTACTCCATTACAGAAGTCAAACTAACAGCTTTCTTAGAAAAAGAGAGCTTCTCACATTTTCTAATTAATAACTAAACTTTTAATTTTCTTAAAATAAAAATTCAAATTTCAAATTTCATTCATATTTCATTTTCATTTTTAATATTTTATCCCTTTTCTGCTCTCTTTCTTTCTCACGTCTCTTTTTTTTTCTCTCTAATCTCGCTCTTCCTGGTAATTTATTTCATCTTGCATAGAGTTGATTCAATTTTTTTTTTTTTATATTCAGTTCTTTTATTTATAGCGTTGATTTATTTTACTGGGTTAGGCTGCAGAAAAGGTTTTGTGGGTATTTGCCTTCTATCGTAACAATAAGCTAAGCGCTTGTGATCATAGAAAAATGAGAAATCAAGCGTAAACTAACCTTCATTGCGGTTCTTATCTATGGCCGACAACATATCTAACCCTTCTTAGCAGTAAGCAATGAAACAACAACAACAACAGAAAATCTAGTAACCATTTAGCAAGAAATGGTAGGATTCCGTGGGTAAGGAGAGAAAATAACACTAACAGAAGATCAAGAAATGCTAAGAGATCATAAAATCAGTCGAAACAGATCACTAAAAAATGCTAAGAGATGATAAAAAGAAAGGAAGCAAAGAAACAATGACGTTACCAACTGTAATTTTTACAAATTAATTAGGGTATGAAGACGAAGAAAGAATTCCATACCCGAGGGTGGTGCGGCGGACGGGGCGAGGAGCAGTGGCCGACGACCAACAGAAACGCGCGCAGAAGGCGTGGACGGGCGAAGGAGAGGCTGGAGACCTTGTGTATGTGTTGTTAATCGGCGAGTGTTTGTGCCCTTGTAAACAGGGATGATATGGAAATTTATGTTCTAAATAAAACATCAAAACTACGTCGTTTTAGTGTTTTCAGATAAAAAAATAAAAAACTAAATTTCTAAGCGTTAGATGCTAAAATTGAATTAAAACTCAAATTATCAGCTATTGAAGCGGAATATAAAACCAATCACAACTTAGCCAACTATCAATTAATCAAATCAAATACTCCAAACCAATCAAAAGAACGAAATAATGAAATCATACGAAGCGAAAAGAAAAAAACCATGATTAACCTCATCGGATAACAGATTCGATTAATTCTTAAAATTTTCGAAACGGCAATAAAAGAGACCTCGAGTTGCCAAAGCTGATAACGGTGGGGGCTGAAAGTGGAAGACTTGTAAAGGGCCTTCCGCTAGATCCGTTTAGAACTAGGGTTTTTGGTCTTGATTTAACGGAAGAGACTTCCATGGTAATTTGTTCCTTTGGCTTTGAAATGAATCTAAAACATCCTTAACATTTAGGGTTTTTGCTCAAAGACGATGAACTGAGCAGTGACTGTAACTCTGACGGGCTACAGGCTCCTACAACAGAATTCCAAGTTGAATAAGAAGAAGTATCTTAGTGTTTAAATTCCAAGTTGAATAAGAGGAAGTATCTTAGTATTTAGAGAGGGGTGGAGAGGGGCTACACACTTCACAACATAGTTAAAAAAAAAAAAGGTAATAAGTTAATTAAATTTATTTTAACTTTAATATTTGACCAAATAATTATCCATAATCAATGAAAAATTCGTAAATTTTACTGTAATAAAAGTACATTAGATAAAAAAATATATATCTTTAAAATTTATAAAAATAATTATTATATATTTTATTAAACATATTTTTTAAATAAAAAAAAAAAGAGATAATAACCCAAACTGCAATACTATTAAAATAGAGAGCGGGGTGACAAACTAGAAAAACGCAGTCGTGTTAATTTGGTTGAAGCACTGGACACTGTTTCCATTCTAATAATTTGAATTAAATGAATATTTTATTTTAGAATTTCTAGTGTTTAGCAAATGAAATGACGATGCATGATATATTACATTTCCTTATTGTTATTACGGAGCAACGAAAAAAGTACTTGATCTTGTAAAATTTATGTATCAAAATTGGTATTAATAAAATTTAATATTTTATAAAATTGGAATTAACTAAAATTATTTATAGTCTGTCAATATTCGAATCAATTTCAATTACTCTCAATCCATCTGTATCAAATTTATTCAAAGTTACAATAATTTTAATGATCAATAATCTATCATTGATCAACATAAAAATAAAAGCAATTAATCAAATATGTGAATGAGATATGAAATTGTGCAAAACATCTTCTTTGCACTCTAGATTATTGTTATTTTTCTTATGAAGGCCACGACACAAACTATCATTCAACAGTTTAGAATTTGTATCAGAAATTTGATACTTATCGCAGGCTTCTGCAGTAACCACAAAGAAGCAACCAAACCCTCTTTGGCCAAGGTTCCTGCAATTGTCATCTCTTTTCAAGAATTGGGGTTCGTTGTTGGTAAATATTGGAATCTTTCTAGAGCCTTTGCAAACCTTCTTTTATAGACACAAGGTGACTATTCAGACAGCCACCACAACTGTCTAATGTCTGTCCAACATTTGTTGTTTCTTAGCTAAACACTGTGGGAATCAAGTCTATATTTCTTCTATTCTCTTCTTGCTAGTTCCACAAAAAATTTCTTAACATGCGAAGACTAAAAACTTTAATAGCAAGAATGCATGATAGCGGCTCTATATATTCAAATTGGCGCAGAAAATCATATGCATTGTTACCATAAAGCTCTAGTATTCAGAAAGTTATCACCGGTTTTGGGGTCCATTTCTGAAACACCCCACCAGTGTCTCCGGTTCTCAATTCCAGCATCCTTCTCTTAGTTTTTGTTTTAGTATCATGGGAAGTTTCATGAATGTTGAACTTCTCACGGGTACTTGAAGACTGTCACTTGCAGCTGATGCATCCACAATCTTGTTTGCCATTTCCAACACTTCACTCAACCTTAGGCGTGTCTTCGGGTTTCTGACCAAGCATCGGTTTGCTACAGTAGTAACCTTGTGGACTAACCTGAGGGGGTAATTACCTTTAAGCTTGGGATACACTATTTGTTGGAATGTTTTTCCGTCTGATAGTATAGCTTTAGCCATTCCAATAGCTTCTGCTCACTCTTTGGACGGTTTCGATCTGCGGGACGCCTACCTGTGATGAGTTCATAAATGAGAACCCCATAGCTCCATACACCACTCCTGCTGCAAGATGACAAGTCTGGACATATTCAGGAGCTACATATCCTATGGTACTCACAACCTTAAACCCAGAAGAGGAAATAGAACAAATGTGTACATTGTGTTTATATTAGGCCATATGGGGAGGTCGGGACTGTTCATGCTCCTGAGACTGGGTTGAGTCCAGTGGCTGATTACTTTGTTTGCGAAATATTCGTAGCCAAGCAATCAGATTGAAGCCTCCACAGGATTGGGATGAACACAGTTTTTAAGAAGTATTTGTATTGTAGTTATAAAGGTAGATCAATGAGATAGCAAACAAGGATAATGGTTTTGGAATTGAACGCACTTGATCAACAATGTAGTTAAGATATTTGAAAAAAAACATAAGCTTGCATTGATGAACACTGATTCCATTTTTAAGTTTAATGAGTATTAGTGACAGTGGTAGTTCATTCTTCTTTCTGGTGTTTGTGGTGCAAAATAGAATATGATGTTTTTACGTGTAAAAAGAGTGGGTTTGTTTTTAACCGGATCTGCTGACGGAGATCTTTACATATTAATGCAGGACTTTGTTTCTTGCCGAATGAATTTCACTGGCACATACTATCGTACTTCATCAAAGTCCAGCATTATTCTTGTATTAGTTTTACATAATTTTTTAATGGAGACATTTGGGGGGACTACAGCCAACTTGGGAAGTTTTGATAATTGTCAACAGAACTTTCATAAAATTAGGACAGATATTGACTGCATACTCAGAACAAGTGATATTTGAAAGTAAGTAGTCTGCAATGTGATCAAATTGCTCATTGATTGGTTTATTAATTGGCATCAATATAATAGATATATTGAGTAGATAGAATTCAACATGAATTTTTACTGTGGTTTTACAGCCTACGTGTGTGGTGAACCAAGTGCTTGCCGGGAACTACGATTGCCCGAAAAAAGAGTTGAAGTTCTTGACAGATCTTCATGCAACCTTCCAAATGCTTAACCTCTGAAATGATTTTCTACGCAAGGAGTTTGACAGTAAGCTTTCTCAGCCCTTCTTTTTCCTCTCTGTCTTTGAACAAAAATATTCACGTAATGTGAGTTCCTGGAATCCTTGCTTACAGAGGACAGGTCTAAAATATGACCTAAAAAGAGCCGAAAAAATTGAGAAAGTTTTATACACTAGGTCACATTGTATTTATATAATTATTCAATTATACTAATTAAAGGAAAAAATTTATTAATAAATAAAAAAATTAAAAAATAATTTTATAAATTTTTTTAATCATAATAATTAAATAATAATTTTTTAATTTTTTATATTATAATAAATAAATAATTTTTTTATTTTATTAATTAAATAACCACATCATATTAATATAAGAATCATTCTTCAAAGGCTTTTTTAAAAAAATTTAGTATAATAAAAAAATTTGGCTCTTGGCTAATGGATTTTAACCGGAAATAGTCCAACCTAAAGACAATCACGGGTCACAGAAGATGTTGATACTACCACTTAATCTTCAGTTATCTTGAGTTCTTAACAAGTCTGTAATTTTTCTGTAAATTTTTCTAACGACCAAAGAAGTTGTTCAAACTTTGGGATAAAGCCATAATTTTGTGTTCTTAAGAAGATGGAGGAGGGGAATTAGTATTGATAATGCGGGAACTTACTCGTCAAAGTTACTTGTTGTGCTCGTTTTATTTCCTCATCAGTGAGAACATTGGATTAGAAAATTTATAAATTCCGATGTCAAGTGGCTAGCTACAGTAAACAATTCCAGTTTCCTGCCTAAATCAATGCGGTGATTGAGTTGGCTCTAGATCACGTTTTCAAAGGCAACTGCAGCGTGAGGTTCGGCATTTGGGAAAAGAATATAATGAATCCAAAGTATGTGCTGTAGTGCACTTAAAAAAGGCAGCTTAGCTGTTCTTTCCACGTTGACAAGCTAGAGTCTTGAATTCTAATTCGCGGGAAACGTCCATAAATCTCAAGGCTACGTAAGAAGGAAACAGACGGCCTATCCAATCAGCTACTACAGTTGCTGGTCACATTCGCCAACCGCTTCACCACTTTTCCAACAGAGTTGACAGGAGGAGCCACACTTGTACATCGAAGGATAATAATAATAATAATTAAAAAAACTGTAATTAACTAAATTATTTTTTATTTAATTAATTAAATTTTAAATATTGAAAATGTTGAATACATTGAAAACCTGGGAGCCAATACATGAAGCCTAACGTTAATCATGTTAAATATAAAATGTGGTTACAATCTTTTTCCCTAAAATTGTTGTGGGGACGCAGCCACAATGAAGAACCGGCCCTGAAGGACAAGTTGATTTGCATGATAAAGGTTTTGCCATTCATATTTTAGCCCCACATTCGTACTATGCATAGGTTAATTAAACCGCAAGGTCTTTGTTAAGTTATTAGATCTTGTTAAATGATTTTGACTCCAGTGGCCATGGAGAAATTTTATTAGAATTTTGGAAGCTTACTATTGTTACTCTTTAGAGATTGTCAAAATAATTGATAAATAAAATTACATGTAAAAAAACTTTAAATACATTTTTTGAAGACAATAAAATTTATTTATTTTATTAAAAGAATAAAATTACTCTTGTATTATTTATTTGTTAAAAATATTAATACAATATCTTTATTATTTTTAAATGTAAAATTCACTTTCTAAAAAGTTAAAAGCATAAAAATTATATTTTATATTTCTAAAATGGTAATAAAATACTGCTTTAATAATATTTTAAAATATTTTATTATTTATGAACAAAACGTTCTTGTTTTTATTTTTTATTCTCAAAAAATATTTTCTAGTAAATTAATAAAAATATATTCAAAATAAAATAAATAATTAGTGATTTTTTTTTTGTTTTGTTCTCTCATTAATAAATTGTTGTGTTAAAAATAAATTTTATACTTTCAAAAATTTCATCTCCTCTGTGCACATGGAGGATTACTCTAATATTGTATTTATAAAATTTGAATGCAAAAATTATATATTTAATTAATATGAATACTTACTATTAACATAAAATTTATATTTAAATTAATGTGCCAAATAGTTATTGAATGTATTAATTAGTGGTAAAAATTTTATAAATTTATTATTTATAAATCTATTATATATTATGCACAAATGCAATGGATTGGATTTATTTCTATTTAAACATCATGCATTTTTGTGAGAATTAAATTCAGTTTTATGCAGATCAAAGGTTACTCTTTTTCTAATTATATAATATATTATCAATACAATATGTTATTTATGGAATTTTTGAAATACATACACAATTCTTTTAGAGAAAGTTTATTTAAATTTTGTGAAAATTCAAGAAAGGTTACATTTTATAACGATTAAAAAATATTTACGATGATACTGAGAATTATATAACAAATTTTTATTTATTTTGAAATTTGTAATCAAAGTTAAGAAAAAGGATTTTTTTTTTTTTTTTTACCTTTAATTTATAAGCTTCTTATTGTCACTCTCTCGAGATTGTGAAAATAATTGATAAATAAAGTTTCATGTAAAATCTCTAAATACATCTCTTGAAGACAATAAAGTTTATTTTTTTATTAAAAGTATAAAATTACTCTTGTATTATTTATTTGTTAAAAATATTAATATAATATCTTTATTATTTTTAAATATAAAATTCACTTACTAAGTAGTTAAAAGCATAAAAATATTATTTTATATCTCTAAAATGATAATAAAATACTACTTTAATAATATTTTGAAATATTTTATTATTTATGAACAAAATGTGCTTTTTGATATCTCATCATGTATTGATGAGATGGATGAAATATCTGATCAAAGTTTTGATATCAATTATCAATTATCGCACTCTTCGAATGTGATGCATTTAAAGGTTAGCCTTCAATAATTTGTATGCTACTACTTTTGACTTTCCTTAAGCTCGTCAAGAAAATGATTTTTTTTCTTGATCAATTTTGTGTTATAAACGGCAAAATTTCATCTCTGTTTGTGCACATGGAGGATTACTCTAATATTATATTTATAAAATTTGAATACAAAAATTATATATTTAATTAATATGAATACTTACTATTAACACACAATTTATATTTAAATTAATGTGCCAAATAGTTATTGAATGTATTAATTAGTCGTAAAAATTTTATAAATTTATTATTTATAAATCTATTATATATTATGCACAAATGCAATGGATTGGATTTATTTCTATTTAAACATTATGCATTTTGTGAGAATTAAATTCAATTTTATGCAGATCAAAGGTTACTCTTTTTCTAATTATACAATATATTATCAATACAATATATTATATATAGAATTTTTGAAGTACATATACAGTTCTTTTAGAGAAAGTTTATTTAAAATTTGTAAAAATTCAAGAAAGATTATATTTTATAATGATTAAAAAATATTTACGATGATATTGAGAATTCTAGAACAAATTTTTACTTATTTTGAAACTTATAATCAAAGTTAAGAAAAAAAAATCTTTTTAACCTTTAATTTATAAACTATTTTAAAAATTTTGTCAAACCCCCTCCCCTTTTTCTTCAAAAGAAGAAAATGAACAAAAAAAAAAGTAGAACAAATAGAATTGATTATCTACACGCATAAAGATACTATGCGTTACACATGATATTAATTTTTAATTTCCACTCTTCTTTTACTATCGCACCACCACGTACAAATGATTTGATTTTATGTATTTAATTTGATTTTGGTGAATTTGATTAATTTTTTAGTAATTTAAATTTGACGAGTATAGTGATTGCTTGAATTTTTCTTGTCAATTTAGGTGTTTAAAAGGGAGTTTGTGTTTGAGAATAATATAGGTTTTCCTTTAGAAAAAAATAAAATAAATATAAAAAAGCATATAATTTATATAGAATGAAATTTTTTATTTTGGACTGAAAATTTATGCAAAATCAAATCAAAAATTATGAAAAATAAGGAGAGAGAGAGAGAAAAAAAACCCTGGTAATTGATTCTAAGCTAATTCCAAAACATTGCGTGTAGTGGAGTCATTTCAAAATCTTAAGTATATCTCGGATATTAAATCAAACTTCAGGGGTATTCATGTAACTTTGTCGAATTAATTGACCAATTGGGCACGGTTCATGTGCTAGACAGCCAGTCAGGTTAAGGCCCGTGTGGCCATTGCTAAACTGTGGGCTAACCTGCTTAGAGAAAACGCCTGGTCATTTATTCTTTCTCAATTTTTTTTTGTTTTAATTTAAGTAAAATATTAATAAATAATATAATTAATAATAAATAATTTATTTTTATTTTAAATTTATATTATAAATTATAAAA
>CP135581.1:4397234-4569630 GCA_032401905.1 Swietenia macrophylla
ATTTAAATTTAAAATATAAATTAAAATTTAGTAAAAACACTTTAAAAATAAATAGATTAAAATTTCATTTAAATAGAATTAACAAATTATAAGTAATTTTATCTTTTGATTATTTAACTTACCATCAAATTAATATAAAAATAAAAAATGTTGTAAAATAAAATTACTTTAAAATTTTTTTATAAATATATTATTTTATTTAATGTTGTCCACCTGTCCGAGATAGACGGAAACTCCCTGCGGCGGACTCCAAACCCACTTTATATTACCAAACATCATCAAAATATAATAAAACATTTCGATTCCGTCTAACAATATTAATTAAAAAAAAAAAGGCACTCGCAGCCAAACGCAACACAAACCAAACCGTACCGTTTTAGTCAATTTCGTGTCGCTTTCCTCTGTCTGCTTGGCTCTTGGCCCGGCGGTTTTAACGCTTTTCGGGTTCTCTTATTGCATTTCCCCGAATTTCTCTCTCTCATCTCTCACTCTTCGTTTCTTCAAGGTCTGCTCTTTTTACCTCTCTCTTTTATTTACTCTAAATTTTAGATCCAGCTGCTCAGCTTGCTTCTCGGGTGGTTCGCACCCGGGTGGTGTGGCTGAGCCAGAGTGGGCTCAGAAGTCGGCCTAAGTTTCCGGGCGATGCCCCACTCCTCACCTTCACCAGAGGAGTTCCTATTGAATTTTCATTTATTTAATTTTTGTAAGACTTCGTGAGCTTTAGCTTTGGTAGATCGGAGAATCTTAGCTCGCGTTTTTTTTTTTTTCTGGTTTTTGAAGTGTCTGTTTGGTTGCGTGGAAAACGAAGGAAAGGAAAGGAAAGGAAAATATTGTTACTTTTTGCTTTTTTTATTTGCTTTTGATTCTTAGAGTGGATAAGCTTTACTCGGTTGAGCCCTTTTTTTAAGTGAAAAAAATGGTCGAATAGGCTAAACAGCTGAATCAGGTCCACTCGAGGGTTCTCAAGTTTTGTCTTTTTAGGTAATTTACATATATATATATATTATTTATATTATATTTACTAATTTACTGACGTTTTTTCTCTCCCAAGAGAAGCGAAAGGTTCTGTGTTGTTGTATTTTGATGTCCTGTAAATGATGTTTGAACCAATAATGTTTGAAGCTTATTTCTTTGGTTTTGTTATTTTGTTTTTGGCTTTCTTTATATCTCGCTTTACCTAGGGATAGATTGTTCTATTGTTAATAAAAAATAAAGATTTGTATGGATTCCTATTATTTCATTTCGTGCATTTTGTGGTGGCCTCTCTCGTAGTTTTGTATAATGATGTTCTTTTCACTATGCTCTAGTCAAGCCGAAAGGTGAAAGGCTTATTACTTTACTAATTATATGCATTGGAAAGACGTCTAGACTTCAGATAAGGCAGAGGAGCATGATAAATAATGGGTAAGGAGAGGAAACTGAAATTATCCGTTGAAAGATTTTAGGCATAATTCGATTATGACTTTGCTTAAGGCCATTTTGAGCCTACTTGATGTATCCTTGTTGAAGAAGTTGGGGAGTACCCTCCAGCTCTAAATTTTCTCCTTGTCCTGATCGCTTAATTTCTGGGTTTCGCAAATTTTTCTCATACTTGTTTGCTGGGCTTTTTCATGGTTATATGATCAAGAAATTTTGGATTATTTGTTCGGTTGTGATAACCAATAACAATAATTCACCAATTTCACTCTTCATTCTATGGTAGGAAACATGAACAAGTTGGTACCTTACTGGAGATGCGAGTTTGAGTTAAAAGCATAGCATGAAATGTATAAAGGACCTCTTTTGCTTGAAAATTTTTCCAGCATGAAAAGCCAAAGGGTGAGAACATTTTTTTTTTCTTGTCAATTGTTTTCTGCTCGGATACTATCGTTTGCTCAAATGTTTGGAACTTCATTTGCATTTTTTACAACTTTCTTTGCTCACCTATGTATCTAGATTCTAGAATGCAAGGATGCATGTGAGTTGTTTTTTTCTCAATTCATTTTTGCTTTCTATGACAATTTGGAGTAATTGTGACATCACAAGGGGTGAACAACATGTCACCATTTGAAAAAGTGATCCATCCATTAGCTGAAGTCATCTGGAAGTCCTTACCTTAACGTATCCTTTTAATTGGATATGTTTCCTTATATGAGCAAACTACTGGTACATTTCTCTTTGAATCTGCATTTCCTCTCAAGTGACATGCCATTTTTAATCTATTACTTCATTAATTGAACTATTTATTTTCTCTTTCTCTTGGCCTTCGCCAATTATGGCTAATATTGAGAAACTTTAGACTAAGTCGAGAGATGAAAAAAAACTAAAACTTCTTTTGAACTTGTTGACCATAATTGGTCTTTACTGCTGAATTAAAGTAATTGCATTTATAAAATTAAGATATCAAGATTATGGTGAGAGATAATCTAGAAAAGAGAAAAAGTTAGTTTACTGTCTTAATTTTCTTTCTTCTTGTTGTTGTTGTTGGGGAATTTGGTGAATTTTCATGAACTGCGGCACAACAAACTCTCTACAGTATTGCTTTAATTAAAGTTTAGTTATAAATAAAGTCTCTTCATGTGTTCTATTTGACTTGGGTATGTACCATTTTCTTGAGATTCAATGAACAAAACCCTACATGAACTCGGATGTGTATGTGTACTTGGGACCAGAGTTTAATTGCCGAAACATATGTTTGGGCATTTCTTGCATGATTGGTAGCATTATCTATTGAGAATCTTAAATAGACACTCATGCTAACTTTTCTAAACTTATGGATTGTATACTCCATGGGACGTTGTGTTCTTAAATTTCCACTATATGTTGTTATCCATTTCCATAATGGTCCTTGAATTTATCATCATGCATTTCATTGTGACAGTGTTTATATTAACCCCCCCTATTTGTCTGCCTTTGTTTGGTTTGAAAAATTTGATATATATTTTGATATATGTTTTATTTTCCTTTTGTTTATTGAACCAAATGATTTAGATGAGGCATATGATGATGCTGTTGAATTTTCCCTGTTGTCTCTAGGGAAGCTATTATATTTTATATATGTTGATGCTTCTTCCTAGTGATTGTAGTGGTGCATTTGGCATGCTCATTGACCATTGCTTAATATCTTATGCTATGACTTATCATGAGTTTAAGTTTATCATGAAGTTTTCTTTGTATCATGAAATGTTCTTGCAAGTATTGTGATGTTTCAATAACGTATGCTTAAGTTAGCATTACAAATTTTCCATCACTTGCCAGTTCGGATACTCTTGCATTTTCACAAATTTTTTTGTTTTTTCTTAGGGAAAAACAGACAAATATTTTGATCCTCCTTTAGAAGATGAAGCAGCTGAAGTTTCACATTTACTTGCTGAACCAAAAAGTGAGCATGTTTCAGTTGATGGTGTTTTATGCTTCAATAAGGAGAATTCAGGAAAAAATTCAGTAATGGAGGACTTTTCATGTGGGCTTGAGTTTGGCTTTAGAACTAACTATGGTAATACTTTGATGGTTTTCTTACTATTTATTTAGTTGGTGCTATTATTTAGACATGTCTGTGGTTAGATGGAACACATTGCCTCCTTTTCCAGATTAGTTGTTTGACTACTTTTTTTCTTGCAAGCCACACCTATTCTTATGTCATCTACAGAACAATTATTAGATTGTTTTAACAAGATTCTTTTTCATTGGCAAGATTATATATTTGTATATATGTTATAATCCTCTTCTCTTGGATATCTACACTAGCTGACACAATTATGATGGATGAGAGACCCTGCTTTAGATACTTTTCCTGTATTTGGAAAACAAGGCTGCGGCAAATAAGCTCCTCTGACTTGTGTTTATAAGAGGTTCACACATGAAGACTAATCATTTAAGGGTGATTTAACTTTTGTTATTAGGGTGCTGAGCCAAATTCTGCTGCTCCACTGCAATATAATTTTTTTGATAGCACCCATCACAATATAAGTATTAGATGCAACTCAAAGTCACTCATTGAGCGAGGAAGGATGATGTTGTCTGTTAACCATATTGTAATCAGTTAATGTGGAGATGCAGCATTATTTAAGAATTTGGAGTCATCCACTTTCTTTGTTATATGTTTTCGCAATTATTATGGTCGAGCATTTTCTTTGCAAGCTATACATAACCTGTGGATGGTTGACAAATTAGAAAATTTTGGTATAATACTCCTATGCCTAATTGACTTAACATATAGAGGATGAGGTGATACAGAAAAGTAAACATTGGATGCAAATGTTTAAATTGACGTGATGCTTTAGGATCTGTGCTTGTTTTTTATATTTCTACTTGTTTTTCAAATCTCTAACCACTTGTTTATGTTTGTGATAAGGTGGGATGGGTTCTTATAATACTCAAGGAGGAGAAGGTGATTTAAAGCTCGATGTATGTATCTTCCTTTATTGGAATTTTAATCTTATGTTTGAGCATATTCTGTACATTCCCATAAAATAAAGTCACTATTCTCTGTAATTTTCTCTTTGCGGAAATCAGTTTTTCTTTTTCCTTGCTGCTTGAATTAAGCTTTTAATCTTGCTGACTTATAAGCAATTTTCTTGTCTGTATCACTTGTTTGGACTTTTTATCTTACATTTTGTGCATCTCCCTCCAGGGTTGATAATGTTATGTGCAACATGAAAACTTCTAGATTGTTTATATGGTTGTTATCTGATCAGATAATGATCTAGTAGGTTCTTGATGGATTGCTGGATGATGTTGATGAAGTGGATGATTTTTATGCCGCGAATGATATCTCCAAAGATTTTCAATTGGGTAGTCTTCTTATTTGTCTTATGTGGTTATGGTTATTATCTCAAAGAGAATACACCTTATTCTAATCTTTCACTACCCTCTTTCTCCTTCTTTGATTACAGATATTGAATTTGCCGAGAAAGTAACTGAATCAGAATGTGGTCCTGTTATGGGTTCACATTTAGGTAACTCAAGTTCAGAAAGTCGTTCTCCAGGTTTCAGATCGGATTCATCAACCGCCCCAGAATCTGAATGCAAGGATGATTCACTTGACAAGATGGTCCCGTGCGAATTAGATCGCACCTTTAAGTGCAAAGGCGAGGGTCAATTACCAGTTGAGGAAAAAAGCCCTAGTTCAGATGATGTGAATAATTTTGATCTGCTGGATAATGATGATAATGTTTCATTAAGTAGCATGTTGTCTAAGTGTAAGAAGAGGGTGAAGAGCTCTGTACTGGGAACCAAAGTTAAGAGATTACGTAAGCCTACCCAACGGTACATTGAGGACTCTTCAGATCTGAAGTTGGGATATCTGCTGAGAGGACAAAATGTTTCTACAACCAAATTGAATGATAAACATCAAAAGGTCGAATCACGTGATGGATATTTCGATGAAAGTAACCAAGCACCATCTGAATCATGGCTACGGGGAGGACGTCTAAAGAAATCTTCGCCTATGGTGGTACAGTTTTCATCTTTTAGATATTTTTACCCCCGTTGATATTCAGGATTTGTGAAATAACTTTTTTTCTTTTTTCTCTGATTTCAATGATGTGTATTCCCATTGTGGTTATATATTTAAGAGTCTTATATAGTTGATGTGTTTCTGTTATTTCTTTTTCAAATAATTATTCTGTTAATTTAGCAATGATCCCTGAAAGGAGAATTTGAAAGAAAGTAAGACTGACTACTACTAGCTGTGGCAGTGGTCTTGGCTATTATGAAATGATGAGAATTATCAAGCATATTGCTGTCTAAGAATTCTGTGGTGCTTGACTATAATAAAATTGTTCAGCCTTATATGTGGAGTCTTCCGCTTTTACCAGCATGTTCGCAGGGTTCTGGGTGCTCTCTTTGATTCTATTGCATTTATCTTCCACTTCTGGCATCTTATTCTCCGCATTATTTCCTTGTTTGTGCATTGTTGATGGATCTATTTGTTATGTTTCAAGAAATCTGCATTTGTCTGAATATTTGACAAGGAAGAGGTGATAAAGTTTTAAATTTAAGGAGTGAATGATGTATGATCACCGAAGGAAAAAGGAACAAATGTATTTTTCCTTCAAACTTAATTCCAGGGTGAATTAAATTTTATTTGCCTCCTTTGCCCCCTTTGGAAATGTTGTTTGGTTGGTGCCCTGAAATTTAATTGAAAAATAACTTTTACGTATGGTACATTCAAATATTTGAATTATCATGTTTTGTTCTTTGCTTTTCTTGTGCAGGGTTTTGAATCCAATGACGACATTTTTTCTTCTGATTCTGATGATGATCATGGAAAAAAGAGGAAATCTAAAGTAGATGTTGATCGGAGGAAGCATCAAAGGATGTGGACTCTTTCAGAGGTGATGAAGCTCATTGATGGTATATCTCAATTTGGAGTTGGAAAATGGACTGACATAAAGAGGCTCCTGTTTTCATCATCTGCTCATCGCACTCCTATAGATCTGAGGGTACTTTATGGTTTGCTTTATCAAATTGAACAGTTCTTGTGTTCAAGGTTAAATGTTGTTTACTAGTGGTTAGCCTTGCAGGACAAGTGGCGCAATCTTCTAAGAGCTAGCTGTGCACAGAAGAAAAACAAGGGAGAGGTGAGATTTTTATGTTTCTTTTATTGTGCACCTTGTCTTTCACTTCAGGTTTAACTTCTTCAATACTCTGATAATTTTACTTAAATATTTTAGATCATGGAAAGATCAGTTTTTCTATTTTGTAAATGTTTTGAATGTCTATAATTGAATTGCCATGAAAGTGGAATTTCTGTTAGAAACAGTATGTAATTGGAATGGGTTATGAGTTTTACTTCGAGAGTTGCTTAGTATGTACCTGGTATACACATCGGACAAAGGCTGATCATCCATGTTTGTGGTTAACGAGAAGTCTCTGGGATATCTAGTTTAGTCCATCTGTGTGGTGCTTGGATTTCCTAAACCGTTAACATTATCCGCATTAACCTCTGCACGAACTTGTTGGATGTTCTGGTGTACCATCATCAGTTGGATCTTGCAATCCACATGACAGCTGAATTATGCAATACTGTTTATTTTCCTTTACAGATTTGTTGTTAGTTTACAATTAAAAACTAAATATTTGAGATGGGCAACTAATGGTGAAATTAAAATGGCTAAAACAGGTTGAGCAAAAGCATGCCATGCGCACCTTACCAAAGCCTGTGATGTGCCGAATTCATGAACTGGCCATCATTCATCCATATCCAAGGGTACCCAACTTAAAGATTTCAAGCAATGGCAAGGTAGTCTCATCCAAACATCGTACAAAAGATAAAGGTGTTCCACTTAGCTCCTATGGAAGAAATATACGCAGGAAGAAGCATACTTGAAGAACCATTATCTCATTGCAGTAAATCACAGTCGGGCTATCTAGAGAAGAAAGTTGTAAAGAAACTGTTGTCTTGTATTTCAGTTTTTTTTTCGGTGATCTGCACATACAAATGTTTTCAGGTCTGTCCTTAGAAAAATCTGGTTACAGAAACTGGTGAAAGTTGCTCAAAGGGGGTCCAAATTTTCAATTGCCAATTGTAAAGCCAGGATATGTGGCCAACTGATGTTGAGTAGCCTTTCTATTTAACGCTTTTGATTTTGGCGACTTTAGGATCCTAGTTGGTTGCATAATTTTCCGTTTTATGACATGTGAAAGTGAGTTGGGTTGGTGAATCCATTCCCACACTGATAAGCTAGGTTCACAGGATCTTGGGCCAGAAACATTAGTTTGGAAACTGTTTGATTATGAATCGTATTTTATGTTAGCACCTATTTATGAAAGCAAGAGAAACTAACTTAGATTGAAAATCAAAACCAATTTATCCCCTTTTTTTATGATTTCCTTACTAATAATTTGAAATCTATAAAGATAACTTGAGTATCCTTGTATAGTATCTGAGCATGAAATAAGATAAAAATATTGTTCTGGGTCGGCCTCACAATCTGAGAGAGAAGACCGTCCTTTTGACATTTCCTAGTTGGGAATTATATATTCAAGTGGATGCACCAAGACTGTTCTGTATTCTAAATGCAAAGTTGAAGTAGAATGTCGCTATGTCAGGCACCGCAACCCGGTCACATGTATTACTTGTAACTGTAACAGAAACAAATTAGCAATTAAGCCGATTTTTGTTAACATTTTCTACTGGATATTTGCTGCACACACACACACACACACACACACACAGATGTGAGATAATTGTGCATCAATCCTTCCAGCAAAAGTATACGAGAAGGCATTACAACCCAGAAAAAGTACACAAACTATCATATAAATAAATACATAGCTGTTTACAATTATATCACAAAACTCAAACTCCCATGCATATATGATGTATATAGTGAGCAACAATTATACTAATCAATTACCCACTTCCCTCATCACTGTCACCACCATTTTTACCCGAGTCGTAGTTTTCTCTTGGTATGCTATGATGATTGTTGACGCTTTTTTCTGGGTATTCAACTGATTTGCTACTGCTCATCTTCTTAGCTTCCCCAGATTTTGCTTTCTCAGCATGTTGTCTCTGCTCTTGCCCATATATTCCACCCAGGACACCTTTTTTGGGCACTGCCAAGCATGAAGAAATTATTATCATCACCACCAAAAACAACACCACGAGCTTCATTCTTACATGAGATTTGTAGTTCATACTACATCTAATTTGCAGATTATCTAGAGAGTTGAGGAGGGTGACTGTTAGAATTTATTAAGGCAGAATAATTAGTTGTGGGCTCTCCACCAAACTGATGAGACAAGATTGAGTGAGTTTCGTATAGATTCAACTTATTATATTACTTTCATGATGTTACATACAATTACAAAGATAAATCCTTTTAGCAGCCTTAACAGGGAAGCTCCACCTTCTTTGAAGAAAAAAAAATAAATTAATAAATATCTATACTTAAAAGTCAATCAACAAATAATGGGTAGTTTTTGTATTTGCCAAATTTTACCATGTCAAATCAAAAAAAATCTCTTCAACTTCAACTATTAAATAATGTACAAAATTTTTAATTTTAAAACCTCTTTTCAACAACTTATTATTAATAAAATTATTAATAAAAATATAAATAAATTTTTGAATTCAAAATATCAAGAAATTTTTATATATGATTTCAGGTATGCTTAGAAAATTTATAAAGTTTTAACTTAATACGATTGATAAAATTGAAGTTAAAAATTTGAATTTATAGTAATTTTATTTAATGTTCCTAAGCAAATAATGTAGACGTACTTAGATTATATACAATTATATATATATATATATATATATATTCTTTTAAGTACTTTTGATGAGATAGTTCATATTGTTATAGAAAGTTTGAAACTTTTAAATGATAGATAGAGGTAGTTAAAGATTTTAATTTGGTTTGAGATAAATAATTTTATTTATGATATATTAGGTCATTTTTACACTATGATTATAAAAATATTTTGTAGTACAAATTGTTTCACTCAAGTATTTTAAAAATATTTTATTATTTGATAAATAAATTTACATTATGAATTCTTACAACTTAAATATTTTTAAAGTTAGTTTTAAACAAGAGATTTTTAATTATATTTTACAAAATCTATGTATAAAATTTTTTATTAATTGTTTTATAAAAGTTAATGTTTAATTGTAAAATGTGTTAAATGTGTTGTAAGTAAATAAATACTACTCATTATATCATTGAATAATTTAGATATGATTAATTGAAATAAAATATTTTAGCTCATCTATAAGTAGTATTCTAATTCTGATTTATTATAGTTGATATTTCTAATTGACTACGATTGGTATATTTGCTTTTTCAGACCAACCATTACTTTGTTTTGAGTATGCACTTAATTTTGATTCTATTATTAATTAGTTGATATTGTATGATATGAGCAAATTAAAATATATTTTCTATAATTGATCTTTTTATATACTTTCACTTTCATATTTTATAAATTTGATTTATACATGTTCTCTTACAAAAGTTTATGAATATTAAATTTTTAGTTATTTTAAAAAATTACTTAAAATTATATTTTTGTATAATATTTAAATAAAAAAGCTTGCGAATCATTTTATACATCTGAAAATAATAAAAAAAACTTTTGCATATATTATAGATGACATTACTTACTTAGTTGACGATTTATTTTTTGTCATTTACTTTTTATAAAATAAAGTGCTTAAATTGATAAGTATGATGGTCTAATTAAAGGGTAGCATTGATTTTTTTAATTTATATTCTAGGTAATGAATATATTATATAATACATTTATCACAATCTTAAATTTGTATATGGAGGTTATTTTGAGATTTTTATTTTAATTTGATTAGATTATAATTCTTGAGTAGATTTAAAACTTCTAATTAATAAAATTTATAGAACAGAGTATTTTAATAAAAGTTATTATTATAAAATTTAGCACTTGGATAAAATGTTGTAAGTCTTTGTTTAACACGTTGTAGGATTTGGGGCCCAGGGTTACAAATTTCCACCAATCTTGGACTTGAGATGTGCAAAACGGAGTGGATGGTGGAAACTCAGAAGTCAATCAATCGTGACGGGTGTTTTTCAATTTGCCAACTTCAAATATTATTTTCATACCAATAAAATTTATGCACACAAATCCTTCAATCCAAGACATTCGCTCTGGGTTTGGCAATTGAAAATTATTGCAAGAAAGCATTTCATACACTGGAAGTTTCCATGACGGAAAACAGGTTGGTGAGAAGCAGTTTCAGGAATTTCGTTTAGGCCATCAATTGGCCGGGGTTTTGCGGGCAAATCAATTGTTAACATGTATCCCTCCTCCAAGTTAAATAGCGTAATCCGCTACTAGTAATTAACTCACTTTCAAAATCCCAACTGTCCTGTAAAATTCTTCTCAGTTCTCTGTTAAGCACCTCATGAACATCCCTGATTACGGGCAAATGAATTAAACAGTTTCGCTGTGAATATTCCGTCCAAATGTGGCTTTCTGTTTACCAAAAAAAATAAAAAAACATTGCAATCTTACATTATTTTCATGTTTTTGAAGATCTATAATTATGCATATTTAGAATTAGCTTATAGACTACTGGCAGATGGAATGTCATAACAAGTAGAAGCTACCGCTTTTGTATATAAAAAAAATATCGGAATGTGCATTTTAAGAAGAGAATATTTTAGGTAAGATAGTTTTATTGTATTAGTATAAAAGTAATGTAAAAAGACTATTTAATTAATAAAAGTAAAAAAAATTATTTATTAATGTTAAATAAAAAATTTAAAAATAAATTTAATAAATTTCTTTCGCTACATTAATTAAAAGTTAGATTTACTTTTAATTTTTTTTATTCACTATTAAATAATAAATTTTTTTTTATTCATTAATTAGATAGTTCTATTGTATAATTTATATTGACACAGAAGAACTTGTAAGTAAACTAGCGTATACATGCAGTGAAAAATACAAAAAATTTATTGACTTTCCAAAATTCTTGTGATAAACCCTAGTATTATATATTATATAAATCTAATGTAGTAGATTTATATATACTTTTGTAATAGATAATTTGTTAAATCACAAATACAAGTTCTATGTGTCTTTATAGTATCCACACGATCAGGAATAAATTTAGAATATTATCTTCTGTGTTCTTGAGTATCGATTATTTTTATGTGTTTTTTTTTTATTTTTTCAAAAGCAAACATACAAAACAAACCTTAGGCACACATTACAAAATGCAAATATCATATATTTATAATGTTATTTTAGTATTTTGGTTTAAATTTAAAATATTAGGTTGGGTAATTAGTAAAGTATGTACTAACAAAATTTAATTTAATCTTTATATTATGGGTTTAGTCAAATTTAATATTCAAATAATTTAACAAATTTTAAACACATTTAAAATTTTCCATGTGTGTGTGTGTGTGTTGGTAGTAATACTAAAATTTAATTATAGTATTACAAGTAATGAATGGTGTCTAGTAATATATTATGACTATTTAAGTAATGAGAATATCACTGATTTGATATTATTTTATTCGTGATCAATGTTATTTTGTAATTTAATTATTTTATTTTAAATATTTCAATTGAATACAAAATATAGAATGTGTCACTCTACATGAGTTATAATATATTTGATTATTTTTTTATAATTTATCTTATTACATATAAGGTTTAAAAATATCAAAAAATATTATTCTCTATGTTAAGAACAATAATAATTTTAAATGTAAGGATCACATACACTATTATCACTATAAGAATCACTTATAACATTCATATAATGATCCACTTGGATTTTTCAGATGGGTCAGTCTAATACATTAGTTTATTAACTTGTGCTCATATATTAACTTGATATATTATATTATAACACACACACACACACACACACACATATATATATATATATATATTGTTATTAGTTACTACACATACTAGTCTGTATGTATTATTGTTACCCTATTTATAATAATATTTGACTAGGAATATTTAAAAATAGTGTTCAACTAATTAAACTTATTATTTTAAGGACATTGTTACATGTATTAAATAGACATATATATAATAATAAGATAATCAAATAATATATATATATACACACACACACACACACACATACACAACTATTATGATATAAATATGACAAACATTTAAAATACTATTGAATTTAGGGTATATACTAATATATAAAATAAAGCATTTTTAAATATATATACACTAAGATTCATTTCAAATAATTATATTCATAAGTATACAAAACAATAGTAAACAATCAATTCATATGCCTTGTCTAGTATAAATCATTATATGCTAACCTAGCATATCAATAAGTTAAAATAATTTAACTTATTTTATTAAAATCAAAGCATGCAATTCAAAATAATTGCCTAATAAATTAAATATTACATACTATTTACTTATCGTTCGGAAGAAGGTGTACACTCTCTCACTAGTGCTCATGCTAGTTAGGATCTCTTTTCGAGGTGTCGACTCCTAAAGAATACATATATATTTCTATTAAAATCTAAATTCCAGTAAAGTAACCATTTATCCTTATATGCAATATAAATAAATGATAAACCTAAATCTTTAAGTTGACATATATCGAGATTTGAGTCTATATAAAATTATCTATAGTAAATAGTAAGAATTTTTGTCAAAACCCATTTTTAAAGAAAGTTTAATAATTTTAAAAAGGATAGGGTTAAAATTTATAAAAATATTTTTGAAAAAATAAACTAAACTCTTTAAATTTTTTAATAATTTTTAAATTATTAAATTTAGAGGTTATTTGAAGTTTCAAAAGTGTTTTGTAAAATAATAAGATAGATTACTTAATACTGTATATCTAAGCTACCAATGCTGCGATATGCTACAGTATTTTTGAATTGTTAAAAATAGAAGTGAAAGCCATGGCGCTAAAATCTAAAGCCACGGCATTAGGTCAAAAATTTACACAGTAAAAAATAATAAGAAATTAAGAAATATAGAATAGATAAATTTTGACTAGACAATTGATTTCTAAATTAGTTTATAATTACTTGTTAAAAAGGTTTTTAAGTGTATTACAACTTTATTTATAATAGACTTAGCTTAAAAATGCTTATATTTTTCATAAAAGAAGAAAACTTACAAGAAAGTCAAAATTTGTAAAATTTTGTTTTATTTCCCACTAACACCAAATTTGACCCTTATCAAAATAGTTTCAAACCAAACTATCAACTTAGTTTCTAAATATCAAATATAACCATTCTAAACTTAAATCAAATCTCAAAATATATTTCAAATCGAAATCCAACTCAATGTTAATAAAAACTCATTTGAATATACAATTAAAAATTTTTGCCATTTAATCGATTTTTATCTAATAAAATCCCACCATAAAATTTCTTTTTTCAAATACAATTATAATCAATCTTAAAACATCAAAATTAAGTTCAAAACTCAAAAGCTAACAATATGCAAAAAATGCCCATTTGAATAATTTAAGTCTAAACAAAAAAATAAATAAAATTTAAAATTTTAGAAATGGTTAGAAACCTTATCTAAAACTCAATAAAATCTTTACGAATTCATGATATATTATTGAATTAAACTTATCTAATTTTAGGTTTAAAACCCTAACTAATTTTTTTTAGAGAGAGAGTAAACCCTTTTGAAGAATATAGATGGTAAAGTGAGGGGAATATGAGTGGAATTAGTTTGAGTGAAAAATGAGAGAAAAATAGAGGAGAGATGAGGAGAGAATGACAAAATGAAAGGAAGAAGAAGACTATGATTTTTATGGCCTTTGGGGCTATTTGATGAAAATAACCTTATTTCTTTTTATAAATTACAAAATACTATTTATGAATTAAATAAATAAATAGTTATATAAAAGAAAATTTTAACTCATAAAATGAATAATAAGCCTTAATAATATGCTAAATAATCATGAAATGTATACATACATAAAGGTACAATTTAAGTGCAAAAAACTAAATTATCTTTAAGGTTCGAAGAATAGATTTTATAGGTGGTGGACATTATAGTTATTATATTATCTTTTGTATAGATTTCTCGACTTATCTTATATTTCTTGTGGTCTATTGGCAAAATATTTTTATATTTTATTTTGATATTTTATAATATCTATTTTGAATATTATTCAAATTTAAAATATTTTGTTCACTTTTTTATTTGAGATTATATAAATATCTATATTAGAAGTAATTTTAAGTGTGATAAATATTTTGAATATTGATGACTATATATATATATATATATAGATGTGTGTGTGTAGGTGTATGTTTATTTATGTAAATAAAGTGAATGATTCTTTAAAGTCTTGTGGGCTTTCATGGGATGTTATGTGTTAATGGGGTGTATCTTGAGGATACGTGATGACTGTATATGGCGGTCTCTAGGTTAGAGTGTGACATTAGATCCCTTCATTCAAAATCATCCTTTGACCTATTTCTCAAAGAGTTAATGTTTGAGATTGCCATGTTAAAATCCAAAGTGTTAAAGTCTTTTCCTTTATGCATATGACCCCAATGCATTTTGCTAAACATTATATTTTTGTTTGTAACTAATCTACACACTTACTATTCAAGAACAAATATTCTATTTTTTTGTCCCCATCAATTATGAGGTTAACTCCCGTATGGTTGTTATTAGGGCTCTAGATCTCAATGAGAAAGATTAATTGTTATGTTAGGATGGATTTTATGTTCTAACTATTTCATAGGTTGTCTCTAACATTTGTAGTGCATATATTCTTTTTCTATTATGAAGCTTTCATCATAAGCTTCTATTTTATAGTACTTATAGTTATTGTTGTTATCAATCTTTTTCTTCTTACTTTTACGGTAGGGTCGAGGCTATTATAAATTAATCCTCATTTCATATAGATGACACCAAATAGTTAATGTGACTTTTTACTTTAACTATTGATTTGGATCTCTGCCTAGGTGTCATATATATATATATATATTTTGTTGATGTTCTCTTTTCCTATAAAATAAAATAAGATTAAAAATATTGATGAATTTGCTAGTGTTACCATTCAATGATCAAGTTAATAGTTAAAATTTATTTTTTTTTAGAGAAAAAAGCTCCCAAAATTAAATAGATAAAATCCTTTTTTCTACATTTTTTCCTTTTCCCTTATTAGTTAAATTTTAGACCTTTAAACTAAATTTATTGATTTGACTAATGTTGGATCATTATTTTGATAAGTGTCATGATATTGGTCCCATGTGATTTTTTAATATAATGCCACATGGACTCCTTAAAGTAAAATTAGTTATAGAATTTTTGTATTTTTTATTAATTGCATGGTTTTTACCCTTTGTTAAGGTTTTTTCTTTTAATGGTCGAAGTCATACCTTTGAATTATTTTACCTTCGAGTTCTAGTCTTAAATATTTAATCCACAAATTTTAAACATCTTGATCACGAAAATTTGGCTTTTAGCCTTTTCATGGATTTTTGGCGTTTAGTCCTTAAAATTTCGAGTATTAATCCTTACATTCTTATCTTATTGTCTTAATTATTCCATGAAATGTCATCATTTTTTGTCTTATAATGACATTATTTTTTTATTTTCCAATGTCAGAATCATTTTAACTAGAAGTTTACTCATTTGATTATATAAATAAACAAACTTTGGGGCCACTGTTATATATAAATTTTAAGCTATTGGGTGTAAGCCATAAGTAAAGCTACCAAAGGGATTTAATCCAAAAATAAAGCTACCAATGGATTCAAACCTATAAATAAACTTCTACAAGCCTGTGACAAAGGAAAATTATATGTTTATATGTGAAATTCTTAGGCTTAACACTTAAATGTATGAGGAACCACATAAAAAGAGAAATCTCTTTAATTCAAACCCATAAATAAAGTTATTAAAGAGTTTTAGCTCAAAAATAAAGATACCAATTGGTTAAATCTCGTAAATAAACATCTATGAACCCATAAAAAAGGAATATCATGTATCATATGTGAGGCTCTTAAGTCTAACAATTAAATGTGCGAAGACCTACATAAAAAGGAAGGCATATTTAATTATAAGGACTAAGAGCTCTTAAACCTAACAATTAAATATGTAAAACTTATGTAAGAGGGAGACCTTTTTAATTATAAGAACTAAGAATTTCTAGGCCTAATGCTTAAATATGTGAGGATTCACATCAAAAGAGAGACTTTTTAGACTTAACATTTAAATGTGTGAAGATTCACATTAAAAGAGAGATTTATTTAATTATTCGAAATTTTTAGAGTTTATAATTAATTATATGAGAATCCACATAAAAAGAAGAGATCTCTTTAATTACAAAGACAATAAACTTTTTAGGCTTACATCTAAATATGTGAGGACTCGCATAGAAAGAGAAAAAAATTATTTTTAATTAAAAACCTATGGTTACTTCCTAAGAGTATGAGTTCAACAATAAAAGAATCTTAACAAGTGCTAAGAGTCTTGCTATTAACAAAAATGACAAAATAACTAAAGATTTTACGAATGTTAAGAATCTCGTTGTTAATAAAAAAATAAGATAACCAAAAATTTTACAACTAATTTGATACTTAAGAGGTAGTCCATGTGGCATAATATTGAGAAGCCACGAATGCCATATAGCATCAACATCATTACAATTGTCAAAAAGAATGATCCAATATTAGTTAAATTAAAAAACTCATTATAAAGACCCAAAATCTGACTAATAAGTGAAAAGAAAAAAAAGGGTAAAAAAAAAAATCTATCTATTTTAAGTTTTGAGAGCTTATCTTTGAGAGCTTATCTCTTCAAAAATATAAAATTCAACTACTAACTTGATTGGAGAGTTAAAATTGATAAATCTTAACCTTATTTTATTTTACAAGAGAGAGAAAATATTAATGAAAAAGTGTGAAACTTAAGTAAAAATACTCATTATTACTTGGAGCAAAAAATCATACAACGTAAATAAAGGGGATAAAAATTTTAATCAAGTTCAAAATTTTCAGTCCAACATCCCTGAGACTAGAGTAAAGAAATCAATCCATTAAAAATCAAAGGATTTTAAACACCAACAGACTTAAATAAAATTAAAGACTGTCTTTTCATAGTATCATTATTATGTTACTTGCCTTATGATGTCGAAATCTTTTTGATAAATTCATAAATATCATTTTGTTTGATATCATTANCTAAATTCAGCCAATTAAGTTTTAAGACCCAAAATAAATTCCTAAATTTATATTTTATTATTTCTTAAAAAATAAAAAAAGATTAATTAAATTAAGAACATGGAAAAAAGTTAAAAATAAAAAAAAAACAAATATAACAAAATTTTAGAGGTGATAATATTATAATAAATCACTATAATTTAGACCAATTGTAATTTTAAAGACTTCAAGCTAAGGCTAGATATAACATCTTTATAAATGTAATATCTATTATTGTCAAATCACTATAATAACAAATATCAATCATAAGATTTTAAATTATTTCTTAGGATTTTCCATAGAGGCAAGTATTTTGCTTAATCTGAGCTGATTTAAAGTCAGAATAGAACACTATCCTATGCACTCCAAAGGAAAATACTATATAATAAATTAGGATAACAAATAATTTTACTATTTGATCAGTTAAACTTAATTTAATATGAATAAAGTGGAAATATTTTTTTTTTATTATTAACATTTTAAGATGTGTCATTTACATAAAATAAAAAGAAAATTCTTCATAGTGCATAATATCTTCTTGTTAAAAGATGTTATCTAATCTTCTAGGCGTTTTTGTTCGCAAGCACAAGTCAAAGAACAATGCTGAACGTAGAAATTTTGTCTCAATTTCACTCTTTCATGTTGAGGACGGGGCTATTTAGAAAATAATTGGGGGAGATCTAACGCAAGTACTGTAAAATTAGTGTGTAGCAAATTGTTGATCTTATAAACGTCTAGGTAAAGATTGACAAAACATTTTGTGAAATTAAAATAAATAAATCCCTAAAGTGTGTATATATTCATTAAAATTTTTGAAATACAGAGAGTTGTCAATAATTTTTTGTTTTTTTTTTTTATAATTGTTTTGCCCAAAAAATTATTAGTTGTTAGAAAAACAATAGATACAATTAATTATTGACAACTAAAATTGAAAATTGTTAGTGGGAAGATTAGAAATACAGAGAGTTGTCAATAATTTCCATCATATTATTGTAATTTCTAATCTTCCCACTAACAATTTTCAATTTTGCAATATAAATCTCTCATTTAGTGATTCATTATCCCATCATTATGGTTGCCTATAAAATTAAAGAGGAAGACTTATGTGATTTGTGTGTACACTTGAATATATATATATATATATATATATATAAAGATAAAAGGTGGATGGGTTTATATAAATATATATATATATATATATTTTATATTGTGTTTATCATTTCTCTTCCTTTGTCTTTAAAAAATGCAAATACTTACAAGAAAGAAAGAACTTTTATATCTTTAGAACCTAAAACAAATTAAAGAGAGAAGATTTCCTCTCCTCTTATATGAGTGTGTGTGCAAATGTTTACTAGAGTCAAGACAGAAATGATGTGAAGTAGCGGAAGAAAAGAAGTGCTTCCGAAGAGGAAGCATGGGAGCGAATTAATAAGAGGTGATGACAGGTTAGGGCAATAATATTATAAAAACAAAATAAAAATGAATGAAAATTGTAGCAGGGTTGACAGCTAATAACAACAGAAGATTACACGCGCATGAAGGGGTCGGTCAGGCCTGAAACTCAGAGACAGACAGAGAGAGTCTAATCAATCATTCCAGAGCAAACTAAGCACCACGGGGGCCGGTGGGCTGAGGCTGAGCTCAGCCACACATGAATGAATGAATTAATGAAGAGTGAGTTTAATATTTTAGGTGTCACCAACTTAGCTGTTTGCTTATCCCTCAATTACAGTCAACACGCTCTCATAGACACTTACTCGTGAAGCCCCGGGGGACAGGCGCTCTCTTTGCATGCAGTGGGGTTTGTGAGTGTTGTGGCCGACGTCCGGTGCCCCCACGTCGTCCCAGCTTCCAATGAACTTCTCACCACTCCCACCCTATCATCACCTTTCTTCTTGTACTCTTTTGTACTTCAATGTTGCCCTACTGCTAACGTAGTTTTTTAGAATATGGTATCAGAATCAAATCAAGAGTTTATTAACTTGTGAATAAACTTATTCACAATGGGTGTCATAATATTTCTTAGTTCAGATCTATTATTGATCAAACCATCAAACCCTAGATTTATTGGCCTATACGATATATAGTGGGATTAATTTTGACAACCGAGCTACAAAAGAAATTGCACATAGAATGATTACTAACGGCAAAGAGAGTTTGGTTGGATATTTCTGAAACATTGAGCCTGAAATTATCGAACAAAATTGTTGTATTCAAAGAATCCACGTGAAATAGTGAAAATGACAACATATATAAATTATGAAATTCCACGTTTTAGTCACCTTCTCGGAAATGTTAAGAGGAGGATAAAGACAATTGTTTCGGACTCGGAGTGTGATGTTGATTAAGTGCTTGTATAAGATTATCATTTTTATGAGCAGAGACCAGGAAATATGGGGTTTCATACAGTGTTGACAGTAAAAGGTGGGAAAGAAGGAAGAAAGATACAGCTGAACCTAACCCAATTTCCAAATCCAGAATAATAGTCCAGAAATATTAACTGTCCATCTCTCTCCCTGTCTGCAAAATTGTTGGCAATTTTACTCACATCGATGTGTACATTTGAGGTTCTCTCTTCTTCTACATCCAAAATCGAGTACTAGTGCAGCACATTATATTGTCCTCAGGGGATGAATCTTTGCTGGCTTTCAATCATCTCTTAAGTTCAACATATCACAAAAGCAAAACACTGCCCCAATATTTCACCATCAATTCAATTTCTATCTACCATCTAAACATTTATTGCATTTATATACTCTCACTCATCACCCGAAACTTCCAAACCCTGCTGCTGCAGCTAGCAGCTGCTGCCAGTCTTATCTTATATTTTATACTCATAGCTAGCAGAAAAACTGAAAACTATTACTGCCTTATTTATATTATAAACAGATAGTTGGGATATTAATTTAATCCTCTATTACTGTTAGTTAGTTTAAGGAATTTTATATATGGAAACCTAAAATAAAATCCTTTTGTTTGGTTGCTAAAATAGTGGACTGTTTTCAAAGATGGATCAGAGTTGAGGTTTGAATGATTTCTGCAAGATTCAAAGTGTGCATGACTTCCATTCTTATGATCTTCCTTAAGATATTTCTTTCTCTCTATCCATTTTGCAGTGCATAGATAGCCCATCACCTGCATGCACGGTGATTCAGAGTGCAGAGATACGCAAAACTTATCCCGAATCCATCTGCAGCTAGCTCTAGGAAAGTTCGACGGTAAAGTGAGTGTTAAATCATGAGATTATATGGGATTTTAGCTCACTTTCTATCATACCAATCGGGTTAAGAGAAAATAATTAGCCCAATTAGATAAAGGAAACAAGTTCGTACTTGTATCAGCAAAGATAGTGAAGGATTACATGAAAGTGATTGCTCAACTCATCGCTCATATATCATTCACTAAATGTGATATCCAACCGAGCAATAAGTCGGCTTCAAAACATACTTCACCAATTTTCCTTAATTAATGGCAACTTAATCTCCATTTTCGTGCTTTATACATCATCCTAATTATCTACTAATGTGATCAATCATTTTCACGTACAGAAATTTAAATCTTACGTTATTTTGCATGTTAAAGAATACCGTCATTCGTACCCAAAAGAAATTATCTTGCAGCAGCGGCAGCAAAGTGAGAAATATTAAACAATATCCGTAAAGAACAAGTTCGAAATAAGTGGGATCGCACTTTGCCCAAGAGGCTTATCCCCATCCCTCTTTCTTTGATATCCTATCTTTTTTCCATACTTGACTTGTGGGGTCTTTACTTCGAGAACTTCGAAAGGTCACTCGTCCATCACCATCCTTTTTCTCAAGATCAGAAAACACAGATCTTGTTTCCTCTGTAACTTCATACACAAATATAATATTATCTCACAATACAGAAATGTTATCGCTGTAATTTTTAAAATTTATGAATGTGTTTGTTTTCAAAAATAAAAATAAATAAAGAAAGATAAAAAAGAAATTAAAAGAATGAGTTTTTATTTATTTATTTGCACCATGAAATTATCTATGAAAAAAATTTGTTATTTTTTATTTTAACCAAAAAATTATTTATTTTTAAATTTATTGATACTTACTAATAGATTAAAAATTTTAATCATTTTTACTTTTAATTTAACTTGTTATATTTATTAAAAATAATTATTAGAATAAATATTTAATAAATATATTTTCTAAATATTCTTAAATATACCTATAGAACATATACAAAATATTTATAAATTAATATACATTAATTTATAAATATTTATATAAAAAATAACTAATTATATAAATTTATAAAATAAAATCATAAATTAATATACTTATCAAACATATAAAAAAATATTTGTAATTAAACTAATGACAAAAATAATAATAAATATAGTTTATAACATATTGTTAAATTTTTATAAAAAAATAAATATTAATGATAATAAATTAATTTATAAATAAAATAAAATAAAATAATATTATGTCAATAATTTTTTAAAATAATTAAAAATAATTATATTAAATTAATTAAAATAAAATAAAATATATTAAAATACATAAATAATGAATAAAGTTAAAAATTTTATTATTTTAAAAGAGAAAAAAAATTCTCACCTTTGAGATAAAAATCATTATTCCATCACCTAAGAGTTCCATGAATTAACAAAAAAAAAAAAACATCCTAAAGACTTAAATAATTATATGGTACATGCAACTATACCATAAGCAAGCCCCAGAGATAATTTTGTATTAACTTTATAAAAGATAGATGAATGAGTAGATGAATGCTCGTACAGTTTCGTATCAAGATGCAATACAATACAGCACGGCAGCAGCAGCAACTTTAACGATAATTATTTATTTATTAAGCTATATATATATATATATATATAAATTATAAAGAAATAACAGTGCTACTCGGTGTATGTTGAAGCTTCAACTCTTTGATACCTGTCGTGTCAGCCATTTAATGCTCTTCTAAATTGTGGCTCTTTCCTACTCTTACGCCTTTATAAACTTCTCTTATTCGCTTCATCTACTACAAGCTTCAGAACTCTAAATCTTCTCCTTAACTACTTGAGAATCATTTCTCTTTCTCACTTTGTGTGTCTGTCAAGCTTTTACGGACGAAAATGGCGAAGAGGAAGTTTTTTAAATCATGTTTGAACAAATGGAGGAAGATGGGGAGTAGAGTAGCTGGTGAGAACCGTTACCAGCGGAAGTTGTGGCCTTCCATGCAGAGAGAAGACAACGCAATTCCATGCGATGTACCAAAGGGTCATTTAGTAGTGTATGTGGGAGATAACTACAAGCGTTATGTGATCAAAATCGCTTTGCTTAAACACCCACTTTTCAAAGCACTTTTGGATGAAGCTCGAGATGTATATGATTTCTCCACTGACTCAAAACTCTGCATTCCTTGTGAAGAAAGCATTTTCCTCGACGTTGTTCGTTGTGCCAGATCTCCTGTAAAGAATCGAAGGATCATTCTGTGTCTTTAGCACTCAGTATTCATCTTCTACGTACAACCCTAACCTTCTGAGAATTCAATCGATTCATGCTGCTGTGGTTTGAGTTCTAATATCGAGTTGCCAATATGTAGCCATAATCATAAATTCGTTGTATACTGTCTAGAACTTTGTAACAAAACTTTTTTTTTTTTTAATCTCTGCCGGATAATCACAAGTGTAATTTAATTCGTAAACATTTTATTGTTTTTCTCGTAAAAATTCTAGCGATACAGTGACTTCTGACATTTTCACTTCCAAAAAAAGTCAAGAAATATAGATTTCAATTTGCCAGAAACTAGCTACTTGTAGGCAAATATTGAAATGGAACTGCTGGAAGGTATAAATTAAAGGGCAGTTCTGGGCTAACTGCTTTGTGCCGACATTCAATTATTTGGATATATAATAAATAAATTACAGAAGTAAGAACATAATGCAGCAGTTCTGTTACATATCTCTATTGTTTTCCATGTTCAAGTCAAGATTGCCCATCTCAATGCCAGAATCATGCGCCGCAAGCAATAGGTTTATTATAAGAGAAAGAACATGAGCTGAACAGAATGGATTCCGAGTCTCCTGCACTGATAGAGCAGAGCAAAGATATAGGTCTTTACAAAATCTAAAACAGAAGCCGCTAATTATGAGGATTTCTAAGTGCTTCTGTAGTTTGGTTATTTGAGATTATTGAAAGAAGAGCTTAATCTGGAGCCTAATTAAAATGGCGTTGGTTTTCTCATGGATTCAGCGATGTTAATTTGCATTGTTTGTCTGCACCAAAAAACACAACTTGATGCGTACAAAAATCAATTCGTAGGCAACAATTGAGTTTTCCCTACGTCATTGGTGTTGATTCAACAAGTATTTGGAGATCCAAAAGATTATCAAGCAATTTATTGAATTTGTAGAATCTGAGAAAGAGACTTTTTATGCACTATAATATTGATACTAGTTGTTTAGAGTACCACTCAGAACATAATAATAAGCTCATTGGAATGTTATCTGAGTCGGTAGAGCCATATTATTCATATGCCTTACTTGGGTGGCTCGGCAAGGGTGCTGTCAAGATACTATTCTCTCTTTTTGCGAGATACTCTCGAATAGCGTGTATTCAAGGATCAGTTTTTAACAACTCACATGTTATTAATTTTAACTTATTTCGGTCTCATCAAGAGGGCAGCTCTAGTCCGTTTGTCAATTTTTGTTCTAGAGATGGTTAAATTTTCCCTCACTTTAGGCACGTAAAATTAGAGTTATACTTATTGTTTGCGCCTTAACTAGCATTCTCATAAATAGGGGTGTGACAGGTGTGCAGAAAGATAACGTTTACAGTAAAAATCTATAATTGCGTAATGAGCAAGACTAACAGCAATCTTCCAAATGCCATTAGCCTTTGCTCATACCAAAACGTATAAACATTGACAGGATCCCTAAACTTAAATTCATATTCCCCAAAGAGGCAGGCGAACTTTAAAAGCCAGAGTAGGCTACAGAGTAGACGGTAGACACCAGCAGTCACCAGTGGTTCCCTAATCCAACCACTAGAGGAGAATTTTCCAAAATACTGATTCTCACAAGGGAAGCCAATAAGCAAGAGAATCTGATTTAAGCAGGAGCGTTCCTTCTATCGCGGACAATTCTAACCTGATACTCTCCCAAGACACCAATTCCAAGGCTACTAAACGGAGGTTCAAGCAGCTTGGCTCATAAGAACCAGGAGACAATAAATTTAGACATAAACTTCAGCACAAGCCCGTGCCTCATTTGCTAGAACCCAACTAATACATGATAAAGAAGTCAATGGTACAAGGGTTATAACCACGTTACAACAGTTCATCAGTAGACATCCTGCTCGGAAGGTTTGATCAGACTAATTACAAAAGTTAAATCCTAGCAGGCAAAATAATTGAAGGGATAGCGGTTGACGCACAAATCACAGATAAATCAAGCTGCAGCACGGATATGATGCACCCATAACATCCGTAAGCCCAGCCACTGAAACCAAAGTAATGGTCGTCTGCCAAAGCCTCAAACTAGCAACGCCATAGGTGAGGAAATTTCTTTTAATATAGATTCACATTCTGTTCCTTGTAAGCCTAAGCGGGGAGACCTCAGCACTCCATGACGTTGCACTCCCATACTTGCTTACAGAGAGTGTGCATGCTGGCTGATGCACCATCACCATCGCAGCAATCTCGTAATCGTCCTAGGTAGCAGTTTCTTCAAGTATCATGAACTTCCTAAGCTTGCCCGGCTCAGGTTCTTATTCAATTTCAACTACAGAAGTTGAAATTAATCCTTCCCCAAATGCTCCTATTTCGTATTCCCACTTTAAATCATTTACTTCCGAAGTAACAAATCCAACATAATTCCTCATAAAGAACAAATAAAACATATGGTGGTAAAAAAGCTCATATACCATAGAAGCACATACAAAAGTATGCAATCTGAGGATAAAAATTAGTTTTGAAAACAAAAAATCCTTTGCAAACTAGTAAGCAATATCATAACCCTTATCCATTTTGTTGATATTTCTGTCAAAACAATCCTGTTGACGTATTTCAATAATTTATTGATAAACTAATTTTGAAAAGATAAAAAATAATTAAATAATTATAAAAAAGACCAAAAGCATGACAGAATAAGTAATATCTGAAGCAAGGTCAATCAATATTGTTTTCAATTATATCATCATTCAAGAACAGTAATTGCAATGCATCCAATACAATAATTGCAACAAAATATACACGTGAAGCTTTCTCATGGAAAATATACACAATTAGTATATTGTCTCGCCATAGAGTACATACAACACAGCGCTGGAGATGATACCGAAAATGGCAGTGCTGAATCGCTGGAACTACAAAACAGCAACACAAAAAGACTGAAAAGAATGCCGCTATTCTTAGCGTTACAATTGAAGCCCACAACTGCATATGAAATTGTCATACCATCACTAGTATATCACCTATTTCTCTCAATCAAGCCCTCCAAATCTCTCCGCTCAAACCTTTTTCCCTCCGGACTAGCCTCCTGACATCTTGCAACAAAGAAAAATATCAGCCATGCCACCGTAAAGTAAATCTCTGTAGCTGACTGTAACATTGCGGCAAATGATTTCCCAACCACATGACCCAAAGCCCAGCTTGCAAATGATCAACAAAGTATAGCCTCCAAACATTTAATTTGTATAGCCTGATTGATCATCGTCATTATCAAATAACAACCTTCTTTAATTATCACTCTCCCAGTTTTCGTTGAATCCACAATTGCAATCCATGAATCAACAGCAAATACAAATGCCCCCAAGGTATCCAACAAAGCCCAGGTAAACAAAAACCTAGAAACCTCTTTCTCGAAAGCCCGAATCCAATGTAACATAATTGAAAATGGCATCAATTTTAACCTCACAAAGAGCTTAAAAAAAGAGTACTGATCCTCTATTTCACCAAAAAACCACAAACCTAGAAGCTGAATCAATGCATCTCTGACTGCCCATCTCATTAAAATAAAACCGGTAAGTCTTTTTAACCCCAGTCTCGATCCATCCAACTAGTGAACTAAACCTCCCAATCAAATCATTACAAACAGTGACAAATACGATCCCTAGAACCCCTGAATAAATTGAAGTAAACCCAAGAATTACCCAACCATAAGCAGCAGATAAACAACTCACGAGACAAAACAATGCCGCCCCATCGCGGACTTCCAGCTCCAATTTTACTGTGCTTTATCAGAGTTTGATGGAGAGTGGTGGTGAAGGAGGGAGCTCCACACGTGTGATTTTAATTAGAGGTGTATCTCGTAGTTTTTATATAATTTAAATTATGGTTGAAAATTGTAAATAAAAAAAAAACAGAGTCTGAAAAGTAAGAGCCCGGACGGCGGGGAGGGCCATTTTCGTCTCGGCCGTTGTCTCTATTTTGAACAAAAAAAAAAAATTTTTTTTTTTCCTTTCTCGCTTTATTTTTGTTTTGAAGCCGAGTTTTTTTTCATTTGATACTCTTACGTTTATTAATATTAAATAATAAAAATTTTATATAAAATATCACAAAAATTAAATAAAAATAATAAATATTATAAATAAATTATAAATTTGTATAAATATTAACAATTTAATGTGCTCATAAATTAAAAATTAAATTAAAATTTTATTAAATTTTGAGTTAATTTTTTTAATAGAATATTAATTTTTTATTTTTATAAAAATAAATTAAAATTTTAAAAAAAATTTAACGTAATAAATCTAATTAATTATTTAATTTAATATCAATTAATTACAATATTTTTAATTGACAACAAATAAATTTAATTATATAAATATTGATTTTATTTTTAATTTTAAATATATTAATAATATAAAAACATGAAAGTGGGACGGGATGAGAATTTTTGCCATCCCTCTCCCTTTCCCCTTTCCAAGATTTGAAAAAGTAATTGCTTCCGATCTTTCACTTGGAATAGAGAGGACCCCCAATCCCCTAGAATTTTTGTCTATCTCTATTGAAAAGATTGCAATAACACCGCTCATAAATAAATAATTAAAAAGTTATCTTAAGATTAACCAAACAAAAATAATAATATTCATCCCACAACTATTTGTTGGTAAAAGCTTTCAAAAAATTTATTCATAATAAAATAAAAATAAAATTTATGACAAAATAAAGTTTAATTTGCTCTAGTCTCGACGATGTAAAACCATGCACATCGAGTTAAATATTAGCACTTAGTTATGGTGTGTGTGTGTATATATATAGATATCCTTATATTAGAATTTAAAACGATTCTTATAAAATTTAAAATAAAAAAATATTAGAATAAATAAATAAATAAATAATAAATAATATTTAAAATACGTAATAAAAATTTAAAATATATTAAAAATTTTAAAATATATAATGAGTAATTTTAAAATATAAATAAAAAATTTAAAATAATATTTAAAAAATAATTGTAAAAATAAATATTATACTATAGTTTAAACTTAAATATTACTATTAAATCTACGTTCTGTGTCGTGTCTCAATCAGATTAATAAAAAAATTATAGTTGTTTTAAATTTATAAAACATTTTTAAAAATTCTTTTTGTTTTATTTTTAATGTGTACATAAGCTACCATTTTTTTATAATAATATTTGGGTGGGAAAAAAGGATGTATCCTCTTCCGAAATTTGGTAAAAAATATATATATATATATATATATTAATCCAGCTAATTTAAAATTATTTTCGTACGTACTTTTTATCTAAGGGTGATTATTTTTTCTGTGAGTCCAAGGGTCTAATCCATTCGAATTGAAAAACAAGATCACATCTGATCTCGTTCTTGTAAACGAGCTGGGAACAAAAATTGTATGTCATCTCATCATTCCCAGCTCATTATTCATTATGGGTTAAAATATTTTTGAACTTAAAATCATTTTAACTCAAATATGTCACTCAAAGTCTAAGATTTTCGGAGGCTTGAACCATTCGAACTCAGAGAATAGGGGCACATTTGACTTTGTTTATAAAAATGAGCCAAAAAATGAGACCACATTTAATCCCTTTATAAAAATAGCCTAAAGACAGAAATAACAATCTCTCGCGTGTTTTGCCATCCCTACCTACCATCTTTTGAATAATTGATGGTTTATTCAATTTTTCTAATATAATTACTGCAATGTCCTTTTAAGAATTAAATGTACTTGATTAAGGGATTAAACTAGCGGATCTGCATGAATATTTCTGAAATCAATGAGTCCAAACCTTAGAAATGTTTAAGTCCATTTTCCTATTTCAATTTTACCAGACCAAAACCAATAGATAAATTTTACCAGTGTGATCCACAAATCAGACTGGGACAAGAATAAGATTTTGAACACTTAAAATCAATCATTTGGCAACTAGTCCTTGTTTGAATGAACAAGAAATGGACAAAAAGTTTCAAAGAGGAAATCTTCATGAGTTCACAATTCAGGTAACCAGGTTGTTTTCTGAAACAGAAATTTGAAACACATTCAACACACCCCCTTTTGTTGCTTTCATTTTCAAGTCAATACTACAAAAATCATATCCCCATTGTCAAATAGTTTTAAGAACAGAACACTTGGAACCCCACCTACAAAATTGGGTCCCAACACGACCACCAATTGGAGATTATCCAAATCATATCTGAATATTTATTTCTTAATTATTTTAACGGCTAATCGCTAATGCAACCATCGCTGTGTGCTTCCTTGATTTTGATTTTGCTATAGGCGATTTTCTATTTATTGGAAGATTAGCCGACTAGATGTCTCAATGGCCAACTCATTGAGACTTTCTTTGGTATTAAGTGTTGTTACTTTTAAACTGCAGCCACTGTAAAATTGTGAAGTCTAAAAATGAATGAGTCATACTGAAAATTAATATTATTAAATATTTTTCTTACCTTTACTTTTAAAACACAATATAACTACCACAAACTCATACATAACAACCACAATCTCAAACCAAATTTTAATGTAAGACTAACAGTTGAAACAAAGATCCATCAGGAAAAGCATTTGAAAAGGGCTAATTGATCTGCCCCTAAATCAGACCATTTCATTGCGGGGATTTGAAGTTGAACTATCAACAAATGGCGCTCAAAATGCTTGTGTATGGAACATCATAAGAAGGAAAATTTTTATTTCTCCAAATTACAATCAAGCTCCACTGCTTCTCATAATGTCAAAGAGACTACTTCGCTGAAAAAGAAAATGAACAATGACCGAACTTTGTTGGCTTGCTGGCAATGCCCACATATTGTTCCCTTTAAACAAATTTTCTGGTTTTATCTTTTTTATTATGAAAAGAAGTGCATAACACAGATCCTAAGGCATCGCCAATAATAACACTAACCATAAGATGGTTATTTACAGACTAGTATTTTCCTCTTTTAAGCTCTGGAAACAAACCCTGTTAACAGCTAACTCACTTTTTGGGGCCCTTTTAGCAGGCAGCATTATAGTTGTAAGCGAATAATCAAATAACAGCAACAGGGTTCTGAAAAATCAAAATTTAAAACACCGCCAGGGACTGAGGAAAACAGGCTTCAGTTTAGTTAAAATCAGGCTTCTCTGGGAATGTGCAGCCAGACCTTTGGATGATAACATTTGATGCATAACAGCCAGCTCTCACACATTCTTCAATGGGCTTCTCCTGAACCAACTGTGATAGAAATCCTCCAACAAATGCGTCCCCTGTAAAAGATTGAAAATGAATAACTTGTATACTGTTACCTAGTGTATTGATGTATGTAATTTGTCTTGCAGCTACATATGACTGTCTAGCAAGACAAGACTACTTCAGAACTTAGAACCCTTTAAGAAATATGGGAAAATCCATACCTGCTCCATTGGTATCAACGAGTTTTTCTTTTGGCAACAATATCACAGGGAACTTCTTCACCTTTCCATCCTCAGCAACCAGCACAGGATCTGCACCCTGGGTAATGACAGTAATCCGCTTGTGTGCTCCTGATGCTTTGGGCCACTGGGAAAGCTTGAGAGCTATTTCCTCAACATTATCAGTCTGGTCAATGCAATCAGCACAAACTGGTTACACCCAAAAAAAAAAAAAAAACCATATTCAAAATTTTAAAATTCTTATAGCAAGCAGCCATTACCTCCCAGCCCTGAATTTTTGCAAAGGTCCTTGCTTCTGTCTCATTTCCAAAGACATAATCCATAAACCTGAACCCAAAAACATTGTGTTCTACTCAGCAGGAATATATCACCTCAAATAGCAAAAGGTGAAGTAAAAACTTACGGCAAAAATTTCTCTAGAGCATCCTTGAAGAACTCACAGATAAATGGAGCAGAAAGGTTCATCATGAAGACCTGCAGACGAAAAAAATGTCTCATATATTTTACACAAAATCGACAATAAGCAGTGTACAAGAGTAGGATTTTGTATCACACAATATACCTTGTTATTTGCAGCTGCATGTTCAGCAACAAGTTGTATGGAGTCTGGGGATACAGTAAGAAAAAACCCAGCAATATAAAAGTACTTTGCCTTCTCAACTGCTCCAAAAATATTTCAGAGACTATTCAATTTAAAGAATACACAACTACCCAGGTATATACATATAAAATAAATAATATGTAAATGAAGAATGGGCAACAAGTAGATTACCTAAAGCCCAATTTTCAGGTTTTTTCAGATGCTCAGATTTATAGCAATTAGCAGCTGACAAATTTGCAATTAGTGACCTATAAGTTAACCCAACACAACATTTTAGTGCAGTAGCTGAATAGTTCAAGGTCCTCTTTTTTGAGAAAACTGGTAGAAAAACTAAAATGCAATGTACAATAGTATACTGACAGATGTTGTTGAAAAGAAATTATGAAGGAAGTTTGATGTCAAACGAACCTTTCACCACCAACAACACAGACAGCACAAGTTCCTGTTGGCACAGCCTCACCATCATAATAATGAACCTGATTGTTAACATGCAATTAAATGTTATCAGTATAAATACCGTTTGGTTTCAATGCATAACAAATGTAGAGCATGTTTGTTTTTTTGCTGAAGTCTGAACATAATTCAGTTTCAGTCATTCAAACATTTTAAAGGTGTTTATTTTCAAATCAATATTAGAACCTTCATAATTATGTTTGAATAATATTAAGTAAAAATTTTTAACACTGAGGTTTGAAATTTGAAGTTTATCTAATTGCAATTTTAAAAATACCCTTAAAAATTTTATTTATCTTTTAATATGTAGAATTTATTTAATCATTTACAAGGATATTATTGGTCAAATCACTAGGTTTCATAGATTTATATTAAGATGTTATCAATAAAAAAGAATATCATTCAAAATTAATCAGATTTATATATTCAGATTTCAGATAAAAGAACAAACATTAGCGTAAAAGATGCATTTCTGAAAACAAAATATTAAAAAATAAAGATAAATGAATGAAGAAACTTACATTGACACCAGCAAGTTTTGAGTGTTTCTTCATCTCCTCACCAAACTTGTCTTTTCCAATGCAACCTATGTAGGTTGTTGCACCAGGAATTTGTAGCATCCACTAAACAAGAAAAGATTGCTCCATCAATAGTGCGATAAAATCTAACTGGTTTCTCCTGTGACAATAAATTGAATTCACCACAATACCTGTGCAACCCTGATTGAGTTTTGAGTAGCCCCTGCACATAACAAATTCAGCAGTAGGTCATCATTAAACAGACAGGTACTAGTGAAAGTGCATAGCAAACTATCAAAATGCATTACCTCCAGCAATGTACTCCACGTTGTACTTTGAAGCCATCTCGTCATACCTGAGACAATACCCATGTAAGTTTGGTCTATATTTCAGCTAGGAAAAAGAGTATATAAAAAGAAAATAGTTGATGCCAGAAAGAAGAGATAACTCATATGTCTGACAAGATACCATGGAAATCCTTAAAAATTTATCAAGGAGTAAAGTCACAATTTAAGACCCTTTGGATGCCCTGAGATGATAACAATTTTAGATTCTCCTGTTAAGACCATGATAATCTTGTGAGAGCACATTTTCAAGATAACATGAAAGAATAATGTACCTTAATGGCTCAACGTATTATTTATAGAATATAGAATCACATTTTAAATTTCCTGGATGTCAAACCAACCCTACATCCCAGACAGAAACATAGTTGGTATTGGTAGACCGTATTCAGATTTTACTGTTATGAATTCAAGTTTAGGTATTTTGCTCTCCCATCCACTCCCCTTCCCAAAGTCCACTTCTCCAAGGTTTTTCATTGTCAAAACACCATCTAATTTTCATAATTCTAAACCAGGATAAGCATTAACAAGTTCTGGCATTTGTTAAGTCTCAGTATATTTGTTTTACTCATTCCTGCTCTTTCAGCTTCACCCCAAACCATACTCACTAATCACCTAGAGTAACTTGAAATGTTTAGGAGGAACAGGCTACTTGTTTGAACTACTGTGTCAATCATGCATGCAATAATTAATTACATTACTTGTAGACATAAGATGATGCAGGCCAATTAAGCCCCATAAAGCATTGCCAAATGCTCCTGCATCAAACTTATCTCACTGGCCAAACTGTCAAAGCATTACCCCTGGTAATGACTCAAGTTTAAGCATAGTCAGGAAACTTGTAATAAGATATTCTCTTGTTTGAATAATTTCTCAAGCTAAATTTGCATAGAAAAATTACATTAATGAAAAATGCCAAACCACAAATGTCAGTTTGAACTTGATGAGCTTACAAGGATGTCAAGCTCCTCAAGGCCGAACATTTATCAATCAACATTAGTGCTCCAAATTCGTAGCAATCTATCTTACATAAATGCAAAGTGATTGATTTTTTTTTTCGCGTATTTAGAATAATCCAATTTTATTGTTCATTTTTCATTCAAGTTCCAGAAGTTTAGCTTTTCGTGGAAAATACCGATTGAAGTGGAGGGTTTTTCAAATGACAAGGAGCTGGGTCAACCATTCAATCAAATGCTATTGACCATTTTTCCCATCTCTTCTTGAGAAACAAGTGGGCTATTTCTTTGCAAAATTGTGCTCAATTTCGTATGTAGCAATCCTACCAAGATTGCATCATTAGTTGGGGAAAGAATCCGCATGAATCGGATTTCTTGAGGAACATATGGAGAGAGAATTGGATTTGGTTAGACGATGTGTGCTTGGTAAAGAAGGATAGGACATCCAACCGACAAATGCACATTTGATTGGTGTAAAACAGCCCAATAGTATATCTAAAAGACCAGTACTAATGGAATCCAAGTTGAGCAAAATTAAGGCCGAGAACTACATACTGAAAACGAACCCAGGTAGGTTAATTACGATCCATTTCAGCCTTTTGCAAAGAACAAAGTTTTGTCCTTCCGTAGAGGAAAGTTCATAATCTAATTAGAAGAAGAAGAAGTCAGCTATAATAAAGCAAAATTACTTACATAGGTATATGCTTCTCGTCAGCAAGAATTGCATCATTCAACTTGAGGTCATACCTGTCACACAACAACAACCCAGTTTATATTTCAAAACAAATCCCTACTACATTCTAAATCCCATTATATCAATGAAGCATATTTGTCATTCAAATGTTAGCACGGACATCATACAACAAATTTACAACACAAAAAATTACCCAAATCAACAATATACGAAAATCCTAAAGCTAACATTACACGGGATTAAAATAAAATGTTAAGTAAGACGAATATAATTCTAAATTCTCCGCGTCAAGAAGCTAAACTAGTAGCATGATGACTAAAATAACACCGAAGATCCAATTTTATTTTTTTTTAACATGGAGTCATGAGCTACGCAGCTAAAATTAACTCACAACCCACAAATGTTTTGAGGTAAATTAATGTGTTTAACCTTTTATTAGTTCATTTTGAAACATATATACAAACACCCACCAGAGTAAAAAATAAATAAATAGAAAATCAAGATCAGAAACGGCCAGAATAAGACGCACTTATTCAAGAAGTCATCGTCTACAACGGCAGAGATATCCAAGAGGGGATTGCCCATGCCAAGTAGAATTTGCTCGTTCGCCATTTGTGAGGGAGAGTGGGTGGGTAAAGGGAAGAAAGAAAAGAGAGAGTGAGAGAGAGAGAGAGCAAAATCAGAAGTGGTGCAAGTCGATGCTTTGGAGAGGTTTTTTCCAATGTTTATACACGAGAAGATACGTGTCTCTTTCTCACCAACCCAATTTGGAATTTCGTCCCGCCAGCTGAGAAAATGTGGTAGTTGTAGGCAGGATTCAGATATTGCTTTGCTTCTCCACTAGTGTAGTTTGGTTGGTGAAGGTGAAAGTAAAAACCTAACCTGTGACAAAGTTATTCAACATTCAATCTAAACATTTCGTTTTCATGTTAGTTTTTCTGCTTATTTTAATAATTATTAATACGGACATTATTATTTACTCACTCTAATTACTTTATATATTTTTACAAAAAAAAAATGAAATAAATAAATATCAATAAACTCTTTATCACATATATTTTCTTGTAAGGAAAAAAATTCAAAATACATTCCATACTTTTATTAAAAATATTTAACCTAAATTTTTCTATTAAATTTGTTATAAATATAATTTGTTGGATTTTCAACTTGTTTCGATGAAAATCCCACAGTTACATTCGATTTAACTAGCAATTTGGAGGCACATTGTGCTTTGGGTTGGGGCCATCTCTTGGAAGAAATGGTCAAGATAATAAACTAAAGAAGGCGGCGTCAAATTCAATTGTAAATGAACTAGTGTAGCTTGTTTCGATTTTTCCCGTGCAATAATCTAATCAACCCTATCAACTTTATTGGTAAAACGTAGTGTTACATGCGTCTCATTTCCCATCAATGGTCACAAGGAGAGTGGACATGTATGCAACCTTGAAGTTTGATTACATGTACTTGGTTTTAAAAATATTCACAAAATTCGTGTTTGCTTTTTTAATTTATAAATTTAAATGAAAATAAGAATAATACAATACATTTAACTCTCAAAATAATTACAATTCAAAATAAATAAATAAATAATAGTTGTGACACAACAATGGAGAAATTATTGAAGTAAATATTTCTAAAAATAGTAAGGCTAATGTGTCTATCGTTTCTCCCTAATAAAAATGAAGACCCAATATTTCAATTTAAATTCAAACTAGTAATCATGTGAATGATTACAATGCAACATAAAAATAGTATAATGTTCCTAACTAGTTATCCTCCTTCTAAAATGGTCTTAAAAAACCAAAGTTCAATTGTCCGGACAAAAGAGAGACTATTATTACAACTTGTTATGATCTCTCCACCTGCACTTCCAACCAAAACGGCAAGGATTGCCAACTGATCCATTTTCAATAAATTCAAGCTTTTATAAGATCCCTTGCAGAAGGTAAACCAAATGCAATCACAGAATAAAAACTCAACTATTACACCATCAAACATCTTAAATACTGTAATCCTACTGGAAAATCCAGATGGAAACAATGGCAACGAGAAAAAAACACCATGTCATGGTGCTTTATTTCATGTTATAGTAACAATTATCAGAATATCAAGAAAATACACAACATCCACCGCACAATAATTTTCTCTTTATCTGTCGGCTAAATTTTTGGCATTTCACAGGACAGTGAGCAAATAAATTATGCTGTTTTTACCTTTGCCGAGGATGCTATGTATGCTCTCTGGCCGAACAGTAAAACATGACAAATTTCTAAATAGTCATCAAGGTGATGGGTCTTATTCCACCATAAAACACAAAACTTTGAAGAAAGAAAAGAACATTTGAGACAAGGCTTAAAAATAATAATAATAGAGGCATGAACACCAATTAGAAAGTTCTATGCCGAAAAAAATCTTTAAAGATGATCACAAATAGCCTTTGTAAACTCAGTTGTTGTTGAAGAACCACCAAGATCACCAGTTCGATACTTCCCCTCTGCAATTGTCTTGAGTATGGCATCCTGGATTCTATTGGCCTTATCATGAAGGTTCAAATGGCGCAACATTGTTACAGCACTCAACAGCAATGCAGTTGGATTTGCCAAATTCTAGGTCAAGTCAGATCACAGAATGCATAAGCAAGCAAATGGTGCCATATGATAGGTCACAATCAACAGAAAAGGAAAGATATTTTCAAAGGTCCTTGTCTCACTAAGTTAACCACACAGAGAAGTTTTCAGAGGAGGCACAATGGGAGGCACAATGATACAGAAGTCTCAAAGACTGAAAAGTGATCAACACATTCATCTCAATGTTGCCTTGCACGCCATTTTTTAATAAGAAAATCCACAATTCACAGGCAAGAGCACAGGTTCAAATGACTTTTAACCTAGGGAGAGGTGGTGATTCCCATATCCATTCAGGCTTCCTTTATGTCCTTGAAAGGACACACCAGCACCTACAGCTTATGGCCATCAGTATTCCTTCAAAAGCTTTCATGTGTTCTATTGCTTCCCATACTCAATCCTGAAGGCCAAATTCATTTTAAAATCTAAACAACTGATATGTTTATATTGGCTTCTAACAAGCATGTTTGTTCAAAATAACAATACACTTAATAAAATTACTATATCGAATCAAGTTTGAAGTTGCTGTGGCATTTCTTCTTTGTTATTGATCAAGATTAGTAAAACTATTTTCACAACAATTTATTCTACTTATATGTTCATACCCTAAGTGAGGTTGAGCCAACAGATGTAATAACTTCATGTTGATGATTTCACCTCCTTCTCTGACAGCAGGAGGTAAGATAGATGCAACTATATAACCAAGAAGGCAGATGTATGCATCTGGCAAAGTCTTTTCTTTTTTAAATATGGAACTTTTATTTATTTTATTATTATATTTTAGCATAATTTTAAAGTATTACAACTGTATAGTGGACCAGGTTCCACAAAAAGGCAAAGATCACAGGGAAAGGGAACAAAGGTTTCCAGAAATAGCCAACATCAATCAAAAATACGCTTTTGCAACCCCTCAACACCCCAACCACAACCAAAAAAACCCACCCACTCCAAAAATACTTTATGCATATGCAAAAGTTAAAAAGCAGAAAATGATTATACAAGATTGATATCATTAAGCAGGTTTCAAGGCTAACCTTTCCAGCAATATCAGGAGCTGAACCATGTACAGCTTCAGCAAGGGCAATTCCTCCCTCGCCAATATTGCAACTGCACCAGGAAATTACAGACTGTTAAATTATGTAGGGATGTGCTATTGGAGAGTATAGGGACTGTACTTACCTTGGTGTTAAGCCCAGACCACCAATCAACCCAGCACATAGATCACTGATGATGTCACCATAAAGATTAGGCATCACCAATACATCAAATAGCGCTGGATTCTTCACAAGCTGCTCATGCAGATAAAAATAGTCAGTTTTAACCCTTAATTTTGTCATTCACATTCTAAAACTTTTTAAAAAATCCATCATGCAGTTCCCATTATGCATCAAGAGTAATATTTAGCAAAAAAAAAAAAAGAAGGAGACTAAGCATTGAGGAAATGCTCTAATACCATCATGCAGCAATTGTCAATAACAACTTCCTCATATTTTATCTCAGGGTACTTTTCCGCAACCTCACGACAACACTGCAAGCAAAAGTTAAACCAGAATTCAAACATGTACCCAAAGATACACAATTAAGTAGTCTACAATTGACAATTTAAAAATGCAAGACCTTAAGAAAAAGACCATCAGTTTTCTGCATAATATTTGCTTTGTGTATCGCAGACACTCTCTCCCTTCCATGGGCCTTGGCATAATGAAAAGCATATTCAGCCACCCTCAAACTGGCCTGACGAGTAATGATTTTGAGACTTTCAACCACACCTCTCACAACCTACGATAAAAAACATAAATTGTTTTAGATTTATATTACATTCATTGTATAACAACTAGTATACATCTGTTACTGCAGAAACAAACTCACTTGATGTTCAAGTCCACTGTACTCTCCTTCTGTGTTTTCACGGATAGTTATAAGATTCACATCATCATAACGAGTTTTATAGCCTGGGAGGCTGTAGCAAGGCCTAACATTAGCATACAAATTAAGTTCCTTCCTCAGAGTAAGATTCAAAGAACGATGACCTTTTCCAATTGGGGTTGCCATAGGCCCTTTCAAACCTACCCCATTTCGCCGCACTGATTCTAAACTTTCCCATGTCAGAAAACTTTGAGTTCTTGGATCTATTTCAGTCCCAACATAATGCTCTTCCCATTCAATTGGCACTTCAGCTGTTCTAAGTACCTGCATTGGCAGAAATATTAAAATCCGGTATAAATCGGAATTAAATCTAGTAAAATAAAGTTAATACAAACACTAGAAGCTTTCCAACTAGAATCAGCCATAACATGAAGTTAAAATAAAAAATATACAGAGAACAACACATTATTCAAAACAGAACACGAACAAATGGAAAAACAGCTGATAATTATATATCAAAACAATATATGAATGTATAAAGAAAATGAAAATTTTCCAACGTGAAAAGGGATAACATTTTCCCATTGACAAAAGAAGTTCAAAGCTCATCGTTTACCTCTTAATCCTAAGATGAATATATAGAAAAACCTTAACTTTGACCTGCAGAAATTTGCTCCAAAACTTATATTCAAATCAATGACCTAATCAACAAAATGTTTAAGTCCCAAACTTTAATTTCAATTTTTTTTCCCAGCAATAAGTCAACTTCCTTTCATTGAGTTATAACTTTTGTGCTCCTAATTGTACCTTTTTTTTTTGGGCTATACATCACTATCCATTCAAATTGCAAAGAAAAACATCAACCCTCAACAGCAAAACGACATGCCCTACAAAAATTCGTATAACAATTAAGTTAACTGAAGACTCCACAAAAATTGCTTAATCTACTTTATAGTTACAATAATGTTATAAGCTGGACACTAAAATTCAACTGCATGAAATAGCATAGCGGTAAATAACCACGTAATTTGGCATAAGGCTGGGTACGTTTGATTGGCAGAAAACATATAAACATGAAATAAACATAAAGGAGCCATTTTCGAAGCAAAAAGAAACTAAGAATACCTCTTTAACGGACTCGGCGATCTCGGGGCCGATTCCGTCGCCGGGAAAAAGAGTAGCTCGGATCGGAGTGGTATCCGAAGAGAAGGATCTGGAAATAGGCAAAGCTGAGTAAGGTTTAGGGTTTGAGAGGAACTGACTCGATCGGCTTCCGAGGACCCGTCTCAGCAGCTGAGTCGCCATTGATTGATTGATTGATTCTGGTTAATTTTGCTCCGTTGATTTAATGAAAACCAAAAGCAAATTCCCACGGAGAGCAAATACAAAAAGCTTTTTTTTATTTTTTCTAATTTGACTTTTCTACGCTTTGAAGGATTACTTGTCAAAAGTCATATGTTCTACTGCCAACCTGGTCCAATTATTTGACGCCACGTTATTTTAAGAGCAATTTTTTTTTCTGTCGGGCAAAAAAATTACACATTGAAATCTATTAAATTTAGTTAAATTTTAATATCCTTAAAAAATTTTTTTTAAAAAAAATGCAAACCCCGTATTTAACATTTTTTAAATATTATGATTTACTTAATACAGTAATTAAAATGATAATTTGCAGTAAATATACAATCTAATTTACTCATAAAATGAAAATTGTAGATGTTCAATTAATTACAAAAAGAATTAATTTTTTCATAAAACATAAATAAAATTACTGAAACTAATTTGTTTTTGGGCCGCGCAGGTTCTGTGACATGGGCCCATTCAATAGTCCGTCCACAGAGGCTCTGTAACTCCTCCTTCGGCTTAGAGAATGTTTGGGTCTATCTATTTGATTTTGACAATATTTCAATGAAATATAAAAATAAATAAACACTGAGAAATGGATTGGAATTAACATTACTCTTTTTCTCTTGCATAAAAATAGCATGGAAATTCTGTCAATTAAATAAAATAAAATGTGAGGACAGAATTAAATTTAGATGGATGAACACTATGAGTTGCACCATGACTTTTAATACTTTAAAGTTTGATTTCCGTAGGCTCTTAACAAAAATCACTATGAGTTGCACCATCGACGGCAATGCATTCTTTATCGTCGGTAAGATTTCTATCCCCAATTTAAAAAATAAAATTTATTCTTGGTTTTCATTTATTTATGTTCAATTAAATGCATAGAGCATTAAGGGAGGGATGAAATTCGTCAAGAGAGATTAGTTTCTCCCTGGATAAATTTAATTGCTACTTCAGCAAAATTCGTCAAGGTTAACTAATATTAAAACAGTCTCTCATGAATTTTGTTTTTATTCTTCAAATAAATTTCTTTTACACGCAGATTTGAGTCCAAATGAATTCTTTGTGCAAATTTCCTTTAATATGATCTTTTTCTTTTAGGATATTACTTGCCTTGGATAATTTATGTACATAGTTTCTTTTACTCAACGATGTGATCATCATATTGGTTTGAAACTGTTTAGAACATATCAAAATTTTAAACTTAATTAACTAACAGTCTTATTGTTGCATTCAGTCTGTAGGTTATGCCATGCGAGTTCAATTAAAATCAACAAAAGAAACTGTATCAACTTGTATGGAGTTTAATTGTCTGAATGACAAACAGTTCTTGTAGTTTCTAAGTGAACGTTATGAAAATAGAATTGTTTTTTCAAACATATGTTTCCTAATATCTCTTCTTTTCACTTGTTCATGAACTCAGAATGACAGATACCCCACATGTGTCTTTGTTATGAGCAAAGAAAACATTCTAGATAAAAAGATGTAAAAGCCATTGAGAAGTTATCATCTCACTGAGAGGTTTGTTGGTTTCAATCTCTTGAATACATTTGATTACGTTATCACATCTAATTTTTGTTTATTTTAATATTATTTTCCAAAGCTAGTCCCATATATTCATGAGCAAGTGGAACAAAAGCCAAGCTGAGAGGACTTATTTTGAGGAAAGCATCTTGCCACCGCTTGAAAACTGCCAATTGAACAAGGATGGATGAATTAAGAACCACAACGACGGGAAATTTACATAGCATTGACTGTTTTTGCCATTTAGTTTTGATGCCTGTAAAACTCAAAATATTGTATATTAATAAAGAACAAATTCATTCAGAATGTTATTTTTGCACGAAATCTAAACTCTCTAACAATTGTCAGATATAATATATATTTCATTGACACATGCAATATCTCTTCTTACTTATTATAGAATAAGAAATAAAATATAAGAATGAAACAAGAAACATTTTTTTTTAATTTTATTTCATATTGACTTACTATGTTGAATATGTATATAGTGTACGATAGCACACTGCTTATTTTAACAATTTTTAATCAAAAAACTCGCTTTTCACACATCAAGTTAGTATTGAAAAAGGTTTTTAAAAAAATAAAATTAAAACAGGAAGTAAAAATTGGTGAAACCAGAAAAATGTTGATATTTATGCAATTTTATTTTACTTGATTAACTTATTGATGAGTGCTCCATTTTTGCTAAGGGGCACAACAATGATCTTGCTAACACATAAAAGTTGTGAACATTTTTACATTAATCCGAAATCATTTTAGGCAATAAAAAGAAATATATAGAAAATACACTAGCTTACAGAACAATAAAAAGTAACTAATAGTATTTGAATTTGCTAATTTACTTGAAGAATAAAAATACTAACTGGAAAGAAAATTGGCTGTCAAGCAACATCAGACTTGACACTAAACATAGAATTTATTGATAGTTGAGACACAATTTGATACGAATCTCGTTAAGAATAACGAGACCCGAACTCAACAAGGAACCCGAGATCGTTCTACAATCAGATTTGAATGGAACCTCGACCCGTTGTTTATAAAGAAACAAGAATCTCGGTATAATGTAGACGCCACAAACGGTGATGGAAGTCCGTTTGATAAGTCACTGATGAACGCCACAAGAATAATTCTTGATAAGTTCGAATAGTTCTTCAAAGATCCAAAGAGAAAATAACTCTCAATTTTTGATTAATGAATTCTGATTGCTTCTTATTCAAATGGTGCCTTTTTATAGGCAAAAATCGTAACTTGTTCTTACTTAAGATAGAAAGGAAAACTAATTAATTAAATAGACTTATAAATGAACTCAAACACTCTAAGGAAAGCTGACTAATTAGATAGGCTTCTAAATGAACTCAAACACTCTTAAATATTCCTATTTTACTTGCTAAAAAATCGAGTTTAGATTTGGTCAGACTTTTCTAGAGTTTGAATCATGCATATCCATTTTTGCTGGATATGTGGACCAAGCCCAATGGGTCTTCACGAATTTACTTGGGTCTAAACTTCTTAAATTAACTCGTTAAGTGCAACTTTGAACTTCTTTATTTGGGCTTTTGTAACTGGACCAATCGGAACTTGAATTGAATTCTTTGAAGTTGTGCCATGATTTGTATCATTCCCCTCCTCTTGAAAAGGATTTGTCCTCAAATCATCACCTACGTCAAAAGAACTCAAATCAGCAACATTAAAAGTAGCACTTACATTGTACTCACCTGATAAATCTAGCTTGTAAGCATTGTCATTGATACGCTCTAAGACTTGAAAAGGGCCATCTCCTCTTGAAAGTAATTTAGAACGCCTTTGCGTCGGAAATCTCTCTTTTCTCATATGTAACCAAATCCAATCTACTGGTTCAAAAAACCATTTTGCGACGCCCCTTATTGGCTTGTTTTTCATACTATTCCGTTCTTCGCTCAATGTTGAGTCTTGCTTTCTCATAAATCTGCCTAATAAATTCAGCTTTCTTTTTGCCATCTAAATTAACTCGCTCAATCATGGGCAAAGGAGATAAATCCAATGGAGTTAATGGATTAAATCCATACACAATTTCAAATGGAGAAAATTTAGTAGCAGAATGAACAGTACGATTATAAACAAATTCAATGTGTGGTAAACAATCTTCCCAAGTTTTAATTTTCTTACTAATAACAACCCTTAACAAAGTAGATAAAGTTCTATTTACTACTTCGGTTTGACCATCAGTCTGTGGATGATAAGTAGTAGAAAATAATAATTTAGTACCTAATTTACACTACAAAATCTTCCAAAAGTAACTTAAGAACTTAGCATCTCTATCGGAAACAATTGTTTTAGGCATACCATGTAATCTTACAATTTCTTTAAAGAATAAATCAGCAACATGTGAAGTATCATCCGTTTTATGACATGGAATAAAGTGTGCCATTTTAGAAAATCTATCCACAACCACAAAAATTGAATCTCTACCACGTTTACTTCTAGGTAATCCTAATACAAAGTTCATAGAAATATCAATTCAAAGCTCATTAGGAATAGGCAATGGTGTGTACAAACCATGGGGTTGCTTTCAGAATTTTGCCTAGCTGCATGTGACACATCTATCGCAAGTTCTCTCAACATCTTTTTTCATGTGTGGCCAAAAGAAGTGTTCTTGTAAAACAGCTAATGTTTTGGTTATCCCAAAGTGTCCCATCAATCCTCCACCATGTGATTCTCTAACTAATAAATCACGCACGGAACAATTCGGTATGCACAACTTATTTTCTCGAAATAAAAAACCCTTATGTCTAAAGTACTTACCATTGGGGTCTTCTCACAAGTTATATACTCTTCACTAAAGTCAGGGTCTAAAGGATAGAACTCTTTAATATGCTCAAAACCAAGCAATTTAGCATCAAGAGTAAAGAGTAATGCGTACCTGCGAGAAAGTGCATCTGCAACCACATTCTCCTTACCTTGCTTATATCGGATGACGTATGGAAATGTTTCAATGAACTCCACCCAACGAGCATGTCTTTTGTTCAGCATGTGTTGTCCTTTCAAGTGCCTCAATGATTCGTGATCAGTCACTACCTTGGGCAAAAGGTAGTGCTGTCATGTTTTCAAAACTCGAACCAATGCGTATAATTTCTTATCATAAGTCGGGTAGTTTAAAGCTGCTCCACTTAGCTTTTCACTGAAATATGTAATCGGTCGTCCTTCCTGCATAAGCATAGCTCCAATACCTATACCATAAGCATCACATTCGATCTCAAATATTTTGTTAAAGTTAGGTAAAGCTAATAAAGGTGCGTTTGTCAATTTTTGCTTCATGAGCTGAAACGCCTTCTCTTGCTCTTCTCCCCACTTGAAACCAATATTTTTCTTTATTACCTCAATTAGCGGTGCGGCTAAAGTACTAAAGTCTTTCACAAACCGTCGGTAAAAACTAGTGATTTCATGAAAACTTCGTACGTTACCTATGCTCATGGGACTCGGCCATTCTTGAATTGCACGAATTTTCTCTTCATCAACCTATATTCCTTGTACACTCACAATGAAACCAAGAAACACAAGCTTATCGGTGCAAAAGGTGCATTTCTTTAAGTTAGCAAATAACTTCTCTTTTTTAAGTACATCTAAAACCGATTTTAAATGCAGAATATGATCATCCAAGTTTTTGTTATAAATGAGAATATCATCAAAATAAACAACGACAAATTTGCCTATGAATGCACGCAATACATGGTTCATTAATCGCATAAATGTGCTCGGTGCATTAGTTAAACCGAAAGGCATTATGAACCATTCATACAAACCGTATTTTATTTTAAATGCAGTTTTCCATTTATCACCCTCTTTCATGCGTATTTGATGATACCCATTCTTCAAATCAATTTTTGAAAATATACAAGCTCCATGCAATTCATCTAACATGTCGTCTAAGCGAGGAATGGGACGTCGATACTTTACCGTAATGTTGTTGATCGCTCGGCAGTCAACGCACATTCTCTAAGTGCCATCCTTCTTAAGTACAAGTAAAACTGGAACGGCACATGAACTCATGCTCTCCCTCACGTAACCTTTCGTCATCAACTCACTTACTTGCCTTTGAAGCTCTTTTGTCTCCTCATGATTGCTCCTATAAGCTGGTCGGTTTAGAATTGTCATACTAGGTACAAAATCAATTTGATGTTCAATCCTTCGGATATGAGGTAATCCCTGTGGCGTTTTTTCGGGAAAGACATTCTCATATTCCAGCAAAAGAGAAACTATAGAGTTAAGCAAAGCAGAATCAATCTCATTAGTATTTAAAAATGCCTCTTTGTACAAAAGTACAATCATTGGCTGATTTAAAAACTTCGCTCTTTTTATTTCACTCTTTTTTGCATAAAAATTTGTTTTTCTCTCTATTTTGTTTTCAACGACTGAATCTGCACTCTTTTTTTCTCTTTCAATTTTTTCTCACGAATTGTCACTCATTTTCTTTTTATCTCTCTCTTTCTTTTAATCACACTCCTTTCGTAACCACATTTGATCCTTATACACTTGTTGCGGTGTTAAAGGTACAAGAGTGATTGGTCGTTGATTAAGTACAAAATAGTAGTTGTTCGTAGAGCCATCATGTTTTACATGCCTATCAAACTGCCATGGACGCCTTAACAACAAATGTCCAGTTTGCATCGGTACTACATCACACAACACTTTATCTTCATATTTGCTAATCCGAAATGCAACTATCACCTGTTTATTTACCCTCATCTCTCCACTATCATTTAACCACTGCAATTTGTAAGGTTTAGAGTGTTTCAACGTGAGTAGTCCTAATTTTTTCACCATTATTGTGCTTGCAACATTAGTACAACTACCACTATCAATAATCATACTACACACCTTGTCCTTGACGTGGCACCTAGTACGAAAGAGGTTCTTTCGCTGTACTTCTTCAACTTCTTTTGCCTGCAAGTTCAACGCTCTCCTGGTTACTAATGTCAATGCATCATGGTCTAAATACTCCTCCTCAGTGATGTTCTCCAATGGCGGCATGTCATTGGTGTTAGAATCTTCATCGTCAGTCACAATGTCACCATTATCTTGCATCATCAGAACTCGCATGTTTGGACATTAACTTGCTATGTGTCCCTTACCTTGACATTTAAAACATTTAATGTCACGATTTCTAGAGGTAAAAGTGTCAATTTTACCTTGAGAAACGTGGCTGGTGTTCTCAGACTTGGGCTCAAACTTGTGCTTGGGTGTTGCGGATGTTTGCAGCTTGTCTTCTTTCTCATGGAATTCGGTTTCCAAAAAAATGCGCACTCGAACTTTGATTTAGACGTGTGTTGCCCCTCCTCTTGAGTTGGCGGTCAATTTTGATGGCCATGTGAACCAAATCCTCTAATTCCACATAATGTTGCAATTCCACTGCGTTTGCAATTTCTCCATTCAAACCACCCAAAAACCTAGCCATAGTAACTTCTCGATCCTCCTCTATATTCGTTCGAATCATAGTTATTTTCATTTCTTTATAATAATCCTCCACGCTCCGGTTGCTTTGCGTAAAGTTTTGTAATTTTTGATACAACTCCCTGTAATAATAGTTTGGAACAAACCGTTTTCTCATCACAGTTTTTATCTCCTCCCATGTTTCTATTGGTCGTTCTCTATTTCTTCTCCTACTTAAAACTAATTGATCCCACCAAACAATAGCATAATCAGAAAATTCAATGGCTACAAGTTTTACCTTCTTCATTTCGGAGTAGTTGTGGCAATCAAAAACTAACTCCATCTTCTTTTCCCACTCAAGATAAGCCTCGGGATCATTCTTGCCTTCAAATGAAAGCACATTCATCTTAATGCTGCCCAAATTATTATCCTCCCGATTCCAATCTTTTCTAACACGTTCAACCCTCCTATTGCTACCTACCGAGTGTCTATCTTCTTCCTCAAAACTGCCGTCGTTATATTCCTCAAAATCTTCTACTGTATACTGTTGCTAAGCGCTTTTCTTCCTATTCCTCCGATTAGCATTTTCTAATCTATCAAACCGTTCACTTATTTGCTCTAGTTCCATTTTCATCATCCGTCTCATCTCTCCCACCAAAACTTCAATGTATAGCTTTGAATTCATCCCTGTTTGTGCTTCCTTATGGTCGTGTTGTGACATACTTTTTGCAAGAAATAAGTTATAAAGAAAAGGACCTCACAATTCTCTCCCTTACGCGTTTATACTCAAGAATATGAATCACTCTGCACTCGTGTTTCACTCAAAAAATTTACGGCTTTTATCCCTCTAATACTCTCACCACTCTTGCCTTTTTTGACTCAATAATTCTATTTCGGTCCTTTTGAAACTAACAAATAATAACCAAAAATTTCTTGCAACAATTCTTTAAGACTTACTACGGTAAAATAAAGGCTGAAAATAAGGCCGTGTCACGAATTTTAAAGGTTTTAATTTCGCACAAAGTATTTCAATTTTATACCCAATGATTTGGAAATTGAGAATCACAAGAAATATATTAGAATTTGATACACAAATATTAGGGTGTTGATGATAAGTGAAATATGAAATTTTCTTTTTTTTTTCACTTTTTTTTTCTCTCTCTCTGTTTTTTTTTCTTTCTTCTCTTTTTTTTTTTTCTTTTTTTTATATCAAGAATTGCGAAAAGAATAACAAAATGGATAGGCAAACCTGACGCTAGAATAACTTTTGCTCTAATACTAAATGATACGAAACTCGCTAAGAATAATGAGACCCGAACTCAACAAGGAACCCGAGATCGTTCTACGATCAGATTTGAATGGAACCTTGACCCGTTGTTTGTAAAGAAATAAAAACCTCGGTACAATGTAGACGCCACAAACGGTAATGGAAGTCCGTTCGATAAGTCATTGATGAACGCCACAAGAATAATTCTTGATAAGTTCGAATAGTTTTTCAAAGAACTAAAGAGAAAATAACTCTCAATTTTTGACTAATGAATTCTGATTGATTATTATTCAAAAGGTGCCTTTTTATAAGCAAAAATTGTAACTTGTACTTACCTAAGACAGAGAGCAAAGCTAACTAATTAAATAGACTTATAAATGAACTCAAACACTACAAGGAAAGCTGACTAATTAGATAGACTTCTAAATAAACTCAAACACTCCTAAATATTCCTATTTTACTTGCTAAAAAATTGAGTTTAGATTTGGTCAGACTTTTCTAGAGTTTGAATCATGCATATCCATCTTTGTTGGATATGTAGACCAAGCCCAATGGGTCTCCACGAATTTACTTGGGTCCAAACTTCTTAAATTAGCCCGTTAAGTGTACTTTTGAACTTCTTTACTTGGGCTCTCGTAACTAGACTAATCGGAACTTGAATTGAATTTTTTGAAGTTGTGCCATGATTTGTATCATTCATGCTTTGGAGATCATCTGAAGTAAAAGAAATCTCCAGAAAAGTAATAAAACAGGATGAATCTTCAAAAAGATTTTGGAGGTACGCACCCTTCTGAAAGACCCTCTAGAACTCAAATAACTTGCCCGATGGTTGGTCTATCTTTCTCATTATTTGGAATACACCAATAAGCAATTTTGTAGGTTATGCTCAGCTCTTCTATCATGGCATTACCTTCTAGCCTGTTATCTAACAAGCTTAGAACATTTTCTCTTTTGTAAAAAACGCAGAAGTAAAAAGTGCAAACAATGTAGAAGAAGTTGCAGAAATTGCAAACAATGCATCAAAGAGAGAAAATAGGGCAGAAAACATAGAAAACAGTGCATAAAAGGCATAAAATATTACAGAAAATGTAAACAAGGCAAAAAATTCAAAAAATGCAAACAGGTTCCCTCGCAGAAAATGAAAAAATATTACAAATGCATAAATGCATAATCCTCTTTCAAATGTTGAAAATGCAACCAATGCAGATCAACACAATAAATCCACAAACTCCAACCGTCATCCTTCAAAACCACATTATCTTTCAAAACTCCCATTCTCTCTACAAACTCCAAACCCACATCATTCTCCAACACTCCCATTCTCTCCCAATAAACCCTTTAAAACCATCATCCTCGTAAACACCCAAACCACATCAACATAACAAATCTAAACTAGTTCTTCCAAGGGTTTGATGATTCTCGTTAAATAAACTTGGAAAGTTTTGAACAAAAAAATGTGCCCTCTTTTTGCAAGAGAATCCCATTTGTATATAGAAAATACAAGTTGATTTTTAACCCTTAAAATAACTAAACTACTCCATATAGGTTTGCTCAAAAATAGCCTACAACTAATATATTTTAATTAATGAAATAATAAAATATTTATATAATTATCAAAACTGTATAAGGTATAGAATTCGCTAGTTTTAAATAGAAAATTGGCTGTACAAAGTATAGAATTTGCTAACTTTAAATAAAGAATTCACTATACAAGACATATAATTTGTTAGCTTTAAATGAAAAATTCATTAGCTTTAAATGGAGAATCCACTAATTTCTTTGACGTCTCCACTCAAACTGAAGTTGGTAAATCTACAAGCATCAATTTGCTAACAAAGAAATTATGGTGCTCCCATATCATGGATTTGGTTAAGATATCTACAATTTGTAGAGTAGTGAAGATATGTGAGAGAGTGATAATATGGTAGTCATAAGCCTTTCGAATTAAGTATCAATCAACCTTTACGTGCTTTATGCGTTCATGGTAAATAAGGTTGTTAATAATTTGGATTACACAAGTTGTTTTAGTATGTAATGGAATAGGTTGAACTTAGAAGAAACCAAGCTCTATGAGGAGACCACAAGCCAAATGATCTCATAGCATGTAGCAAACATGGTGTAGTACTTTACTTTAATAGATAATTTAGAGATAAAGTCTTGCTTATTGCATTTCCAATATATAAAAGCATCCTTAAGAAACATACACCATACAACAGTGGATTTCTTGGTGTTTGGTAGTCAACTTAATTAGTGTCACTCTAAGCTTGTTGTTGAAATGAAGAACCAACAACAAAAAACAAGCCAAGACTAGGTGTGCCAAGGGTATATTTAATAATGTGTTGAAATATAGATAGGTGGAAATGTTGAAGAGCTTGCATGAACTTGTTGAAGGTATGAATAGCATAAGAGATGTTTAGTTGGGTAATGGTTAGATAGATAAAACTACTAACTAGCTTTCGATATAAAGTAGGATCATCAAGAAGCTCTCATTTATCATGTCGATATTTCATATTAATTTTCATGATAGTGTTAATAGAAATAGTACCCATGAATCTAGTTAATTATATTAAAACTTGAATAAATTTGTGTTGATTCAAAAAGATTCTTTGAGGCCGATGATGCATATCTAATATTAAAAAATAGGTGACGTAGCCAAGATCTTTCATATGGAAAATAGAATACAACAAATTTTGAATTTCAAACATGGTCTCCATATCAAAATCAATGATAATGATGTTGTCCATATAAACCAAAAAAATAAATATGCCCTTAGATGTCTTTTGTAGAAAAAGAGAGGAGTTATATTTACTCTGAATGAACAAAAAGCCAAAAAGAATAGTTCAAAACTTTTGAAACCATACTCAAGGTGCATGTTTCAAGCCATATAAAAAGTGTTTTAGTTTATAAACATCATTAAGTGAGGTAGTTGACATATCACAACATAGTTTCATGTAAACTTCCTCCTTAATATCACCATGTAAGAATGTATTTTTGACATTCATTTGATATAAAAACCATGGTTGCAATATAAAAAAGGCTTGTATTATTCGTTAATTGTCATCTTAACTACTGGTATGAATGTCTCATTATAGTTTAAGCCATACTCTTATTTGTTGTCAAGAACCATCATTTAAGCCTTGTAACAATCTTTGGATCCATCAAAAGTAAGTTTGATAAAAAAAAAAATACAAACTTGCTACCAAGGAATTTCATAGATGAGGGACATAGAACATCATTCTAAGTTTGGATTTCTATTAGGAATAGGAACATAAGGCAAGGTGGTTGTCAAGAATAAAGGAAGGGTGAAACCATATCTATTTGATAGTTTATGAATTCAAGGACTGTGTCTAAAAGGAATTGGTGTAGTTGTTGAAATAGGATCAAGAGCTAGGAAACGGTCATGGTGAGTAGAAAAAATACTAATTTTTGAAAAAAAAAATCACATTCTTTGAAACTTGAATAAGACATAGATTGGGATTACAGTAAAGAAAACTTTTCTAGTGTACAAAATATCCTAGAAATGCACATTAAATGAATTGAACCGTTAGTTTTATTCATTTATGTAGAGGAAGATGAACATAGCACATGCAACTAAATGTATAAAGGTTAAAATAATTTAAAGTGTGACCAAATAATCGAATGAAAAGAAAAACATGATTCATTAAAAGAAAGGCTAATTTCTTAATAAGGTAGACAATTGTAAAGAGTACTTCACACCAGAATTAAAAAGGCACAAATAATTCTAATAGAAAAGTACAAATAACATCAAAAAAAAAAAATGACGGTTCTTTCTTTTAGCAATTTTAGTATATTGTGGAATTGAAGGACAAGATTGTTGAGAAATTATGTCATTAGTTTGCAAAAATTTCTAAAATAAATGAGACATGTACTCACCCCCTTTGTTAGAACAAAGAATCTTGATATTGGTAAAAAATTAGATTTGAACGTATGCATGAAAAAATTTGAAAATAGAAAATACTTTATCTTTAGAATGTAGAGAATAAATCCACATAAAATAACTATAGTTGTCAATAAAAGTGACAAAGTACTTGCAATTAGTATGAGATATAACTAGTATCATTCCCTATACATTACTATATATCATATCAAAAGGTCAAACTATATTTAACATGTCAGTGAAAAATAATAGAGTTTTAATTTTACCAAACCTAGAAGAATTGTAATCAAATTGAATAACATTAAAAGATGGTGACTTTTTACTAGTAAAAAAGAATTTAGCAAATCATAAAGCATATTGAAGTTTGGATGTCCAAGATATTTATGTCTTGCTTAGTAATCAATATTAACAGACTTACAAGTGCTAAAGGGTAAAGAAAAATATGTAGACAAAGGAAATTAGAGAGGAAAAAGATGTCCTACTTTAGGTCTTCTTGCAATCATCTTTCTTGATTATTAATCCTGCATAACGAAATCAGATTTAAAAAATTTCACTTTACAATCATTGTCAACCAACTAACTGATAGAAACAAAATTAGTAGTAAGGCCAGGAAAAACAAGTACATTAGTTAGAAAAGAAAAAATATCACTAGTTTTTGTGATAAGCAAAAGGTTGTCATCATCTATATAAATTTTAATATTTTCAAAATATTTGTTCATATTAGTGTGGAAATTGGCATTATTTATCATATGATGGGAAGCCTTGAAATAAAAGTACTAAGAATGTGACATAGAGAAGGGTTTACCTCAAAGTTTTAAAGTGAAGAATATAAAAATGATCATTTGTAAAATCGTTTCAAGTGTCATTGGTTGAACAAGAGCATGAACACTTTGTATCATATGTGTTGCATCCATAAAACCACTAATACTAAAAAATCTAACTAAAGTAGAATATGTTGTTTCAAACTTCTCGAAGGGTCAAATAAGGCATTTCTTGATAATATGGCCATCTTTTTTTGCAATAGTTATAGAATTTTTTAAATAATGTGAAGCATAATGGTCGAATCCTTTGTAATAAAACTAATGAAGTGTGCTTATATCCTTACGTTTTGGCTTGCCTTGTGTTATTAATCTACTAAAATAGAAGTAGATCTATGTTGCTTTATGATGTTTGTGTAAGAAAGCAGTACTTATCTCGAAACAAATCATTAAGGCATCTATCTAAAAAGAAAATAGGTTCTCAGTTTATAAGATTGAACTGTAAGCAAACCAATACATATATGTAGCGAAAATACAAAAAATATATGGTTTGCTTTTCAAGATCTATACAATAAATTTTAGTATTATATATATATATATGGTTCAACACAGTAAATATGTGCATACATCTAATTAAATAATTTTACCAAACTACGAACACAGATCAATCGCTTTTGCGTCTCTATGATATCCACATGATTGGAAATCTAATTTAGAGTGCTAGCTCATGTAATTTGAGTGTATAATATTTGTGCGTTTTTTTCTTTTCAAGAGTAAGAATATACTTAAGCACACTTCTAAGACATAAACATCACATATTTATATTATTATTTTAGATATTTAATTTAGCCTTAATCTACTTGATTGGGTTTTCTTATAAAACATAATCTTTACATAATAAACTAAGTCAAAATTAATACTTAAATAGTTCAATGAATTCTAAACCAATTTAGAATTATATATATATATATATATATATATATATATATATATATTATATTATATTTTTTTATCTTAATGTGCAACTCAATAAATTTTTATAACATTGGTAATAATACTAAAATCTAATTTTAGTATTACAAGTAATGAGCAGTGTTTAACAATACATTATGATTACTTAAGTAACGAGAATGTCAATAGTTTTACATTACTTTATCCGTAACTAATGATACCGTATAATTCAATTTATTTGTCCTAAATATCTTAATTGAACATGAGTCATAAAATGTAACATTTTTATATGGTTCAATTTTATATTTCTTTGATATTATGGTTCATAATGAGTAGACTTAATTTATGAAAAAAAAAACATCATACATTGACTTATTTAATCATAATCATGCATTTTTCAAAATCTCATTCAATCAAGAGCCCAAGATATTATTTCCACAAAAGTCCAAATATTACGTACACTATTGTCACTATGAGAATTAGTTATGACATTCATATAATGATCTATATAGTATTCTTACAATGAGTCAGTCCAATATATTAGTTTACTAACTTATACTTATGTGTTGACTTGATATTTCATATCACAACACACATATGTTATTATCAGTTACTACATATATTAGTCTCAATGCGTTATTATTACCATATATACAACAAAGCTTAACTAGGGATATTTAACAATAATGTCTAACTAATTGAACTTGCTATTCTAACGATGTTATTATGTTTATTAAATACACAGATACATAATAATGAAATAATTAAATGATATAGATAAATTAAAATATCATGATACAAATATGTCAAATATCTAAAATTCTATTAAATTTAAGCATATACCAATATAAACTTGGTGCCTTCAAATTCATATATCAATTTCGTAAGAAATTAATCCCTTTTAATAATTTTATAGATATATTGAATAGAACTATAAGCCACATGAGGTAGGCTAGCATAGACTATATCAATATATTCAGCCTAAAAAATTATAAAAATAAAATTAAAATCAAAAATAAAGAGACTATCATGTTAGAGAGTGCCTATTTCATGTTCAAGGTGAAATTGACAATGGATGTTATTTTGATTGTAAAATTTCTTCAAATAAATACACATATTAGCTGTAGTATACTCAAGATGATGTTCGATTCTATAGATCATAGAATCCATGCCATGATTTGAGGATCCATGACTTCCTACTTGGCATGCTCATTCTTGTCGTTAGGAACAAGTTTGCTGACATTAACATGGCCCATTATATCTTTGTCTTTGACAAATATTTTGAAGTGGAATGCCCAAATTAAATAATTTTTGTCATTTAAACGAATTAAGAAAACATCATACTTGTCTGAAGACATGAGGCCAAGAGAACTTGATCAAGAATAACCAAGAACAAATGACTGAATTACGACCAAGTTGAATTTAAAAACAAGAGACATACGAAAATTTAAAACTATGGTTTTGATACTATGATAAACTTAAAGATCTTTTAATAAAAAAAAAGTGTCTTCTTCTTGCAAGAGAATCCCTCTTATATATCGAGAATACAAGTTGATTTTTAACTTTTAAAATAACTAAATTACCATATACAAGTTTGCCTAAAGATAACCTACAATTAATATATCCTAATTAAGGAAAGAATAAAAAATTTATATGATTATCACAGCTACACAAGGTATAGATTCCGTTAGCTTTAAATGAAGAATTCATTATACAAAGTATAAAATCTATTAGGTTTAAATGAAGAATCTATTGTATAAGGTATAAAATCTCCTAACTTTAAATAAAGTATTTATTGCACAAGATATAGAATTAGTTAATTCTTTTGACATCATCAAGAGAGATTCGCGTAAAAATGAGCTTCTTCAATAAAATTCATTGAACACTCAATAAAATTATTGAAAGTATTCATTGTAAATATTAACTTTGTTGATGTTAAGTGAGATTTTTTTTACATAAAATTTCCTCGACAATTTTGTCAAGAGTTCAATAATTTTTTTTGAAAAAACTTATTTTAACTTATAATTTCCTCAATCAAAATTTTTAATTTCTCGATGAATTTTGTGGAGGGCATAAAATTGAATTATTGACAATTGCATAATAATGATTATGTACTACATGTTACAAGTTAATTTGCTGGTAACCAACAAATAATTATTATGCATGCAACGTCAAAAAGAAAGATCACTACATGTCTGTAATTGTAATATTCATATAGCTACATCGATCAATGCATGATCAGCATTTGATTTGACTTGCCAACAAAGTTGTGATTGAGTCGTGATTAATGTACATTTCGGTCACTTGCTCAAAACAGCCAAAGCTCTTAGTTCCAATTCTTTCTTGTCCATAAATTAAAGAGGTGAGTCCACTTGTCAACGATGGATCTTGTTTGCTGATGACACCAAGGATCGATCTTTCTCTTTTTTTTTTTTATGTCAAATTTAAAATTAAAATTATTAAAAAAATTTAAAATAAATAAAATAAATAATAAATAATACTTAAAATAATTTTTAAAAAAATTAAAAAAATAGAAATAATAATAACATAAGAAGCATAACGAATCCCTAACGGCTTTACTTGAAACAGTTCGAATTTTTTCCCCGTGTTCTTACTGTTTCTCAACTTTTTTCGAGTATTATTATTCGGTAGTTTAAGGTCTCAAATTAACTGGAATGCCTGAAACTGGGCCAATTAGCAGTACATGTACAGTCATCGTAATTGACGATTCTTTTCAATTTGGCTACTTAAGGTTCGAATTCTGAAAACAAGTGAGAAAAAAAAATGAGACAATCGTCCCATCCGCTGATATTCAACAACCAATACAAGAAATTGCAAACATTACAGATGGATTTGTACCATTTACTCAACAGGGGAAAGTAATCCTATCAACTTTAAGAACACAAAAGGATTGAAAACTATGTAACGAAACAAAACAAATTAACAGATTGAAAGAGGAGCACCATTCCATTCCCTGAGACAGTCCAGCACTGGATCAATGATCTTCCCCTGGCATATTGCTGTAAACACTTTATCAAATTCCTCGCCCGGTGATGTAACCTTTTCCCCTGTTAGATATCCTGTTCCCAGCTCCTCCCTAACAAACTTGTACAGTGGGTAAGACCTGCATTCTTTGATCCTGTTAGGAATTGCTGCATTTCCGTTCTCACATACCTGCCTTGCATTCTCAACTTCTTTGGGCAGAAGGGTTTTCAGTTCCTCCTCAAAGGCTCCAATCTTATGGAAGATTGAAGAGCTTGCATTCCTCTCATTTTCACCATTGTTCAATGCATGCTCAACGATTACTTGCCTTAGCTTTTGCATCAATGGATAGTTGGCACTGCAGGGATCATCTATATAGGCAAAAACGTGTTCGCAATCAACTACTTTGAGCAGATCCTTCTCACAGAATCTTGATGGGTGAAGTTCTCCATTTGCGCCAGTAGTTAAGACTTTCTTAGCTACTTGGGCTACCGTGTTCTTCACTGTATTCTTCAAATTCTCCTCCAAATACCTCAAATCAACGGCTTGGCAAAGTGCCACCAAGAATGTAGAAGACATGAGCTTAAGGATGTCAACAGCTTCAGCAGTTTTCCTGGAAGAGATCAGTCCCAAGGAGTTAACATCTTGGTTGTGCTGCTCGGCACTTTGGACATGGTTAGTAACCGGATTGCCAAGAAATTGTAGCTCAGAACAATAGGAAGCCATGGCGATTTCAGCACCCTTGAAACCATAATCCAAGCTTGGATTCCTACCACCAGAGAGATTTGATGGCAACCCATTGTTGTAAAAATCATTAACAAGCTCCGAAAATTGAGCAAACATGAGTTTTCCTATCGCAGCAATAGCCAAACGGGTATTATCCATTGAGACACCGATTGGGGTTCCCTGGAAATTTCCACCGTGCAAGGCCTTGTTCCTGGAAACATCAATCAAAGGGTTGTCGTTCACGGAGTTAATTTCTCTCTCAATTGATTTTGTCGAATAGCGGATCACTTCAATCTGAGGGCCGAGCCACTGCGGTGAAGTCCGCAGAGCATAACGATCCTGTTTAGGCTTTTGAAGAGGATCCATCTCGTGCAACTTCTTAGCTGCTTTTACATAAGAACTACCATCTAAAATGTGTTCCATTATAGCAGCAGCCTCAATTTGGCCAGGGTGGTGCTTCAATTTGTGTGTCAAATGGTCGGTGAATTCAGGTTTTCCTTGCATCACTTCGGCAAATATTGCTGACAAAATTTCTGATAACACAGCAAGAATATTTGCCTCAAACAAAACCATAGAAGCCAAGCCAGAACCTACCGCAGTACCATTCACAAGAGCAAGCCCTTCTTTAGGCTGCAACTCAAAGAACTCGAATCCAGCTTTTTTCGAGGCTTCTTGAGCATCGAGGATTTCTCCGTTGGGTCCGGTGGCCTTGGAATTGGGGCGGCCGGTAAGCAATCCCGCAATGTAGGACAGCGGAACAAGATCACCTGAAGCTGTGATCGTACCACGAAGAGGCAAGCATGGAGTAATGTTGTGATTGAGGAGCTTGGTGATTGCTTCCAGGATTTCAAATCTGATGCCTGAGTATCCCTGGAGAAGAGTGTTGATCCTCACAAGCATAGCCGCTCTTGTTGCTGAGTGCGGCAGCGTGTGGCATGACTCAGTCCCATTTCCAAATATTCCAGCGTTCAAAAATCTGGAGAATTATAACGTTAGTTTCATATAAACTAAGTAGAATTAATATTGCAATAAAAGAAAGCGTGTTCATGCTATTCTTTCCAAGAATGTGAGGGATCGGGACTCATCGGAATCGGATGAGTCAACTCGGCCCAGTCCAACAGGGCTAAAAAAAAATGAAAACAAATCAACTACACCAACTCGTCCATGCTATTAACTGAGTCAACTCGTCTGATTACCATTGAAGATCATTACACAAACTTAAAAAGGCTAGAAGTAGCATAAGCTTACCTAATGAGTTCCTTCTGAAGAGCGTTGCCATTCTTGGTTCTTCTGTGAGAAGTGGCGCCAAAACCAGTAGTAACGCCATAACTATCAGTTCCGTTGTTCATGCTGTTCATGACCCAGTCACTGCTAGCCTCAACACCTTCTCTAGCAGACTCCGACAGCTCCACTTTCACAGCAGAATCATCAGACGCAGCAATGGCGGCCACCTGAGCAATCGTCAACGTCTCGCCACCAAGCTTCACCACCGGCTTTCTGTACTCCGCCACCATACGCTTCACTTCCTCCAAATGACTCCCTTTCAAAGTATCAGCCACCGCTCCCCAGTTCAAAGGATCACCGCCAACACGACCATCAGAATGCTTGCACAAACCTTCAAACCCACCATTCTGGTGAACTCTCTCGGCAACTCTGCCTTCCATATCTTAAAAATAATAATATTGCAAGTAACAAACAAGACAAAGACAAAGAAAAGGACAAAACCCAGATGAAGAAGAGAAGGAAATCTAGGGATTATGTAATGGATTTCCTGAGGGAACGAGAGAGAGGGAGAGAGGTTTTTATAGAGAATCATGTGTTTGGAGTAGTAGCAGGGAAGGAGCGCGGGTTGGTAGGTAAGCATGAAGAGAGGGAGAGGGAAAATGCGGGGGTTGGTTGGGGAATGATCAGAGCCGTTAATGGAGGGAAGATCAAAGGACGCATGCTGATGTGGCGTGGACTAAGCGAGGTTCATCGCAGGAGAAGAGTAAGCGAATTGACTGGTGATAGTGGGGGGATTGGTGAAGAATGCGGTTGGTGAATTTCCTTCATGTGAATTAAGATCGGTTTGGTCAGTCTACTCTTATTATTGTTTTTTCTTTAACTTTCTTTGGTCAAAGAAAGTTCTTAGTTAAAACGGTCAGAACGTGAATTATGTACTGTCTAGATACAAAGAATTTTTATTAATTGAAAATAACTTGATAATTTTATGAGATTATGACCTTTTTTTTGGGTACATTTATGGTATATTAGTTTAATTTTTATTAAAAATTATATAATTTTAATTTTAATGCATTAAAATTGAAATTATATTTGGCTATTTATTCAATTGAAAATATCACATACTTGTTGTCCTGTTAGAAAAATAAATGTAATATTAAATATACATATTAGTTATTCAAACTCGATATTACAAACTGATATAATATAATATAATTAAAAGAGTAGCAATGAAAATATCAATTTGTATATATACTAGTTTATATGTGTAGTGTTACTTAAAAAGAATAATTCAAAATATTTAAATGATTTAAATTAAAAGAAATTTTTGTTAATATTTGTACGAATATAAAAAAAAAATTAATCAAATTAAGTGCACGATGTTTTTCTAACATTTATTTAATAAAAGCTTATCATGCATTTAGTCATTTTTTGAAATAAGTGCTTAAAATTTAATAAATTATTTGGTATTCATTTTTAGTTTCTTTTTTTAAATTTTTGGAGAATAGATAATTTTTTAAAAAAAATAAATGGATAAATTTTATATTAGTATAAGCAAAATGTAGAGTTTTGAGTGTGATTGAAACCTTTTTTTTAATTTCATTTATTTATATTTTGTATATTCATTTTATTTACTATTCGAGAAAAATAATCCATTTTATTAAGAGAATCAAAGAAACTTCATTTGTGTGAATTAATTCCGAATTTTATTGTCAAAGGTTTGGGCTCTCTATCTATTCAAATAATAACAAAATAATATTAAACTATTATTATTATTATTTAATTTATATCCCAAGAAAAATTTTGGTTGAAAGAAATTTTAATCAATAATGTTAATATAATTTTGGCAACAAAATTATATGTTTTGCACCCTTTAAGTCGTTACAACTTGTTTAAATTACACAATGTTTTTAATTAATTTTTTAATAATATTCTAATATTTTATTAGTTGTATTATAGTGCAATTTCAATATGCTATTCTCAAATTAAATATTAATTAAATTATATATCATATTAGGTTTTTTAATTATCTTAATAAACGGATAACTTACAAAACATCCAACAATAATTTCCACTCCATAATCTATGTTTTTAATTACATGATTAACAATTTAGATACAATTATTTAAATTTTAAGAATATTTTTAAAATATTGTATAGTGATAAAATAAAATTTCACTTGAGACTATCAAACACATGCATCTCATTATATTTTGAACAATATAATTAATTAACTAATTAATAAAAATAAAAGGGTATTTATTTAACTTAAAAGGATGATGAGTTGTTGAGCCAACAACCTTGTCCATTTTTCTCACGGGGGTAGGCGATTGTAAGAAGATAATTATCACATGATTTATAGTTAAACTTAGTTATCAACAAATTTGTCATTGTTAACAACCCAATAACAAATAAATAGTTTTTTTTTTTATTAATTAAGTGTCATTGTCGTTGATACTCATAATTGGATATAACCCACATGGAAATACAATAATCGAAAATATGCTCCCCTTAACACCATTGTCAGTCATTGTTTGATAATTATCTACCATACACACCATTAAAAAGACTCATGCATTGAATTCAAATAATTATTTTATTTTAATCTTCATTATTTCCATTATAAATTAAAATTGACAATTTACTACAAATTTGTCATACTTTTATTGCACTTGCTTGTAAATAACGCGACAAGAGTAACCCATTTACGATTTTGTTTGTTGGTTTTTTTTTTTTTTTAATTTCTCTCCATCTAGTGTTATTTATTTTATAGAAGACCATCAAGTAAGTTTGAGATAGATGAATGGCATATGTATGCATGTGGCCGCCAGAGATTTGAATGAAGACCATGCATTTCACCCACCACCTCCAGAAACAAAAGCATATTGTACGTGGACAGACTATATTCCTATCATAATGGTAAGAAAGTTTCTCCACACATTCGCAGCAGCCAACTGTGTATTGACTTGACTATGTTGATATCTTTATCAACAAAACGTGTTTCATTTCCGTGCATGCAATTTCTCCATTTTCCTTTTTTGGATCTATAACTCTATTTAAGATTCAATTTTCTTTTGGACCCCACCTCTTTAGGGCACACTTTCTTTCTTTTTATTTTTATTTTTATGAAATCTTGGGAAATTGGGACCAAAATTAAATAATTTATCATAATTTAATTTGGTTGATTCAAGTTAACATTAATACCAAATCAAGTCTAACATTTAAGAAGATATTTAATTTCCTTAAACTATAATATATGAAAAATCTATTAAAGATTGACGTAATTTTATTAAATTTTAAAAATATAATAGTTAAACATTATTTTTATTCGATGATTAATATTTATTATTCATCTTTTATTTATATTTAACATTTAATTATTTTATTTATAATTTTTTTATACAATGGTTGCTGTACTATTAAATTTAAGAATAGACTCCTTCCTTGCTAGAGAGTAATTTAATAGTTTAGCAACCATTGTACAAAATATCATTGTACAAAAAATATCTTCTGATAAACGTGGCTGGACACATTAGCTCGTTTAAGAAAATATCATAGAAACTGCTAGCTTTTGTCTGCTGATGCAGTGCCACATGACATGCTATTCCTCCATTCTAATGGTAGATATCTATTTAGAGAAGTTTATTTTTCTTGCACTTTGGTCCCTTTAGAGTTTTAATTTTTGACGTTTTGGTCCCTTGAGATATTCAAATAGTTTATTTAACCCAGCGCCTAGCAAGGGTTGTTGAGAAAACTCTCTAGGAAAAATCAATATTAAAGCGAGAACATGTGAAGAAAGTAATTTCCATGAAACTAGAAAGAGAGAAAGAAGAAAAAGTGGGGGTATGCAAGTAGGTTTCTTTCTGGTTTACGGATTCTGAAGGTCAAGGTCTGTGGGTCATGTGACTCCAATTTTCAGCCAAGTCCAACCGTGCAAATACCAGTGCAATGCAATGGATTCTCTTGCGAAACTTCAATTAATTAATTTTGACGGATGTCAGATTTACAGAGATGGGCTTGCATGCATTGTTCTGGTAGTTTCTTTCATCAAATCGATGAACATTAATTAATGTGATATATTCCCTGCTACGTCATCAAACTCGATTTATTAAGCTGGGTCTTTGACATTCACCAATGAATAAAATTATAAATTTTATATATAAAAAAAAGATTAAAAATTTTTTAATTTTATATAACTTTTTATATTAATTTTTTAAACATTAAATTAATATACTTATAATAATTAAAGTTAAATCTAGTATAACATTAATTATGATATATTAATTACATAATTAAAATTTAATATCCACCATTAAAATTTAATTAATGTGATAGTTAAAAAATAATATAAGAAATTACGTAAAGTTAAAGAATTATCAATAATTTCTCGTATTCGCGCGCGCGCGCGCACATATATATATATATAAAGAGAGAGAGGGAGAGAGATATTAAGTGAAAGGTGATTTTTTTTTATTGATTAATCCAATAGAAATAAAATAGAAAATTTATAAATTTATAATAAAATTAGAATCATTAAATGAATGACACGAAGCAATGCTATTAAAAATTATATCAAGTTTAAATTTAAAATTATTAATATATAAATTCATTTATAACTAATTAATTATTCAAATAACTATAATATGTTAACTTATTTATGATTTGATAGATTAATTTTATACTTTTTATATTTTAAAAATATTTAATTATATTTGTCACATTTTAAAATTTATTTAATATATTTTAGAATAAAATTAAATAACATTTAAATAAAAAGATCTTATAAATACATTTAAAAGAATGTTAATATACATAAAATATATATATTAAATATGTGACATAATTATAATCATTTAAATGTTTAAAAATTTAAAAATTATGTCAAATTACGTCAAACAAGTTGGATTACAAGTTGCAATCCAACTTGTTACAAAATCTAAACGGATATGATCCGATATAAAGATTCTCAATTTGATCAAATATGATTTGATCCACTATAGTTTACATATTCTTTTATTTAAATTAATTAAGGTAATAATAAACAGCGAACTTATAATTTATATAAAATTTAAGCAAATATTGTTGTTCAAAGTAAACTTTTATAAATAATTAAATTAATAATATTCCAGACCAATTTCGTTCCAGCATGCATAAATTGATACTTTAAATATTTACTTTTTCTTATTCAAATTTGTAATATCTTTTTAAATTGGATTGATTAAATTGAATTACAAATAATTAATAATATAATTATTAAATTGACTTATAAAATAATATTTTTATTTAATAATATTATTACAACATTTTTGGGGATTTGATATTCAGTTAGCGGGGTTAGCTATGTTACCGACAGGTAAAGTTACATCCAAGCCCATATATCCATTCGATTGCTCTAACGTTGATACAATGGCTGGCGTCATTTTGAATTTTATAATGAAAAAAATTGGCTACTAGTTATAGCGGTGTCAATAAATTCATTTTTGTTCTTCTTCTTCACTGTTTCCTTTCCAATTCAACGCCTCTCATCAGTCGGCATAGTTGTTTTTTTTCATAAACTCCAGCCGCCCCCTTCCCTCCCGAACACACACAAATCTACTAATTTTCCTCGCTTCCTCGCACAACAGAATAAACATGAAATTAGGGTATGCAATTAAAGATTTTATGAAATAATTTAAAATTAAAAATACGTAATTTTGAATATTTTAACAAAATCTTTTTCTATAACACGAGCGTTAAAAATATAAATCTATAAATTTTAAACTCTTATAACGCTTTTAATATCTTTGAAAAAATTTTAACTCTTACCACTCTAATAAGTTCATCATTTTAAAGTTTAACACATTATCATGATTATTCTGTAACAATATCTAGTATAGTTATTTACTCTTTATGTATATAATATACATAATCAAATATTTTTCTAAAATATATCTAATTAGAGGATAATGTATCTCTCATGTTCATTTGACCTTCAACTGTCTTAAAAAAAAATTGAAAAGTAGATAATGAGTTAAAGTATAGTAAATATTCACATATAAAAAAAGTTTATAATAAAATTAAAAATTATTATGTTAAATAAACATAATTAATAATAATAATAATAAAGTAACAATATAATTTAATTATTACTATATACAATAAACTTGATTTTAGTATCAAGTTAAATTTTAGTATGATATATCATTCTCAAATAAACGTATAATTTGAGAGAATTATACAATAACTGTACTAGATACTATATAGTCTAACACATCACTTCCCGTATAAGCGCAAAAGCTTTAACCCAAGTTTTGGTCTACCATGGCTTTATGATGGCTGAAATCTCTAATATGACTGTTCATTTTGTCTCCATTACAGCTTTATATTTTGTTGAGATTGTTGTGATACATGCTAAGTGTTGATTTCATTAAAACTAATTTCCTAACTCTGAACTCGTTCTAAGAGTGGACACAATTTTTTGTAGTGGCCCGACTATTCACACTCAAAACAGACTCTAGTAGCTATACAAATACTTTTACTATTATGTGATACAAACTGACCCCTCATTTGCCTCTTCTCACCCCATCTTAGTGATTTTTACTCAAAACTCTTTTTTTTTTTAAACTCCCTTGCACTTTTCTTCACTTCTTTCTCGTCTTATTCAATCATTAGTACATGATATATCACCTTAAAATATTTTTAAAGATCCAATATTAACAATGCATGTTATCTTAAGTTAGATATACAAATTCATATAACATAATATAATGGAATACTTCGGGACAATATTTACTCAAAAAAGCCTCTCTAAAGGCCTTCCAAGTTCATTCTTCATTCTACCTTGAAATCTTCATAGCATTCCATCAATTATTAGCATCTTCAACAAACCAAAACGTTGCAAGTTTAACCCAAATTTTTTTAGGTAACTACAACCCATCAAGAAAACATTCAATTTGTCCAACCTACTTCTTAACAATCAATGGGTTGGCTTTTTTATTAAAAATTGGTGGGTTTGGTTTTCTAAACTCACTCGATACTCACATACACCTCATTTTATTACTCCTACTATAATTAGATGGCCTATTATTTGTAAAATCACGAAATACACTAATAAATTTTTACATAATCTGATAAAATTCCTCAAGCTCGTCTCTTCTTTATAAAGAAGATGACATGACTTTCTATTATCCTTAAACATACTAAAATATATGATACAATTTATAATAGTTAAAATATAATAACAAAATATATACAATATTATATTACAATAAAATATATTACTATAAGATTATTAGTACATAAACTGCAAGAGTTTATAGTATAAATAAAACTAAACAAACACACCAAAAATCACAAGTTTAAATAATTAAACTAATTCTAATAAAGTGCACACAGCTAATTTATAGGTGTTTACAGACCCATATACCTATTCGCAAAACTTAAAACACCAAGGTGGAGACTTCAAATAAAATCTTCACAACCTGAAATAGAATAAGCAATACTTGAAATATAGTACAAAAACCTTAAAATACAAAAACAAAGACCTGAAACTAATTCAAATAAGCTGCACACAACCGACTTTTAGGCGTATGCAAACATGATTTTGATACACAAAAATTGAAACACAAAGACAAAAAGTTGAAACTAAATATCATAATTTAAAACGCTATGAAAACTTTTAAATAAAAAATAAAAACTTAAAATAAGATTAAACATTAAATGTTTTAAATTTTTATTATTTGTTTTAAATTCTTATAAAAATATTTTAAATTAACAATAACAAAATTTTTGATTGTCAAAATTATATTTAACCAATAATTTTATATCACAACAATATGATCATTATTGATATAATAAATTTATATCCAATACGGTTGTAGAATTGTTCAATAAAAAAATATTAAATAATTAAAAGTAAAAAAATACATTTATTTATGTTACAAAGTAAAGGCATCTAAAAGGCTGGGAAAAAAAAGCCCACGCGGGGTAATGTGCTAGATTGGTCTAAGCCTACAAAGTATTTGTGCTAGGCCAGGCCGAGCCCGTTAACAAATGTTAGGCCTGACACGGCCCGTGAAGCCAGGCCCACGTGGGCCTTGGCTTGGCAAGCCCGTGGATCTTGAAAAAATTAAAACTTCATTAGTTAATTTTTTTTCATCATCTTCTAGCCTTTCTGGCTTCTTCATTCTTTCACACTCACCCCACCTGTTCATTTTTGTCCTTTCTTCCTCTTTTTTCTCCAAATCTGTTCAGCCATGCTCTTGCCAATAACTAGTTTAACCAGCCTCTCTCTTCGTAATAGCTACTTAAACTGCCTATTTCTCTCCTCTTCGCTTCTATTTTAATTATTTTACAGAGAATGGAGCTAAATACAAAACAACAAGAGTTGGTGCAATGGATTTTCAAATAATCAAAACGGTTATATTTAAATGGTAAAAAAATAAAAAGAGTTAAAAGACATGTATAAATTAAAAATTTTATAGACAAGCAGTTGTATATCTCTTATTCTCTTAATCTATCTTCATCTTACTGTTTCTATATTTCTTTTTTTATCCAAATTTATAACCTCTAATTTCATTCAAAGAAAACAGATTTTGTTTTACATTTTAAATGTTAACTAAATTTACAACTACATCTACGTGTATAATTTCGATTCCATCCTATTTTTATATTTGTATGTCTATTTTTTATTTTCCATTTATTGTCTTATACAATTTACAATTTTACCTTGCTAGCTTGCTATTTATTATTTTAATTTTGCAGTTTTCTTTTTTTTTAGTGTAAATAGTATGTAAGGTTCATACTTCATCAGTTAGTTTGAATAAATCATTTATGATACAAATATGTTATATATATTAAATTCTTGATTGTACGTATTCAAATAATTAGCTTAAAGAAAATATTAAAAATTTCTAATTTTCTAAAGATGTATGATTGTATTTATGGAGAGTAAATGTTAGTTTGCTTATTTATATTTCTAGAGAGTAAATATAAAATGAATTTTTTGCTAAAAGCAATTGTGAACATACTTTTGGTTTAAGTCAAGTTTTTGTAAACAATTTTGTAGAGTCAATATTGACATTTGTCAGAAATTTTTCTTGCTTTTTAATCATCATTTAGCATCAATGTAGCAAACGTCCGAAAATGAAGTAATTATACAATTTTTGGGTAGAAGTTTGATTAAGTTAAGTAGTCTAAAATCTATTATAAAAATGTCTCTAGCAGCATTACCATATCAGTCAGTCTAAAATGTGAAAATTTTGGTCTAAAAGTCATGAACAATTAATGTCTCTTGATTGTCTTAAATCTGAAAAATGTATGATTGAATGATTCTACTTGTAGGAGCTCTAAAATGAAGGCATTATGCTTCTAATTATCATCAAGAATACATAAGTCTTTTGTTACTTCTAAGAAATATATGATTTTACTTTAAAATGAGGATAATACATAAGTCTTTTGTTATTTCTTATCATGTTTATTATCAATGTTTGTGGTTATGTGCTTGTGGATGGATTATCTATTCATTGATATGAGATTTTGTGTGTCCCTTGCTTTAAGATGAGATTTTATTTTTGTGTGTCTTATTTTGCATGAAATTATATGGATTTTTGCTATCTAATACACTAATTATTTGTTGCAATAGCTAATTTGGATACGAGAAAAGTGAAAATAATTGACAATTGCATGTTTCATGGTCATGACATTGCTAACATAAAACCTTTTGAGTTCTAAGTCTTTTATATGATGCATTTTTGTTCTTTTCCCAAAAATTTAAAACTTGTATAAACCAATCATTAAATAACTAGTTAATATAAAAATTCATTCACCAAATAATGACTATTACATTAAGTAGTATGTAAGGATCTAGTACCATTAGAATTGAGATCATGTAAAAAAAAAAAAAAAACAAGTTTTAGCATGTTATAGCATTTGGAAATGAGACAGGATCGGCTATCATATCACAATAGTATTTGATATTGGTATGTAATAGTATTTATCCTATCTTACTATTATATTATAATAAATAAATTTTTATTTTTACTTCTTTTTTATAATATAGTTTTTATGAATGATTGGTTACTAAAAAAATAAAATAAATTGTTGATTCACCAAATTTACGTATTTCTATTTTGATGTTATATTTTTATTGTTTCCACATTTTTAAATAATGCCAAGTGGACAAAACTTGGATAGAAATGGATTTAATTTTGTCACAATGAATGTTACTAGTTCTAAAAGGTAAGGACATCAAATGTTTAGTAAATTTTTACATTAGAGTCTCGAGTTAATAATACCATTGAAAAACAAGAACAAAAGTCATTTATAAGTTATGTAAAGTTGTTCTAAATACTAGAAGTGGAACTGGACATTTTAGATGACATATGACAAAATGTTTGCAACAACATGCTTTTTTAAAAGACCATACTCAATCTTTACTTGCAATAAATTCTTCTGAGGACAACACTATCACTTGTTTTAGGTACTTAGACCAACATATGAGGGAAGGGATGGCTAAGTGGACTGCATTGAATGAACATTCTTTCACTCAAGTAAAAAATAAAAGATTTGAAAATTTTATAAAAAGATACTTTCAACCTTTTTTTAAATTAGTACCTAAAACTATATATAGAAGTGATTGTATTAGACTATTTCAATAAACCAAAAAATTTTTGATTGCAATTTTTCATTCTTTTAAAGGTATTATTTCTATTACTTTTAATTGTTGGACTGTATATAATAGGTCATGTTATATTTATGTCACTTCCCATTATATTGTTGATAATTAGATATTGCATAAAAGAATTATTGCATTTTGTGAATTAGAATATCCACATAATACTTTTTCTATTGTTAATGCAATGATGAGTGTTTTAAAAGACTATGACATATAAAATAAAATTTTTAGCATTATTTTTAATAATATGTCTGTCAATAATATTGTTATTGAATTGTTTACTAATAATATATTACTTGCACATAATTTGGTACACAATTTTTTCATATACAATATATTTATCATATTGTTAATTTAATTGTGCAAGATGATTTAAATTTAATTAATTATCATATAAAAAAGATTAGAGATGTATTAGAATATATTTCATCAAGGGGTTCTAGAAGATAAGCTTTTAATTCTTTTTTACTGTATTATAGATTATAACCTAAAAAGTTCAAGTTTGATGTAAAAATTTGTTGGAATTTTATTTATTTAATGTTAAAATCTTTTGTTAATTATAGTGATACAATTACTAATTTTTATAATAAAAAATTAGGTGCAATGTTATCAAATTCTAATAATTGAATTGTAGCATTTACTTTTCTGAATTTATCATGTTCACGTATTATTTTTCAACTTCAAGTAGTGTTTTGAATCATTTATTTGATATTAGTTATATATTTGCTAGTTATAGAAATATTAATGAATTTTAAAATATTTGTTTTACTATAGAAGAGAAATTTAAAAAATATTAGAAAGATATTCTACTGTTATTTATATATACAGCAATAATGGATTCTCAAATAATTTTTTTTGGTGCAATTAAATTAGCATATATAATTGCAGAAATTAAAACGTTACACTTGATATAAATAACTTTTTTATTGAAATTTTTTTAAATAATATTTATAATCAATATCATGATATATTTGAAATAGATATGTCAATTTTTGAATGCAATGATGAATCTATAACTAATATTCCTTCATAAAAATTTTTGAATACTGTTATAAACAGATATGCTTACTCTTCTTCTTCTACTGGCCCTAATAAATTAAAAAAAATATATTTATACTAATTATAATTTGATGTTTAGTATAGATCAAAAAAGAAATTTTGATGTTTTGCAATGATAAAAAACAAATAAAAGGGTACTCCTTGTGCTTTCCATTATAGCTCATGATTTATTAACTCCTTCGGTATCTACAGTATCATCAAAATCTGCTTTTAGTACAAAAAACATGGTATTAAATGAACGCAGATCAAGATTGTCACTGAAAGGATCGGATTGTTTGATATGCTTGAAAAATTAGGAGAATGCAGAACTAAAAATTCAAGATCAAGTCCAAAATGATGACCTAGATAATGATGATTTGAGAATGGTAAGTTGTTCTATTAATGAAAATTAGATTAATTTATAATATTTATAATTTTATTGTAAAATAAGAAAATAAGAGAAGTACAAATGATAGATGGTTTAACAAATACTAACCTAATTGAGATGTACTGTAACTGTAATGCTGCAAGTTCACTCATTAAAAATTAATTTATTTAATGTTGTAATTTGATTGTTAAATTAATTTAAAATAAATAAATCAAAATTATTTATATATAATATTATTTATTTATTTTTATTTTTTTTTAAGTAACAACGTATTTGTCATTGTTCATTATATAATGATTTTTTTTCTTTTAATACACTCATCACTTATGGTATTCTTTTAAATTTTAATTAATATTATAATATTTAAATGATAAAATTTATAGTAATTATTTGAGATTAGTAATTTAGTATTACTATTATATTTTATTTATTTTTTTATTACAACAAATACAAAATATCAAAATACACACATATTACATATATACTTTGATGTTCTTGGTATGCATAGTCGAAAAATTCTGCAAAGTTAGTATGTTCAAAATTTAAAATTGATAACATGAATGAAATAGTATACAAAGAAAAATAATATATATATATATATTAAAATAATAATAAAAATTACAAAAAAATTAGTGTTAGTAGGCTTGAGGGGCCTAGGCCGAGCCTAGGACCTCATGGACTTAGGCCTGGCCTAGGCCTTGAGGGGCCTGGGCTAAGAGAGGCTTTATCATTAAGGCCCATTCTGACCCATCAACTGGCCAAGTCAGAACCGAGCTGTTACTGTATATGGGCCGGGCGAGGTCATGCCCGGGCCAACCCGGTTCTTTAAACATGCATATTATAAAGTGAGTTAGTAGGATTTAAATTTATAAAAATATATATATATTTAATTAATTTTTTTATACTGAATATTATAATTTATCTGCGTGACTGGTCTTCAGAGCTGTCAGTAAACGCTGGTCACATCAAAAATTCTTTCTCTGTTGATGAGTAGTGATGGCCATAGACTGATCTGTCTAGGGAATATTTGAGTGATCAGGCATAAAACAGCATTTATAGATCGGGCAAAAGGGGATATATGTTTTGCATGTAGATGGATGTACATACATACATACATTTGTTCTCAGAAAATGTATCGGTGCCAGCACGATACACGTTAGACATTTGATATCCACAAACAAACGACACACACAGGGCTAATTTAAAAAAAAGATGACCACAATTTCTAGCATGCTACGTTACTAATTATCAACATACGCCATCAACAATCTCTAGGTGGTGGTGGTGGTGGTGGAGGTGGCAGTAGTGGTGGTTGAAAATAAACACCATTTAATTAATTAATGTAAGAAAATTGAGAATAAGTTATATAGAATAACAACGATTTGTTCAATATAATCAAATACCCAACCACAAACCATGATCCACATATATATATATATATATATACACATAAATATAAAAGCAAATTTAATGTTAAAAATGTCTAGACCTTTGATTCAGAATCGGATGGCTTATCTTTTTCCTGAGGCAAAGGTGGAGGTGCTGGAACAGGAGGCCCGTAGCCATAATACTGAGGAATTCTTGCTGCTTCGTTTCTGCCTCTTGACCTACCCAGAAGGTAAAATGCAAGTGCTACGATCAATATGAACAATATCACTGGCAGTGATACCACTATTACATATCCCATTTGATTCGATGCCCCTACAATTACTTACTCCTGCATCATCACAACACAAGCCAAGCCTTTTATTGACTTATAGATCCTCAAAGTCTGCGTGTGCATTAGTTTTAGATACATAGTTCTAGAGCATCTTCCCATATCGTAGGCTTCTTGGTAGTAAGCAGAGGGAATAAGTATTTAGTAAACACAAATTTTTAGTGGGAATCAATTGTAAAGTAAGGGGTATTTTTACTGTATACGTTAGTATTTACAGGAAGTGTTTTATAAGTAGAAATTAAGGACAGAACAATGTTAATATTAGTTTTTATATTCGTTCTAAACATAAAACTTTTGATTGATTCCAATAGAAATATCAATTCAAAGTTTATTACATAATTAAACAATAATTTTTTAAAAAAAAATGTAAATTCTCGCAATAGAGTAGCATTAATAATTAATAAAAATAACTGAAATTCATAACAATAACAGTAACAATTATTTCAAGATACAAAAATCCCATACTCAATCAACCAAATAGTGCTATTATGTGCAGCTTAGCATCGCAACCAAAAATAGGAAATAATTCTTCTAAAAATAAAGCAAAATTAAGGAAACTACTTACCTCTTAATCTCTTGCTCTACTACTTTGCTTTTTTTTTTTTTTTTCCCGAGAAAGTGGTGAGTTAGCAGAAGAAAGAAAATGAGAATGATGGAGATGAAAGATGTTGGTGGCGTGGTGGGTATTTCTTTAAAGACCTCCACGTGTCAACATTTTCCGCCCACACGTGTATTCAACTACTCCGCATGGGATGACTTTTACCTTCAAATTAGCCCACCGTCTCACCTTATTCTTCTTCTTCTTCTTTTTTTCTAATATATATAATTATAATTTTAAAAGTTCAATTATAATAATCACTTATTAGTGACAAAAAATTTGTAAAAATAGACAAAAAAAATTTTAAAAATCAACTTATAAAATAATTCATTAAAATATTTAATAATATTTTTAAATATTATTATTATCATTGTCGTCGTCGTCGTCATCTCGTACTAGAATAGGTTTTAGTTGCATATGAACTCCACCAAATGGTAATGAAACTTTATGCATCAATTATATTTTGACAACTTGGAGAAGGAGCATCATATTTATTATGTTATTATTATAATTTAAAAATAAAAATTATATATTTTAAATATTTAATATTAAAAATATAAAATTTACATCTTAAATTAGAAATTAGAACATAGATTCCAAGTTATGAAAATGGGAGTGGAGTGTTCTTTAAGGTATAGGATATGATAGGAGTTTATAGAGCGTAGCTTCCAAGTGAAAAAAAGAAAGGATTTGTTTACACATTATCTTTACTTTTTAGTCATACATACATGCATGCATGCATGCAGACATATTTTTTTAATTTTATTACTTAAATCAAAATTTTAATTCTAAACACATTTTACATTTATAAATATCATCCCAAGAGATACAATTTATTAGGTTCTCATCTTCCAAAGCTTTTTTCTTTTCTTTTCTTTTTTGAAGCCTACTAAGTATTACATTTACTCAACACTTATCAGCTAAACGCATTTCATATTTTGGTAAACAACCACTTAAATTTTCATTAAGGACAACTCTATCCTCCACAAAAGTGTTAGATACAATAATAATAATAATAATTAAAAAAAAAAGGATGGGTATCTTTGTAATTAAACAAAAAGCCAACCATATTGTTAAATGATTGCTTCTTATGCTTTTTAATATTTTATTTTTTGTGTTTTTTAAAGTAGTTAATATTACCCATAAAATATTCTTTTCACTATTCTAATTAGTACATAATTATAAATTAATTTTTTAAAAAAATAATCCTATAGTGTTAATTAATTTTGATAAACAATTACATAAAACTGAATAAGTATATACATTTTGGTATCTAATACTTATACAACACTAATTAGCACTATAAAATCGAGATTCTAGCAGCGTTGATCTAAAATTTTAAAAAAAATTGGAAAAAAAAATAGTAAATAAAATGCCTGTCCTCGGAGACTTATGTACATGTCCCTTTCGAAGTTCTAATGGATTGAGCATTAGCCCCGAGCTGTTGTCATAAGGAGGAACCAAGACTTGTACCAGATTATGGTGTGTCTTTATGGCTTGGCTGGCAAGCACTTGTAGAGAATTAAAACACCAGAAGGAAGCGGGCGGAAAAAAGAAAAAGAAATGTAAAAATTGAGTCATCAGTTGCAACGATTTCCAGGCACCGAGTAGTAAGCACGATCTAAATTCTCAATTGAAATTAACCAATTTCCCCCTTTCTTCTGCCCATTTTTCATTAATTCGGCTGCAATTACATGTCTAGTAACACTTATCCTATGTATATATAACATAAATAGCAATTGAATTTACAGCACGAACATTTTAATACACAAGAAACTGCATGCAAGTGGGAGAGTACTGTAACAACTGAGCAATCCTCGTATACATTTTGAGCAGCTTTCCAAAATCAAGAAGCCCAAAAATAATCCACCCAGCTGAGGCAAACTTCAAACAAAAGTCTTCTATGAACCATAAGCAGATGATGTCCGTACCTTTTTTGACTCCTGATTGCCAGCTAGTTTGTTGGATAATCGTCGCTTATAGCGTTTTAGAACAGATGCCAAATTCTCCTTTCCCTTCGGAAAAGCCACATCACCAGCAGCAGTGCCTGTTCGACCCTTTCGACCAGATATTGCCCTCTCCACATCCTTGATAAGGTCTAGGAGAATTGCTGCAGTGGTGAATGGTTTTGCAGCAGGAGACAACATGCCATTTGAAAGAGGTAGGCTTGACTTTTGCAGATGGTTCGTAGGGATCTGAAGGCAAAAGCATGGAGACATTGGAGAACGAGTTCCTGAAAATGCCAAATCTATGACACCCTGAAAAATGTCAATGAAGAAACATTAGTGTCAAGCTCATCAACCCAGAAGGGATAAAAAGAAATGATAAATAATTCCAGTCCTCATGCTTTGCACAAAGTGAGACTTGTACCATTTACAATCTGCAGGTGTCAAATTTAAGATCAATTACTTGGTCAAGACATATGTTCCCATGTATCAAACAAATAAAAGAGAGGGAAAAATAAGCTTTTTGAAGAAAACCTGAAACAATAAATACTGAGAATGAATTGATCACAGCGGAGAACAAAGGCAATGCCTCATTGTAACTCTCTAAGTATGGCCATTAGAAAGATTCCCTCATCCCTACAATTAAAATAACTCTATGATATCTATGTTTCCCTCGGATCAACAGTGCAAATTTCATCACAGAAGATCTTCTCAATTGGGACTCATGAATTATAAATCTGACCTCCAACTAAACATAAGCAAAATAATTGTTTGTCTTAGTCAACCAGTAACAAAAACAGCAATTTACCTGAAGGTGATTTAGTACATAAGTATATCTTCCCCACAGCTCAGGCCTGCTCTCCACTAGTGACAGACCAAGAATTCGATGTATGCACCAGACCCCAAAGCTTATTATTAAATCCACTCTCCACATACAGCCATCTCCACAGTGAGGAACTGAGGAAACCAAAAAGTTGGTAAAACCTTTCTCATCATTTTTCATTGCGGAACCAAACTTCCTTTCTGAAGACAAATAGGGAGATTCACCCATATGAACCACCTGGTTTATCTCACTAGTTTCAGCTTCATAAAGAAACTTCTCCCTAGCAGCCACTCGATCAATTAAATCCTCATCAGCTCCATCATTTGGTTTAAACAACCACGCTGATCCTTCCAATTTCAAAATCTTCACAATGCAATGCCTAAAGGAATGAAGAAGTTTTGTCTCTGCATCAACAGTAGAAGTAACTTCTTGAGAAATTGCATTTGACCTATTTCCAAGCCCTTCACCAACAGTCTGACATTTATCAGCTACCCCAAACTGCTCAAAAGGCTGTCTAGACCAGAGCGATCCAGTGTCCAAACTTGAACTTAACTGCACAGGAAAAGCACCCCCATAGACATTTGATGGAGAGAGCTCATCAAATGCCAAAGGAGCTCCTGCCCTAGATGCAGAATTCAAGTACAGGGATGGTTCATAACTTGCCCTACCAACAGATGGCTTATATGCAACGGAACCATCCAAATGAGCACCCTTATTGAACATATACTGATCCCTTAGGGGAACAGATAATCCCGATATGTCTGGTAAGCTATGGTATTTCTTTGAATTGGATGGTATCCCTACACTATCAGCAGGTCCAGAAGTGCAAACATCAACATTTGATCTTTCTGACTGCAACGAAGTTTTCCTAGATATCACAAGGTTCTGAAATCCAGAGGGTTGTACAGAGCTAATCCGATTATGCAGTTTCTGCCCCAAAGCATAAGACACCGAGTCTATGTAATTTGTAGGGCCCAAAGAGGGGGATTTAGGAGCTGGTGACTCCCATTGACTATTCAAGAAATCAGAATTTCTGTCCCCAGCAGTTTGACTGAGATGCACTATGTCAAAACTGTGCACTGTTGGCCGATAACTCCAAGAATCAGAAGATGGTGTAGAACGCAAACTAGAGTATCGCCTCTCACCTGATTCTTCTGATGGAATGTGCAAACTGGAGTAATGGCTCTCACCATAGTCTTCTGATGATGGAATGTGCAAACTAGAGTATCGCCTCTCACCTGATTCTTCTGATGGAATGTGCAAACTAGAGTAACGCCTCTCACCATAGTCTTCTGATGATGGAATGTGCAGACTAGAGTAACGCCTCTCACCATAGTCTTCTGATGATGGAATGTGCAGACTAGAGTAACGCCTCTCACCATAGTCTTCTGATGATGGAATGTGCAGACTAGAGTACCGCCTCTCACCGGAGCTTTCTGATGGAATGTGCAGACTAGCGTACCGCATCTCACCGGAGCTTTCTGACGGAATGCGCAGACTAGAGTACCGCCTCTCACCGGAGCTTTCTGACGGAATGCGCAGACTAGAGTACCGCCTCTCACCGGAGCTTTCTGACGGAATGCGCAGACTAGAGTACCGCCTCTCACCGGAGTCTTCTGACGGAATGCGCAGACTAGAGTACCGCCTCTCACCGGAGTCATGAACAGCAAGGCTGGAATTTGGCACATATGCATCCAACTGCTGCACATGATTGGACCACAATGCAGAAGACCCCCTTTGAATTCCATATTGCGAATCAATACTATTTTGCACCCTCTGCTGCTTGGGAGAGTCATATAAACTGGAATTCAACAGAGAATCAAACCCTCTTCCAACAGATGGGATGTATCCACTAAATTCCTTTGCGGTAGTCTCAACTTTCAGTGAAGAGGCAGGCTTCAACTCAGTCCCCAGCAATACATCCAGTTTCTTGGCTCTTGCTTCTTGAGTCATTTGCCCATGGTAGTCAAATAACTGTCCCCAAAAGTCATCAAGGACCTCAGCTAATTGACGCCTTGCAGCACGCCCCAAGCCCGCTAATCTTGAAAGACTTCCAGCACCATTCCCACCCTCATCAGTTTTCCCACTGAGACTCCTCAATGAACTGGGACCACTGGAAGCCAAAGAAGACATGCTCTCAGGAAGATATTTGGATGATTCTTCAGGTTCCCAGGAATCTTGTTCAACATCATCCTTTTCAGCATGTGAATGTCCCTCTACACCTGCTGTTGTCACAATTGAAGACGTTGATTCAATCTTCAAGGGCTTGGAGTCCAACAAATCATCACCAGAGACATCCTTCATCCCAGTTGAGGTGGACACTGGACCTGCACAGAATGCTGACTCTTCTTTAGGACATGGTATGTCACTAGGAAATGCAATATTAGGACGATTTTCCTCAATAGTATCCAAACAAATTTCCTGATTAGACAGCATGATTGTCTCAGGTAAATCAAAATCAAAATTAGTAACAGATGGATCTGGAAGACTTTCAACAGGCTTTCCCACAGCTGGAACCGATTCTTGCTTCTCTACAGGTTCCTCTTCAAGATATCTAGTTTCAGTTAAATCATCTTTCTTCCACTCTGTTAAGGTCTCATCTCCTTGTGGAAAATCCCAGCTCCAAAGCTGAGAATCATTTCTAGAACTTGCAGATTTTAAAGGGGTAGCTGCTAGCCAAATCATCAAACAAAGTGATGTACAAGCATTTAAGAGAAGGATAACAAAAGGTAATGTCATACTACTTCCTGTGTTCCATCTCAAATCACTAACCCAATCACTGTTACCAAACACCATTTCTACCATAAATATAAGCTTTAACCCTAGCATCCCCATGAATGTAATCAGTACTAAGAACTCCAGAAACTGAGAAATCTTATGGACACCCATTATTGGTCTCGATGAGGCAACTCGAAAAAGTGGGATTGCAGAAGATGGAAGCAGCAAGGCTACCATAACCTGTGTGAATATAAGCAACTGATATGTCCCTTCAGCTCCTGAAGTCCACACACAATAAAGAGCAGGGACCATACCAATGATTCTGATTGTAGCATGATGAAGCCAACCAGGTATGTCCAGTCCAAGGAAATCTTGTAAGACTAATTGTCCGCTGAGATTCCAATTTAGTGCTGTGATTTGGTTTGAAAAAAATATAACCAGTAAAAAGGCAAATGGAGCTACAGGGCTCCTAAACACCTGTATTTTCATTAGTTTGGAGAGGACATTTGATTAGTATGCATCAAAATGATAACTCATATTGATTCAGACACTACACTACACGAAATAACTATTTTAAACATGATTTTGAAACTAATAAGAGGCACTAACGAAAATTAGAAAAAGAAAACAAAGTGTAAAAACCTGTTCCATCAGAGACATTGCATCCTGAAAAGTAAGCAGAACAAGACCAGTGCTGTGGAACAAATTTGCTGCCGAGTTCATCAGCACATAATTCACCATATAAATGCCACTGAAGATGCATAATATCGCAAACAAATGGTCATGACACAAGGCACCCTTGGAGATGTTTAGCCGTCCCCGATGCTGCTGCAAGAATAAAGAGAGCAGAAACTTTTAGAAAGTTAACAAACAAATATATCAAGAAATATTTTAAATTTAAGAAGCAAACTAGCATGAAATTGAAGTAAAATAGCTCTCATGAGGACAGTCTGCAAGGAACATTGATCTGACTGTTAGCTAAAGCTCAAAGGAGTGTCAAAAGTAAGAAAAGGAACCCAAGGATCAGAAAAATTCCAGCAAAAGAATCTATAAGGAGCAATAAATCAAAGCCATTCTTTACAGAACAAAAAGAATAAATTGCAAGGGAAAGATTATTGAATGCTCACAATCAAAAGTTTAGAATGTTCCCATCACTAACGGACATTACAAGGGCAAACAAACAATGGTCATTTTGGAATTTGCATGCTTTAGTAAACAGAGGTCCAGAGGAAGAAATAGAAACAAAAGAGTCTTCCCACATATGATACTGAATCAATTCTAGTGCCACTAAAGTCTATAACTATCTGATAAAAGATAACAATAATGCACAGTAAAGCACCTACAAAAACAGGTTCTCAAATATGCAGGGTATGAGAGGGCAAGCACAGAAGGTAGAAAAATACCCGAACGATAGAAGAATGTAGGTAAAAATTGTGAGGCATCATACTTGCTCCAAGAAGACTCATTAGAGAGAATGCACTATCCCCACTCAAATTTGTTAACACCCCATTCATAGAGATTGGAATTTCTGATTGACTGATGAGTACTCCGAGAACATAAGAAAGTAATATGATCCCTGCCATGCATATCCACAGGAAATTTGACTTGTAGTTCTCCTGAAAATTTAACAGTGATTAATTCATCAACAAAACAGCTATGATGAGATTACAAATAACACACATAAGGAAATTTGACTTGTAGTTCCCCCAAAAATTTAACACTGATTAGTTCATCAACAAAACAGTGACAATGAGATTACGAATAACACAAATAATAAGCCTACCAGGAATCCGGCAAAAAATGGAAATAGAACAACATCAGCAGCTGCTAAAAAAACACACGTGGATAATTCCACTCCTACCAAAAGATTAAGCCCATGGGCAATGCCCAGAACCTGGAAGCAAAATTACCAAGATCAAATGTTAGTGGAAAAACATGAGGAACCATTACATCAGCATTCGGAAAAGAAGACAAACATAACATCAGCACATTAAAGAGGAGAACTACCATAGTAAGGTCCAGCAAAATGATGGAAAGCTCTGTTTGAACTCCCAAGAATAAGCATGTCCACTTGTCGTACTCTTCTTTGCAAATCTATTGCCATTATTGAGGAAATTAATGATTTTATCATAATTCACAGAAGTATAAAAATATAAGACAGAAGAGAAGAGAAGAAAAGGGAAGAGGGAAGAAAGAGAAAGAGTATTAATAATCAACATCCTAAAGAATAACCAGATGCCACAGTAAGAGATAACAATACTTAGGTTGCCAGCTAGCAAACCACGGCAATATGATGCATCAAAATAGTAAACTGTGCAACATAAGCAGAATCGCAAATGGAAAGAAATGTTACCTGAGCAAGATCCTTTCCAGTGACAACAGCAATACGAGCTGACAAGTATTGACAAAGAATGGCAGCAAAATTGAAAACTAGCATTAGGGCTACCAAATCAAACCCATAATGAGCACCTCCTTCAACAATTACAGCCCACTTTCCAGGGTCAACATATCCAATGGAAATCAGAAGCACAGGTAAGACTGCAGGAACTAGCCGATAAAGAACACCTGGGTGGTGGTTCGTATTTGTGACCTCAACATCCATGTTAATGCCCCGTATTTAAAGAGAGGAATACCAAAGCAGTATTATACTTATATGACACTTGTAACCATAGAACCACAAAATGTGTACCAAGTTAAATAAATTACATATCTGCTTATTGCCATTGCATCAACTGATGAATGATGCCACCAGACAAAAGACATTAACCAGATCAGCAACTTCTTCTATTGAACATACATGCCTCATGTGAAGTTAAAGCAAGGTCCACCATCTTTTAGCACATTGTTTGGTAGGACTACAAGCAACAATGGCATCTCAAAAATGCAGGACTTTATATGCACTTGTACACATCAACCTTCCCCTCATGCGACAACTACAGCTAAGATGACTGCAAGCATAACAAAGGTCCAACACGAGCTGAAATCATCCAAATCTAATATTGATGAACAAATCCACTTGTATCACCCGGCTAAACTTTCTTTCCATATCCCAATCAAGACCAGCAGATTCATCCATACCATGTGAAATTTCAGCAAATAAATTAGAGTACAATAATGATTTGCTGCGACAGCAATCCAGGGCCAGGATATCTCCAAGCAATTCAAGCCAATTCCTCCAGCCACCCCAACTTTGACTTGCAATCTGATTCAATGAGAAATATCAGTTCAAACTAAAGTAAAAATGTCAGAAAAATTAAAAATTAACGAATTGCCACAAGTCTGCACACAGTTCTCTGGATGAAGTAATTGGTATTACAAGATCGACATTTAAACGAAGCAACAGGGAAGCATCGCCTTACTCAAGCTAAATTTAAAAAAAAAAAAATGTATGCAATCAGGTTTCGTTTGACACTAATTGATGCAATATTATTACAAAATGGCACTTACAATTCATTTACAGCTTAAAAACAGCAGAGAGTCCACACGAGTCAAAATTATAAGATATTCCACGTATAGAAATTGCATATACAAACTACGGTCAAACCTCAGAGTTTCTAACCATTCAATAATATTTCAACAAGTTTGCGAACAATCCAAAGACTGCACTAAGTCATTGAACAATAAAAAAGCAATTACACACTTAGAAATAAAGTAGCAGTGGCAATAACAAGAATCTAGTAACAATACATCAAAAATCCAAATCCCACATCCCCAAAATTGCAAACCCAACTCAAAACCCACCTCAGATCTTCCCATAACATCATAAAAACACAAGCAGCCAATCAATATAACAAAAAACCTAATCCCGAAACAAAGAAATAACACAGCTTGGTATCCCACAACCAAAGCCCCACATCAAAAACATCAAAAATTACCACCACGGATCTGAATCACCAAAAAAACACACAAACCTAGATACCATTTTGCACAAATCTCGAGGTTGATTACAAGACTGGAAAAGAAACAAAAACCCAGAAAAAAAAAAATCTGTGCAAGATTAGGGTTTCGATAAATGATTAAAACCTTTACCTTTCTCAAACACAGTACTTCCCTAGCCTTTTTCCTTTTTCCTCTGCAACCCTATATGCCTATCTGCTAGTGTATAAGTAGATCTTTGGCAGGATCTGCTTCAACGAAGGGGCAGAGGTGTTAAAACATAAATTTTGTACAGATCAAAGAGAGAGAAAAAAGTATCTCAGTCTCCTGAGTGAGAAAGTAAATGTGAAAATAATACAAACAATAGTTGTATATCTTGAGGGAGTCCTCGACTTGAGAGAAACCAAAAAAGAAAAGTTATAAAAAAAATAAAAGTAAAGAAGAAAGAGAGTGAAGTGGGGAAAAGTTTCACATCATACAAAGACTTTGAAAAGCCAGAAAGATGTAAAAGGACAGACAGCGTTTTCCCTACTTTTTTTTTTTTTTTATTTATAGGTACTCGTGAAAAAGAGAGAGAAAGAGAGGAGGAGCCAAGACAGGCAAGGGCAACTCTCTCCCTTGTCTTTCTCTTTCTCTCTCTTTTTTTTTTTTTCCCCCTTTCCTCGTTGGAGTCTTTGGTGATGGACTCTCTTTCTCTCTATAGTTAATCTTGTCTTGACTCTAAATCTCAATGCAATTTAGGGATAATTTCAGGGTCATTTTCATTCAACCGTTGTCAATTTTACACTTGTCTTCTTTATTTTCCAAGTAGGCACACGTGATGTGACCTCATTCACACATTTTTTTTTTTTGTTCATTTTCATCTCGGTAAGTTGTCACTTGGATGACTTTTAGATACCAATAATAATAATAAATAATGTTATGCGTACAAAATTGGAACATACTAACCACGAAGATATTAATCGATAAAAGTTACGTACAAATACAAGACAGTGTTAACTTTATTTTCCATTTATTAACGCCCCGATTAAGTAAAGAGTTGGGCAACGGTACTTTCAATTTCAATTTTGTGGTACATCTCTGCATTTAATGTTGTAGGGTATAGCCATGGTATTAGTATATTCATTTACGGTTATATTTATTTATTTATTATTTTTTATATTTTAAACGTACAATAATATTTATAAAAATTTAAAATATTAAAATTTTAATATTATTTAAAATTTTTATTTTTTATTTTAAATTACACGTGATAAATTCTGTTAAATATACCCATGTAAATATACTACGGCAAGACCCATTGTAGCATGACTCAATGAATTAATACTAGCAATTAAATGATATTAATATCAATGAATGAACATTTACCATGCCACCGGTTAGAATATGTATACCAATCTTATATATGCAACATTAAGATAAAAACTTTTCACAACTGAGGTTTTTTTTTTTTTTTTTTTACAAAATTTTTAAAAAAAATCACTAAAAGCTTCAGTAACTCTAGATTCATTACTGATGGGTAAATGTTATTAGTAATTTATGTGTAAAGTATTTAGATAAATTAAAGGTATGGTTGTAACTGAATTAAAGTTGACAAATTTTGGAACGATTTGCCGTCATGACAAAATAGAAAATTTGTAAATTTAAATTTAAATATAATTATTAAATAAATAATACATTATAATTAATAATAATATTAAATTCATATTTAAAAATTTTAACACATAAATTTGTTTATGATTCGATTAATTATTCAAATAATTATTTTATTTTAATTCACATGTATTTTAATAAATTTATTTTATAATTTTTTATTTTAAAATATTTTTAACTACATATATTTATTTTTTAAAAAACATTTATATCTTATATTTATAATAAAATTAATTAGAATTTAGAAAAATATTATTATAAATATTATAAAATATATATATTAAAATATAAATAAATAAATATTAAATAAAGAGTTTAATTATAACTTATTTAACTGTTTAAGAATCCGTTATTAAAATATAACGGATTAAAATTTTTATTTTTTAATATAATTATTAAATAGATCAAATTCAAGTTACCTTATTTTAACACAACACGAATAATAACAATACGAGAAATGCTCTAATTTTATAGTCACAAATGTGCTCCAATTTTATAGTCACAAATGTTAGGAAATGAAATCACAAAATTTAATCAATTGAATTTGAGGAGCTGTGAAAGAGAATTTCTCACATATTATTATTTTTAACATTTATTACATTTGTACCCTATAGCATTCATTGTACTACAACTTAACTCTGATAAAAGTAGTGAAAAAATAGAAGCAGTTAATAAAATAAATCACAGGAGTAACATGCAAAGTAGTGTTACGGTCATATGGAGCAACATGTAGAGACTGTGATTTGCAGGCATCTTTATCATGTGGGTATTATTTAAAATAATTGTGTACAAGATTCAACTATTTTATGTATGATTTGTTTATTTGAATCAATTAGTATGGGGTTCAGTATTTTATTTTGTAATAATACCATATTACGCTCGCATAATAAGTGGGTAATTAAAAATTCCAAATTCTAATACATCATCGCGCATACACGTTTCTTTACTTGTAAAAATGTAAAAACTTAGATAGTTACTGTCACATTCAGTATTAAATTTCGATTTTGATACTACATCTAGTGACCCAATTTCAACTAAAGTTTTGAATGAAATAACAAACAAATATTGTACGGTTGATGATAAATGGTTGTGCATATTTGAACACAAACTTTGGCTTCAATCCAATGGTCAATCCTAGCAAGCACGAAGTGGACAAAATAGCTGAAAGAATAATTAAATTTAGACTCGGAATTATGATTTGATGAATAATGGGTAGTTAATGGAACTAGGTCCCACGGCCCAAACATGGTAACGTGACATGATCCCTATGCCATACCATATCAATTTGTAATTCTTTTTGGCATGTAAACTCACGGTTCATTAATATTACATTGTTCATAATGCACGATTGTACATGTCTGCCACATGTAGTTATTTATTCTATTTTTACTGAAGGATTATTTATAACTTACCGGGTTCTGAAAGTAATGGAGGATGGATTTAATGGAAGTACTAAACATATTAAAATTAGGTAGGAATTGTCTATGCATCAAACCAACCTTAAGTAATTTATAGGGTTAAAATTTCGGAAGCAAAAATTTAAATACAATTGCATGTGTTTACAACTACATTAATATTATAAAGTTCGCTTTCATGTCAACTAATGCTAAAATGTAACATTAATTATAGCAACACAATTTATTAATATTATTATACTAACCACTCTAGAAAAAAAAAAATTTGATAATATTATCGTGACAATTTTAATAATGTAGGATAACCCACAAAGGTTTTTAATAATAATAATAATAATAGTGAAGTCAATTTGCTTTGTGGGCACAAATTTAAGTGACCAAATCAATGTATTTTCTATTCATGGAATAATTACAAACTAACTTCTCGTGCTCACATGGTTGATCTTGATTCAGCGGTCGGCAGTTCAATGCATCAAACAACTCCCTCCTCCTTTCATCTGCCACGTCTATAATAAAATTTTGCAGCATTTTTTTAATTTAATATAATATATGTCTTAATAACTAATGAATTAATTCATAATTTAAATGAAAATACATCAATCGAAGCATCAAGGCGGCTTATTTGCAATTAAATTTATAACTAAGTTAGCCAAGTATCGATTTACGTGCAAGTTCAATGAACATGGATCGGACAAAGCCCCATAATAATAATACTAATAATTAACGAATTAATAATGCAATCAAATTACCGTAGGCTAGGCTGTTAAAATTACAGTTGAAGGAGACAAATCACTAAGTTGGCAAGAATCTAGTTCGTCCAATTCCGTTCACTGGACTGTGATTTTTGGGGCTCTGTGGTAATAATATCAAGTTTAATTAATTGCAAAATTTTGGTTCACTGTACTTGATTTTTTATTACAATCATGTTCCGCAATATACATACTAGTTTGAGATGTCATTGATTATGGAATGTAATGAATTAATTAAGGTCAACGTCAATCCATTAATTTTTTTAAATTTTATTTTAACATATACGATCTTATAAAAAATAATATTTATTTTAAAATTCAAAAAAAAATTATATACACGCGCGCATTAAGAAGGCGTGATTGAATTGTCTTTCATGTGTCATTGCTATTTTTGTGAATATAATTTTATCACTTTTATATAATTTTGTAAGACATTAATATTAAAAAAATAAATAAACTCTCTATATTAATTATAAAATACAAATTAATTTAATACTACGATACATAATTTAAATTATGCTAATTATTATATTGTGTTAATTTATATTAATGATTCGTACAAAAAGGCACTATTCTTATGCAAATATATTATGTGAAAGGCATGTACAAAATGTTGAATATCTACTGGGTTGGGTCATGGGTAATTATCAATTTATTGGAGAAATGCATGATTCAAGCCGAAAAGGAGTCCACGTTTAGTGCTTACGAGAAAATTTATTGGTGATAACGATGGTGCATAATGTTTGATCCTTCACACTTAATCATTCTAAGTGTCCCGACTTGAAATTCTATTATAATTAATCCTGTTTTTTTTTTTAATTTAAGATAAACTTGATAAACATTCATTAATTGCACCAAATTTATTATCTTTATGAAAAAAATTTTTAAGTTTTAATTTGCATTTGAGAGCAAATATTATCATCTTTCAAGTAGGAATTCTCAAATGACAGAATAATTAGATTTTATTTAAATAAATATTAAAATATTTATTTAAAAAATAAAAAATATTCGTAATAAGATTAAATATGTTAGACTTAATTTAGATAAATTTCAGTAAATTATTTAAAAAATTATATAATATATGATTGTGCTTGATTTGATTTGGACAGAAGTAGATAAATTATTTTTAAAAAATTAAATAAACAATTTCTAATATAACTAAACTTATAACTTAGACACTTCTCCTTATATTAATTCAAAAAAAAAAAAATCAAATGAAATATTGATAAAACTGTTGAATAAATTTACCCTACCTTGACTTGTTTAAAAATAAAACATTCATAATTATTGTGAATATTATAAGAAATATAAAATTATTTACTATAATTTTTAAAGTGAGATAATTTATTACGTAAATATTATTAAAGTAATTGAATGATTTAATTAATAAAATAAAAAATTTATTTATTAATAATAATTAAAAAATAAATAAAAAATTTTATAATTTTTTATTATATTAATTAAATAATAAATTTAATATTAATTTTTTTATTTATAATTAATAAATATATTTATTTTATTTTATTAATTAAATAATTCTATTCTATTAATAATACTCACGTGAGGGTGTCCGCTTAAATCATTCCTATCGTTTATAAACGTAACTCGATGACATATTTCTTAGGCACAGGGTTACAAGCTCGTTAGCCCTGCAGACATGCCACGTGTCCAAAATTCTATTTACCGCGCCATTCTCAGCTTAGAGTCGAATTACTCATCCTTCGTGCCCAGCCAATCAAAATTAATTAACCATCGGACAAACAAGCAAGAAGACGTCTGCGATAAATCTGTTTTGTCACCAGCAAGGGTAAAATGGTAACTTAATAAAGAAGGGGCTCACCGCCTGTGGACGTGGTTTATGCAAACCAACGATACTCTGCTTTCGCAGCGTCGACGCGCGCCGTCCCTCCGTTGCGTTTCTGATTTCCTTTTCAGTTTTATTTTTTTTGTGTCTACCTTTTCTCCGTCTTTATTATACAATTTAATTTGCAAGTTATTACTATTCTTAAAATTTAAATGTATTATCGTTATTAACATTTTTTATAAACGTTTTCTGTATTGATAGTCTGTTCTTTTGTTTGAATTTAAGAAAATGGGTAAAAAATGGGTATTATTGGGCATTATTGGGTTTGGCATTGGAACTCCGATCGGTCTTTTACTGGGTTATTTTTTGTTCATATACTCTCAGCCCACAGAGATTAAGGTAAACACTTTTTTGCTTCAATGATTCATTGTTTTATCACTCAGCATTGGCCGTTGATGAATGGATAATCTGTCTTGTCTTTCAATTCTGTCGTTAATGGAGGCTACATGTGTTATGTAGTCACAGTATTTGTTTCCTTTATTCCGAATATTTCTAGACAAAAGCTGATAGTGTATGAGATATTTCTGTGAAAATTTTGATGTGAAACTTTTAGTTCTATGCATGAAAACCACATATGATGATTTTAAGATGCTTGCATTTTTCAGGATCTAATTATTCGGCGAGTTAACGAGTTTGATACAAGTTCTCTGCTTGATATTTTGCCTGAAATACCTCTGTGGGTGAAGCAGCCTGATTGTGATCGAGTAAGTAATAAGATTGTTTTTGGTTCAAGTTTCTCTTGGCAAATGGTTTTTACCTGTGTTCTTGTGCAGACTGACTGGTTCAACAAGTTTGTATCCGAAATTTGGCCTTACCTTGATAAGGTGATCAGAAGTTTGTGGTTTTTTTTTTTTAAGTCGATGATGCTATATTTCAGTTTCGCATTATAGTCCTGCCAGCATTGGGGTTTCTGGAATAGTTAGTAAAGGTTTGATTCTGCTATTGTTTCAGGCAATATGCGTTGCTGTAAGAAGCAATCTGGAGCCTATGTTTGTAGAGTATGTTGGAAAGTATCACATGAAATCAATAGATTTTAAGAGTCTTACTCTTGGAACCCTTCCTCCTACAATTCATGGTAACTGTATTCCTAAAGAGTGACATTAAAACAGTTAGTCCTGTTATATTTACAGAGTGTTGTTTGAATTTTTTGCATTTTTGTCACCGATTATGCTAACCATACACTTCAGAAATCAGGTTATTTATTTTTATTTGATTTTGGAATCGTATTCATCAACTGACAGGTATCAAAGTATGCGACACTAATGAAAATGAACTAATACTCGAGCCTGTGGTTAGGTGGGCCGGAAATCCTGACATAACCTTGATGTTGAAATTCTTCTTTCTGAAAGTCTCAGTTCAGGTTAGAAGAGATTCTAACAATGTTTGAAGTCTTAACCGTATTTTAAGGGGGTGTTTGGTGAACTAATTTAAAAACTGAAGTTCTTCCATCATGACTAATAGAATTTGACACAACTCCATTTCGTTGTATGCATTATACACAAGTAAACATGTATAATTTATTGACATTAAATGAAATGAATTAGTATCATGACATCAATTTATGTAAAGTACTCAACTGGATTAACTACTATCATTTTCTTGTGCGTTGAAGATGCTTTACTGACAATACTGTTTGTATAAGACTTCTCTTTAAAGAATTTGTTCATGATTTTTGCCAGCTGTTGGATGTACAAATACGTACGGCACCTCGGATAGTTTTGAAACCTCTTGTGCCGGAATTCCCATGTTTTGCTAGCATAGCTGTATCCTTGATGGAGAAGGTAAGTGCTGGTGCAAAACATTAGCAAAGTTAGCAGATACTTCAGCATTTCTCTTGTGCATAGAAACTTTTGAGTCATAAGCTTCAGATAATGTAGAGTTACAAAAACAATTGCTGACATACACTTCGGATGACCATATTTTAAAATTTTTACGCAGCCAGAAGTTGGGTTTGGGCTGAAGTTAGTAGGAGGTGATATAATGACAATCCCAGGCTTGTACCAATTTATTCAGGTGGTCTCTCTTTCTCTGTATTGTTACAATAATTGGAATGGTTTGCCTTCATTTTATCAATTTGTTTGGTGAGATCACATTTTTTTTATGCATTTAATTTATGAATGAAACTGCAATATTTGGAATGGTGCTCTCTCTTTCTCTATATGTGGTGTATGGCTTTAATATTCTTTTGGGAATTGTTTAATGTATCTCAAGCTTTTGGTTGACGTTTGGCAAAGCAGCTCATGTGAATAAAAAACAATGATAAAATAGAGAACAAGTTTTTTGACTACTAATCCTATACTAACCAGAAAACAATTAGGAATGTTACCTACTTGTCAACTTTGTTTATTTATTTTTAGTTGACTTTTTCAAAGGACTTCCCAAAAGTTTGGAAGATATAGTCTTATTCTTTTTTTTTTTTTTTGGTTATATTGCTTCACAAGATAAGCTGTTCAGTTTACAGTGTTTACTGAATATGACAAGGTAATGCTTGAATGGAACTAAAATGTGAATACTAATCCTCAAATAGCAATAAACCTAAACCTACTGGAATATTAGTAGTTTCGGTGCTCTGCCTTTTCAAGGAATTGCCTTTGATCCATCTGTTATTTAGCTTCCAATGACTTCTGTTATAAATATTTCTCGGCTGTAGCTAACTACTTGTGGTTTGTTAGTAAATTCATGCACATTCTGCAAGGTTGTATGTGTATGAATCCTTGAAATATGATGTATCTATTCTGATGAATAGTACATACATTTGAACCTTTTGTTGTCTAAAATTTTTATTCTGGAAAAAAATGAGTTACAATTACCTAAGATATATATAATCTTCCTGTGACACTTTTAATGTAATTATTACTCTGTTGCACTGCAGGAAACAATAAGAAAACAAGTTGCTGCCCTCTATCCCTGGCGCCAAACTCTTGAAATACCAATTCTTGATGGTTCATTGTAAGTTTACATTTATACAAATGCAGCAGCATACTTAAGGATGAACAACATAAGACATTATTGTGTATTGAAAGTCTTAATCCCAACCTTGCTTTAATTTTTACCTCTAGTAAAATTATCATAACTTTATCCCTTTTGTTCTTTCTTTTGCTGGTAGAGGGGCCATGAAGAAGCCTGTGGGTATACTGGATGTAAAAGTTGTTTGAGCAATCAAACTCCCAAAGATGGATATATTTGGAGCTTCTGATCCCTATGTTGAAGTAAGCTTAAGTGGGGAAAGGCTTCCAGTGAAGAAAACCTCTATTAAGATGAAGAACCTGAACCCTGAATGGAATGAGGGCTTCAAGCTTACTGTAAAGGAACCAGAGTCTCAAGTTCTTCAGTTGCATGTCTATGACTGGGAAAAGCTTTTGTAATTTTTTTAATAGTCAAGTCCTTTCTTGAATTTCTGCATGGTAAGATATCCTGCTAGCTTGTTACATTTAAGATTGTCTATAAGGAAGGGTATCTACATTCGAAAATAGGCAGCATTTGGGCTCTAGGAAGTATACGAGGAACATTGTTCCAAAAATCTGTCAATACTATCTTGGAATTGGAACTTGAAATTTCCTTCTGGATGTTTTTGGTTAGCATATTTCTAAATTCAGTGGTGACCTACAAGTTAAGATATTTCAGTTTTGGGCTTCACAGGTTGGAACACATGACAAATTGGGAATGCAGGTTGTTCTGCTGAGATCACTTACTCCAAACCAGACTAAAGAGTTTACTCTTGATTTGGTCAAGAACACAGATCCTAATGATCCACAAAACAAGTAAAGGAGAGGGCAACTTGTGGTAGAGTTGACGTTTAAGCTTTTCAGAGAAGACAGTGGACAATTTAGTGGTTCTTTGGACAGCCGTGTGAAGTTGGAAGGTCAACTGAGTTTGTTTCTTTGGGAGCTGGATTATTATTGGTGACAGTTCAGAGAGCTGAAGATATTGAGGGGAAGCATCGCAATAATCCTTATGCTTCAATCATATTTAGAGGAGAACAAAAGAAAACCAAGGTGTATAAATGATTTATGAGATTTGAAAATGAAGATTAGGGGTGTCTCGCGGTCCCCATTTAGTTCTTAATGGCTTAGTTAGCATGGAAGTGCATTACTGATATGTTCATCTCAAATGTTAATGTGTTTTTGTCCAGATGATCAGGAAGTCCTGGGATCCATGTTGGAACAAAGAATTCCAGTTTGTGCTCGAAGAGGCTCCTTTGAAGGAGAAGATCCACATTGAAGTCAAAAGCAAGTGGACAGGCTTAAGACTTCGACCAAAGGTTGGTATAAACTCTGTTTGATTTCAGTCTTGGTCTGTCTTCTTGTATTCATAATGAAACTACAGTCTGTAAATTTTCTGATATATTTAGGAGCCACTGGGATATGTGGATATAAATCTGGATGAAGTAGTCTACAATGGGCGCATGAACAAAAAGTACCATCTGATAAATCCAAAAAATGGAGTTGTTCATGTTGAGATGAGGTGGAAAACGATTTGAGAAGCAACGAGTGATGAACGTGGTAGGTTGGATGCTGTAGATTTCTCAGTTATGGAGATGGTTATTATCTCAGCCTCAGTAGTTGTACATTTCCTGTTTATACAGTGAACAATGAGGTTTATCGCGAAGGCAAGTGTGCCTTCAAATTTATTCTTTGTTGTAAGACACCGCATTGATTTCTAATAATATTGTAAGATTCCTTTTGTAGTCCTGATGCTGTGGTTCAAATGCAAGCAAATGTTCTGGTATGTGTGACAGTGAACCCTGCTGAATTGAATTTTTGTAAGGTGAATGCTCCACAGATTGAGGCAATACAGTTCGCTTAGCCTTGATTTTGTCCGAGCTGTATTTATGAATGTTTGTTCAATTTTTTTTTTCTCACTCTCCAATAACATAAATTAATTAAGTTCCCTTCTAATATTAGTGTGAGAGGAGATCCAATCGCTTAACTTATTACTTTCGCAGAAAGAGACTGAATCAACTGATTATTGGACAAACGGATGTTTGTTCAAGTCTGGTGACAAATAGCAATCACAGTGTATTAGGAAAATGTTACTTGATCTTTCTCAAAAAGGACATATTTGTTTATCCCTTTAAAATTATTTATTATTTTAAGATTAAACCTCACAAAAGCAGTAATCCGGGCTTGGGAAGTTTAGTTGTTGGACTCAGCCGCGCCTAAGATTACTTGAAATGACAGAGCTGTCTTTTATGGTACTCGTACTCAAATGTACAACACGATGAAGCAGTGATGGGGTTCCAGCCTAAACCCTTGCTCTTTGTTGAATTGCTTCAGTGACCTTGTCCCTGATTGTTTACATGTAAATCAAACATCGAACGAGTCCAAACCTAAAATCCATTCTGTAGATTCGAAAGCCTTTTGCTATAATGGCGTTTATTTCCATCCCTAAACCCAATCAATTAAAACCTAGGGTTTATCCCACCATCCCCAGAATCAAAATCCCCTGCTCTCTCAATCGCCCGCATTTCTTCTGCTCAATCAATGACCAACAAACAGGATCCGGTTCAAGCAGAAGAAGGCGAGACACCGGACCCGAACCCGGAACAGAACCTGAGACAGAAGATCCCAAGAGGTAGGCCACGAAACCCAGAAAAATTAGAGGATATAATTTGTAGAATGATGGCGAATCGCGCTTGGACAACCCGGTTACAGAACTCGATCAGGGCTTTAGTGCCCGTATTCGATCACAACCTTGTTTATAATGTACTTCACGGAGCAAAGAACTGGGAGCATGCGCTACAGTTCTTTAGATGGGTTGAGCGGGCGGGGTTGTTCAACCACGACCGTGAAACCCATTTGAAAATAATTGAAATTTTAGGCCGAGCTTCGAAGTTGAACCATGCTAGGTGTATTTTGTTGGACATGCCAAAAAAGGGTGTTGAATGGGATGAGAATATGTTTGAGTTGTTGATTGATGGTTATGGTAAAAAGGGAATTGTTCAGGAGTCTGTTAAAATTTTTGATAAAATGAAGGAATTGGGTGTAGGGAGGACTTGTAAATCTTAAATGCCTTGTTTAAGGTAATTTTGAGGCGTGGGCGGTATATGATGGTGAAGAGATATTTTAATAAGGTGTTGAGCGAAGGAATTGAGCCTACAAGGCATACTTATAATATTATGCTTTGGGGTTTCTTTTTAAGTTTGAGGCTTGAGACTGCCATGGGGTTTTATGAGGACATGAAGCGTAGGGGGATTTCACCAGATGTTGTTACTTATAACACAATGTTTAATGGGTATAACCGGTTTAAGAAAATGGATGAGGCCAAAAAGCTGTTTGTGGAGATGAAGGAGAAGAAGATTGAGCCTACAGTTATTAGTTATACTACCTACTATGATAAAAGACTATGTTGCAGTTGAGCAAGTTGATGATGCACTGAGAATATTTGACGAAATGAAGTCCTTTAATCTTAAGCCAAATGCAGTTACTTATACAGCTTTATTGCCGGGATTGTGTGATGCTGGTAAAATGACCGAAGCACAGAAGATTTTGAAGGAGATGGTAGACAGATATATTGCTCCCAAGGATAATTCTGTATTTACAAAGCTTTTGACTTCTCAGTGTAAGTCTGGGGACTTAAATGCGGCTGCTGATGTGCTTAAGGCAATGATTCGGTTGAGTATTCCCACAGAGGCTGGACATTATGGTATCTTAATTGAGAACTTTTGCAAGGCTGAGATGTTTGATCGAGCAGCTAAATTGTTGGATACGCTTGTTGAAAAGGAAATCATTTTGAGGCCTCAGAGTTCTTTGGATATGGAGGCTAGTGCTTATAACCTGGTGATACAGCATCTGTGCCACCATGGTCAGACTTGGAAAGCAGAAGTCTTTTTCAGGCAGTTAATGAAAAAAGGTGTTTTAGATCCCAATGCCTTCAATAATTTGATATGTGGGCATTCAAAAGAAGGGAATCCAGACTCTGCTTTTGAAATTGTTAAGATTATGGGCAGGAGAGGGGTGCCTAGAGATGCAGAAGCTTACAAGTTTCTCATCGAGAGCTACCTGAGGAAAGGTGAGCCAGCTGATGCTAAAACTGCTTTGGATAGTATGATTGAAGATGGGCATCTTCCGGCTTCTTCGCTATTTAGGTCAGTGATGGAGAGTCTGTTTGGAGATGGAAGAATTCAGACCGCGAGCCGAGTCATGAAGAGCATGGTGGAAAAGGGTGTGAAGGAGAATATGGATTTGGTTGCCAAGGTCTTGGACGCTCTTCTCATCAGAGGTCATGTTGAGGAAGCCCTTGGAAGAATTGACCTACTGATGCAAAGCGGGTATGCACCCAATTTTGTTAGTCTTCTATCTGTTCTCTCCGGGAAAGGGAAGACCATTGCTGCACTTAAGTTGTTGGGTTTTTGTTTGGAGAGAGACTGTATTGTAGACTTCTCAAGCTATGAGAAAGTGTTGGATGCTCTCTTAGCACTGGGGAAGACCCTCAATTCCTATTCAATATTATGTAAAATAATGGAGAAAGGAGGGGTCACTGATTGGAAGAGCTGTGGGTATTTGATCACTAGCCTTAATCAGGAAGGAAACACAAAGCAAGCAGATATACTCTCTAGAATGATTAAAGGAGGGGAGGCAGCTCGTGGAAGCAACAATGGGAAGAAACAAGCTGCTGTTGCCAGCTCATACCACCTTTTTCCTCGTCTGATTTTTATTATGTAGTTTCAAGTTTAAGATCTTATGCTTTGTTTTCTAATCTAAGTCTGATTTTAAAGAGTTCTACTTTTTGCGGAATCATTTTTGAAAGATACACTGTAATCTATTCTCTCTCTCTCTCTCTCTCTTTTGTATTTTGAAATGAGGAGTGTAATTCCTCAGCACATTTGGCATATTCCGTGACGGGGAGAAGTTTTGCTTGCTGTTCCCAAATATTCACGTTTTTAATCTTCTGACTTATCTCTATGAGAATATCATGATTTGATATGAGATTGATGCAAAATCATAATATTCTAGCATTTTATAGTCAATGGTTTCGGTTGACGAGTTCATTCTTACTGCCAAACCAAATACGGCATAGCATTGTAGACAAGCATTGTGTTCTCACGTTTCACGATTAGATGATATCATTGTTGTGTATTCCATTAAATCTTTACTACACGGTGCGTCCATCTTTCTTTAAGGATGTCTTAGCAATGGTTTGAAATTGAAACAGGGTGAGCAGTTGAGACCGTGAGATTTTGGTATGGCTGTAACCAAATGAACAGTGTTATTATTTTCGAAGACCCTGTCAAATAGCCCCTGAAAATTTTGAAGCTGAGCCTGTTCAAGACTTCTGTGTCTGTATTATATTCTGACATGGGCAAAAACCCTAGTGAAGGTAGTGGCAACGAAGCCCGAACGACTTTTATAATTTAAATTATAGCTAAAATTTCAAGGTTGAAAAATATTAACCACGTCTATTGTCACGGGTTTGCAATCCTACCAAAAAATACTAGCTTATTAAATTGTGCTGTATATTTATTTTTATAAATTTAAAAGTGACGTAATATTTTTATTTATTTAATTCGGTTACATCTTTAGTTTATTTATCATAAACTTACTTGATTTATATTGTCTATTTTTATAATTTTTATTGTTAAAAATTTATAATTTACGTGATAATTTTTTTAAAATATAAAATAAAAGTGTTTGGAAACTTAAAAAAATTATTTACGTAAATTTATTATTTATTATTAATTTAAAAAATTAATTTATTAAATAATATTATTTACTCGAATTTATGCTTTATTTTTTACGCATGAAATGTGACTGTTAAGAAATTAAATTTGGCCCGTGAAGTAACAGACAACAGTACGGGTATTGAGACATTTTGCCCTAATGGAATGTTCCAGCCCAGCTTACAAACAGAGCAAAAGGGAAATGGTAATCCAGTCTGCGTCTTATCCGTTCTTTCTGGTTTTTTGTGGCTAACCCAACGTGCCTCCTGAATTGGCCTTTCAAATTGGACGGTCCCGCTCACCCAATCTTTTGCTCAAGTGGGCCAAAAACACCAGACATTTATGCAACTTGCTTCTGTGCCACTGTACTATCAACTCAGTGAGCAGCACCACAGCAGATTATTATTCTCCGCGAAATCCCATTTTTATCCTCCTAATTTTATAAAGTTTGTCTCATTAATTGATTTCACTGTAACAGTAATATACAACAACAATCATATTACTAAACATAATAAAATTATTTAGTTAAATCATTTTTTAGAGGGTATTTTGGACTTCTGGTAAACCTAAAAATATCCATAAAATCTCGTTCGATAAAAATCTTATCTTTCCGAGCTTTGTTCCATAACCCTTCACCTCTTCGCTGCACAAACCTTCCCTCTTTCCGAGACTCTCGCAGCAAGCCATGTCTATAACTTCGGCTTCTTCTCCGGTCCTCCCATTTCTCAATCCCAAAATCCTAGCTCTTTGCAACGCTAAACCCACTTCACTCTCTTTGGTCTCTTTCACTTCTCTAAGAAACCATGGAAAATCCTTTTCAATATCCTCTTCCCTCTTGCAATCTTTTCAGCCCTTGCCCTCTTCTCGTTTTGTTAGAAACGTTGCCGTTTCCTCTGAGTTTGACCAGGAGGAGGAGCTTCTGAGCGATGAAGAGGGCTCCAGTTTCTCCCCTGACCTCAAACTTTTTGTGGGTAATCTCCCTTTTAGCGTTGACAGTGCTCAGCTTGCTGGGTTGTTTGAGACTGCTGGAAATGTTGAGATGGTTGAGGTACTTTTAGTTCATCTATTTCATTTTTGTTTTATTTGCTGTTTAATTCTCTGTTATGTTAAGGTTAATTGTTTTCAAAAGGCTTGTTTCATTGCATGCTGTCACGCCGTTATCTTGGAAGATTTTAGCTTTGGGGTGTGTGTGCGTTTGTGTAATAGAGAGAATGGTTTGAAAGAATTTTTATATTTATTTGTATATTTTTCAGTGAGGAGGACAATTCATATAATTGTTACTTGTGGCAGGTGATTTATGACAAGGTCACTGGGAGAAGTAGAGGATTTGGTTTTGTGACCATGTCATCTCTTGAGGACGTTGAAGCAGCTACTCAACAGTTTAATGGCTATGTAAGTGATAAAATCCCGTCTATTTCATGTGTTTATGAGTTATTGCTTTTTAGGATACGACCTATGAACTATCTTTACTATGCAAAAGTGAAAGAAAGCATTAAAAAGTGTATTATGTTATTGTGCTAAATCTCTTGACTTGTATTATTACATTGACTTGAATGTTAGTCAGCTTTTGTGCTACAAATCCCTTTTTCTCTGAAAAAGAAATGGATAGACATTTGAAAGTGGATAAAACTTGGTTTACAGCTTAAGAAAATCCATCTTGCAACTTTTCTTTTGCTGTGCCTTTTCCGTTATATTTTTTTTCTTTGTTGGTGCTTCATATTGCAATCAAATGTTGGGGGTTATTTTCAAGGTATATGACATCTATTGTTAGCAATGGGTTATTAGAACTTAGTAAGAGTTTTTCTCAAATTGCAGGAACTTGAGGGCAGGCCCCTCAGGGTCAACTCTGGACCTCCTCCTCCTCGGAGGGAAGAATTCTCCTCTAGAGGGCCTAGAGGAGGTGGAAGTGGTGCAAATTTTGATAGTGGCAACCGTGTTTATGTTGGTAACCTTTCATGGGGTGTTGATGATTTGGCTCTTGAGACTTTGTTTAGTGAGCAAGGGAAGGTTGTGGAAGCCAGGGTGGTATATGACAGGGAGAGTGGTAGATCTCGAGGTTTTGGGTTTGTGACTTACAGTTCTGCAGAAGAGGTTGAAAAAGCGATTGAGTCCCTGAATGGCGTTGTAAGTTCATTATTTGCTTTTTTTTTTCCTTGATAATCTATCCAGTGCTATCACTACTCTTGGTTTGCATTACAACTAACAGAATCTGTAGTTTTAGCTTTATAAATATTGTTTTTAGGTGGTTAACTTTGTTTGTAGAGATAATTCATGCTTCCGAATGAGCTTATCTTTGGCAAATGAGGGATTAACGTTTACTTGTGCAGAAATCATGTGGCTGTAGCACCTTCTGAGGATCATCTATGTTTTAGCCTGCCAATTATTGACCAGTTTTTGCAGTTGATATGAATGTTGCTTGTATAATTTTCATTATTATGAACATTCACACATGCTAATCTGACTTCTGCTTGAGCTAGACATTTTGGTGCCAATGTAGCATGACATACTTGTGTCATACGTTGGTAATTTATGTTATGTTTGGCATGCTGAATCAAAGTTGAATACATGATTTTGATCTTGTTTTTTATGGTTGTGCGTGGGTAGTGTTACAAATATTTTATTTCTTTAACAACTCAAATTCTACCAGCTTTTCTTACACTGAATTTGGCTTGGTGCAGGATTTGGCCGGTAGAGCAATTCGAGTTTCTGTGGCTGAAGCTAGGCCAAGGCGTCAATTTTGAGCTCCGGTGGAAACTGATTTAAGTTATTTTGAATTTAGCATTAGTTAATGTGTGTGTTAGAAGGCTGCACATCGGTCATATCGATTCATTGTCTTCACACTGTTGTGGGGAAATCCTTATTTGGCTCGTTACAATCTACTAATCTTTCACGCAGCCTGGGAATTTTGAAGCTGCAATGATTCGCATTTCATCCCAAGATTTTCAGAACAGGATTCTTGCACCAGTTGCATCTGACATTTGGGCTGATTGATCTGTTTGATGCTCTACCATATGAACAAGGGATAAAAATGTCTGTTGCTAACTTTTTTGATGTATGTTCTGAATACCAGAATTCAGATAAGAAGCAGATGTGTAGCCTTAATCGTTTGACAGAGTTGGTTAATGAAATATGTATTTTTGGGTCTGACCTTTGCTGGAAGAATTTCATGATCGTTGATTAAATCGCAGGGTAACTTTAAATCCTTATAATTTTCTTCGAAACTGCAATCAATAAAATGGGATTTTGCAACTTCGAAGTTCCAATTGATTTAGATGAAATTATTAAATGTTAATGTAATGTGATTTTGTTTTTGTTGCAAGCTAGTATTTATGGAACATTTTAGGTACGGTATAAGCAAAATGCTGTAAAACTAAGCTTGTTCGCATTTGTTTGGAAGCAAGTGGAAAGATCAGAGTCTTTACTTGAACTTTTTACCTTGAAAGTGTGCCAGTGCTTTAAGCTTCTTAAAAAAGTTGTTAATACTCTATTTTCGCATGATTTTTACAAAATATGTGCGGGAAAGTTGTTTTTTTTGCCTTGTTTTTGCCTTAAAAAAGTTGAATCCCTTGTTTTATTTTTGGGATAAATGCCCCGAAATTTTTTCATGCAGATCAAATCCACTTACTGAAATTACATTACTTCTATTCGCTTGCGCCATGGCCGCTGGTAGACCCCAATGCATAAGGTCTATCCCCATATCCCTTTTAACTACTTTTACGAATCTGCAACTAGATCAATGTGCTGCAGTTAAAGTGACCGCATGACACTAAGCATGCTGGCAACTTTTTCTGTTTCTTAATTATAGTAGATTCAATACTTATCAGATGTTTATGAATGGTAATTGTAAATTCTTGTCAGGATGATGCACTGAAACTCATGTTATATAAATTTCAGATTCTAATAGGAACCTAAGATGACAAATTCACATTACCAGAGAGGTGTCGCATGTCAAAATTTACCGATATATTTCTTGGGAAGCCAGGACCTAAGCTGTGCTAAAAGAGGGTTGAGAACGATTCAAAGGTCAAACCTTCCATGAAAAGGGACTTTCCAGAGTCTTCACAGAGGATTATGAAGCTGTGGAGAAGATGATATTGTGTCCTAGAGGACCTATCATAAGTTGATGGAACAAAATTTTCTTAGTAGCATGTTTAATTTCTCTTTTTGTTGATCCTCTACTCTTTTATGTGCCGAGAGTTAAGAAAGATGTGTGCATTGAGGTTTCGGTAAACCTTGAAATCGCTGTCGCAGTCATTCGATCATTGGCAGATGCATTTTACTGTGTTCAGAATTTTGTTCGATTTCGGACAGCTCATGTTGCTCGTTCTTCTCGGGTATTTGGGAGAGGAGAGCTGGTCAGAGAGCCCCCAAAAATTTCCTCCAGATACCTGCGCAAAGATTTTTGGCTTGCTATAGTGGCTGCCCAGCCACTTCCACAGGTATGTAACTCGCTATTATTCTGCCCTTTGAAATAATTTTAAGATCTGTTCTTAGGAATAAGCTGTAAAATTGATAGTACTGGACAGAGTTCCTTCAAAGATTAAGAGAACTATGATTTATAACAATGCTGGTGATTCCCCCTCATCATCCAAGTAAAATGTACAGTTGTTCCTTAGTTCAATTTTGTGCTTCATTCAACAGTAAAAAGGAGAGGGAACTTTAGTATAACTAGTACACCAGTTCTAACCTGTTGTCATGCATCAAAGTGATCAAATTTTATGCTTCTTTGAGGACTAAATGAAGGATTGAAACACATAATAATATGTATTGAATATAAACTTGGTTTATTTAAGCATTTTGTCAAATACTTGGAATACCAAAAATGCATACATGGCTGGAATACCAAAATTGCATACATGGCATGTATGCATAAAATTTACTATAGGATGAGTTTATTCATAATTACATGATAAGAGATGATGAAAATTTATTCAATTAGGTGAAGAATCAACAATCAACACCACCATTGGAGAGAAGCTTGGCAGAATTCTTTTAGAAGAGTTTTAGAGTTCTTGTTTTTCAACCTTAGTCAAAGTTACCTGTATGTACACTGAAAGGTGAATATATATTATGGATAAAATAATAATTATTAAATATTTATCATTTAATGCTTTTAAGTCATTATACTTAAATACAATATACTTAATTTTTAAGTAAATATAATTAAGTATAACTTTATAAATTTATGTGTAAATTATATAATAATTACAAATTTGTATTTAGGTCTGTTGCTAATTCATATTATTAATTAGACCATGTCATTTACATTAAATTATAATATAATGTAAATTTATAAAAAATTCTTTAAACACTTTAAAAAATTGATGAATATATATAATACTTATATATTCTTTTTCACAATGTATATTTATTTCGACTTTATATATTATCTCAAAGTTGCTAGTCTTTTTAATGTTAATATTTTCTTTTTCAAATATCTCTTCTGTCTTTGATTATTAATGTGATCATATAAATTTATTGTACAATAATCGTAAATTTATTTTTAACTTTTCAAATTTGAAATTATTTAAAAATTCAATAACTATGATTAATATCTAATAATGTGCTATATAGTCTTTAAATTATAGTAAAGTCATACTTCATTAAACTTTATCACAATGTACATGTTATGTGGATAAAATTCTTCCGTCGTTCAATTTTAATAGTATAAGAGTTTATGGTATATCAAAATTCTATATCGATATAAATTCGAATTATTTATCATTATGTGCTAAATTTGCTATTGTGAATTTTTTCATTTGACATTTAATCACTTTAATTAGAAATTTATCATTTTAACTATTTATCGATGTTTATTTAGAAATTCGAATGTTGATCAAATTAGCGATAACTCTGATTCTATATATATCAAGTCAACATATTCTATTTTGACCATTATTCATTATTAAATATAAATAATACGTAATCAAATTGGCTTTATTATAAAAGATGTGCTTAATTTCGTACATATACATCATATGAACCATGTGCATTTACATTAGATGTATCTCGCACATATACATTATATGAACTACGTGCATTTACATTAAATTGAACTATAATATCTTATATCAAAAGACAATATTGTATACAAGTATAATTATATGATAAATTATTAATTACATGTTTTATTTTTTGATTTATTGATTATGTGATCATGTTCAAAAAAATAGTTCTCTAATTATTTAATCTATATTAACGTTCTAATAACGTGATTGTCACATTATCCGCATTAATATCATTTCATGATATTCACCAAAAATATTTAGTATACCTACTATATGACATCATTATCTATTCGATATCATTTTTTTAGGAAATATTTTTAATAATTTTATTTAATAATTAAATAAATTATTTAGATAATTCACAAATATACTTTATTTATATGTCCGATTAAATAAAAAAAATAATTTATATTTTTGAATAAAAAATTCTTTTTTTATTAATAAATAATGTGTATACAAGATAAAATATCATTAGAACTAATATTATAAATGACTTTTTAGGGCATCTACTAATACTAAATATTAGCTGATCTAGTTTCCACCCGAGGACTCGAGGTTTTATGATCTATTTCCTTGAAACAACATCATATCTTGTTTACTTTTGGTTTGGATTATACACAAGACACTGAAACCAATTATTACATTGCATTTTTTCTTCATGTTGTTGAAGCTTTTGTATGAGCACAAACTGAATTCTCACTGGATTATTAATTCAGTTGTAATATTTCCTGTAGAGGTATCTCATGATTTTCTTTGAATTGACTGTATGTTTTTACATGTTTCAGCTACTGGTTTGGGCTGTAATCCCTCATTTGAGGTGTTCGTCGATGGTCAACACGAAAAATTTGATTCGCCTAGTCATCATATTTGAGTATTTGATGAGGCTATACCTCATCTTTCCGCTTTCATCACATAATCTGATGCTTTACATGTTGGTCAGCCATGTAAGTTACGACTATGTTTCACGTATGAAACAAAAACTTGTGGTGGATACTTTTTCTGCATCTCAGTTGTCTTTCAAAGACTGAATAATTTAAAAGACGCATTCTTCTAATGTAGATCTGACTCGATCCAGTGCACGCTTTTCAAAAGGTTTTAGGAGCCTGTTGGTACCTCTTATCAGTTGAGCGGCAGAAAGAGTGTTGGAGAAGTTTTTAGATTGCAGTCTTTGGATTGCCGCGTTAAATTCTATGATGGCCATGTTTTGAATAACTTTGCTAGAGTTGCTTGGTTTCAATCAAGCAACATTTCAAGTTTATGTAATCCACATAGCAACTTCTTTCAGTTTGGCATCCATGCTGGTGCAGTGATTTTTGGAGTGACAGCTTCCCAATTCTTTGACGAATACTTTTACCGTCTTTGGTGGGACCTGAGAAATGTAAAGTAAAGAAGAGAGTGAATTGAAAAATAAATATGTTGAATGAAATTATTCCATTTCTGTTTGCCTTGTTGCTTAAGGGCCCATTTAATCCGTTGATTCTTTCTCTATTCTTAACAAATCAAAGTTAACATGTTGCATATAATAGTAAGTTAACCAATTTTCTATCAAATTTGGCAGTTCTCTGGGACAAAATCCTTTCCCTAGTACTTTGGTTTGGGAAATAAATTTTGCTATTGTCATTGCCATTCTTGGTCTAGTGCTTTTTGGACTGCTTATTAGGAATATGGAGGTAAGTTCAGCTATTTAATAACACGCCGTCCAAAATTATAACATGTATGCAGTTTCTGTTTCAAAATATTCAAGTCTTTTGCAACTTCTCCATCAAATAGACATGTCTCCAATCTACTACCGTTAGACTTGAAGAGCGGAGAAATAGGACTGATACAGAGGAATGGATGCAACATAGGCAACTTCCCTATGAACAAAAGCAGAGTGTGCGACGGTATGATCAATATAGATGGGTTGCAACTCGAGGAGTTGATGAGGATGTTATACAAAAAGGCTTCCCTATGGATCTTCGAAGTGACATCAAACACCATCTCTGCCTTGATCTAGTTTGACAAATAACAATTTACAATCTGCAGATACTTGTAAATATTACATACATAGATTGCATTGCAGTTCATCTTGATCTAACCACTAATTTATTAATATAAATGTGAAATAGGTTCCACTCTTTGATCTGATGGATGATAGAATGGTAGATGCATTATGTGAAAGACTAAAGCCTCATCTGTGTACATCGGGCACCTGCCTAGTTCACGAGGGAGATCCTGTCGAGGAGATGCTCTTTATTTTTCGAGGCCTCCTAGATTCTTACAGCACTGGTGGTGGTTGCACAAGATTCTTTAATTCATGCTACATTGGCCCAGGAGACTTTTGCGGTGAAGAGCTGCAGACCTAGGCTCTTGACCCTCGCCCAAGTGTCATCCTCCCTTCGTCCACACGAACAGTTAAATCCATCACTGAAGTCGAAGCCTTAGCTTTTTATTGCTGGGGACTTGAAGTTTGTAGCATCACAAACCCAGAAAGCTACATAGCAAACAACTAAGGCATACTTTTCGGTGTCATTCCCCTCAGTGAAGAACATGGGCTGCGTGCTTTATACAAGCAGCTTGCTTTCGTAATAAAGGAAGGAAGGAAGCAGCTGAGCTGAAGAAAAGAGAGAGTACGACCTCCCCGTCTGAACAAGCAAAGGAACAAACAGAAGCAACCTTGCCTTTAATGAGCTCATCAGCTAGGTTTGCTTTATATGTAGCAAAACTTACTGCAAGCACTAGATTCGACATGCTTTCATCATTACAAAAGCCGAATGAACAAGATTTTGTAGTTAAAGATAGATGAAGACACAGTTTGCAAGGAGCTTAACTTCCTCAGTATTCTTGTTGATATGAATTCAACTAATTATCTTAATTTCGCTATTCTCTGTTTCCAATGCTCGATTAGGAAAATTAGATTATTACATATTATGAGGTTTACACTAGGTTAGTACTTATTGTTTCATCTTTTAGGCTAGCTAATTTGGTGATTACATCGAGTAATATGATGCATAATAACATTTGTAAGAATGCTTTTCTGCATAAAATTTACAGCTACTGGCAAAAATAAAAACATTAACTTACGGATATATTGGTGTTATTGGGATGTATTGCATGTTTATAGCTATTATGTTTCTACTTAATTTTTAAATTACAGTAACTAAAATATTTGATAAAATTCGCTTTTATTTAATAACAAATAGTTATCAATTATCTACTCACTGAAATTAGATAGTGAAAATGTTTTACTCCACATTAGTGGTGGATTAAAAGTCACAGCACCTTAATCACAATGAATCATATGATAAATAGAGGCTAATATACTGTTTTGATCTGTACTCTGTTCATGTTTAATTAATTATATCTTATATTGTCAATTTGCACAAATGTAGTGGTTTCTTTAAAACTATAATTAAGGGTACTCTTACAAATCTGGCCCGCCCAAGTGTGGGAATCTTATCTTTTATTCACATCTGATTGCCTCTGTAACTATCGAATCACTTGTCTTCCATGAATTTTTATTTGTGGTTCAGTAATAATTATGTTGGGGGATACAGTTCAACTATGTTTCCCCATTTCACTCCATATCATGTTCTGAATTTATTTTTATTTTTTTTAAAATTTTTTCAGCAGTAGATTTTGTTCATTGCTATCTGACACTTAAAATTGCATTTCTGCACAAGCATGAGCATGTGCTTTGGAGTAGAAGATGACAGAATTCTGGTCTAAAAACAAAAGATTTCTTGATCAATTACTTCATTACATATTGGAAATTCATTCAACTCAAAGAACAATCTCAGGCGGAGCATTAAAAGAAATCCTTCTCAAAAGAATCATCTTCAACTTCTTCAGAGCATCAATAAATATGTTTTCAACCAGATTTAGCAGGGTGGAAGGTCCTTCGGTGGTGGTAAAATAGATTCCTTTGGCGACTTTTCGTTCCCCACAACAAAGGCCATCTTCCATCCCCACATTGTGTGTAGTTCCAGGTGACAGTGCATAAACCAAACACCAACAATTGTGCCATGCACTTGGGCCAAGTTTCATAAACCTGTATCAACATATGATTATGCATGGGATTTTTTTGTTTAAAGTTGCTAGGATTATCAGTACTGAATCTGACAACGGTTCATCCTCCAATTGGAACTCCAACTTTATTTCTCTTGGGGGGATCAATCCAATTAAAATTAGCTGGGTCTTTTTTGGGATCAAAGTTCTCGATCCCACAACCAATAACAAAGAAATTGTAACCATGATGACAAAATGGACGTAACTCCAGCCGTCAGGAGATTGGTATCTTGTAAAACTATTTCAATGGTAGAATTAAAGGCCACCTTACTAAACCTTGTTTCCCAACGAAGTGCCAAGGTCGCTGGTAAGAGGTGCACCAGTATAGTTAAACGAAACAAGTGGCGGTTAGGGAAATCGGCTCTGAAAACTCCTGACATGTTGAAAAAATGATATTGCCAGAGTTCAAGAGTTTGATCTTTGGGATCACAAAGGTTATGTTGTTCGAAGAAGCAGTGAGTTGAGTACATTTTGGCAAGAGGGACAGTTAAGAAATAAAGAAAAGTATGTAGTAGCTTGTTTTTTTGGGAATTTTCAAGCAATTGACACTGTGCTTACTTGATTTGAATTGCTATTTCTTTTATACATTACAAAGTGAGAATAATACAATATATAGAGAGAAAGAGAGAGAACTAGACGTAAACCTAGGGTACTACAACTGTACTATAATGCTGAAAAAGGATAAAATACATTTGTCATGTGTACTATATAACAAACAAATTTGTTTTCTTGCTGGTATTGTGTGCGCGGGCTGTTGTCATGATCCTTGTACTGAAGTAAGGCCTCACTTGCAAAGATAAAAGAATGGCAAATGGTTACCACCAACTGAGCTGTTGAATTGGTCCTGATTTGGTGTAGGTACATTGTGTCACGTCCCCATCCGAAGACTGCTATGTGACAACCACCATCTACCCTTCCATTAACATGGAATGTTTCATAAGAGTTTATAAGGCTTTTAAGTATCACACACTACATTTGCATATATAAAACACACACACACACACACATATAAATATGCTCATATAAATTTTAAAACATTAATCACATTTAAAGTTTATATACATGATATGAGTGTCATAAAGTCTCTAAAGAATTCAATTTTAAATCACATTTATAGTGTATAATTTAAAATATTAAAATACATCATGAAAATATTTTGTCAATAGATCCTGATAAATATGAGATGAAGAACCTCTACTTGAAGAATTTTGATACTAACTATGTCCACTATTATGCAAAGAAGCAATTGAAGAACCTAAGTTAAAAGTAATAAATTAAGAGGTGTGAGTACAAAATATACTCAACGAGTGAATGGTTAATAATATATAACTTATAAGCATTTAAAAATATTGGAATACTAAAATAATTATAAAATTATATTCATTGATTAGACAATTTTCAAGTCAAACAATTTATAAGCTAAAATCATTTGCTTGAAAATTTCACATTTTTTTTCCCAAATGAGTTAAGAAGTTTAGAACCCATTACAAAGTATGTATTTAGGTTTAGGTCTGTGTTTGTTTTCTTTATAAAAGATCGGACTGTCTATTCTTATCAAGTTGTTATTTTGACAGGGTAGGCACTTAAGATCACTAATTCATATTTCTATTCATACTTCCAATTTATAAAATAAAATCTTCAAATCACAGTCCAACTTACTAGCATTGGTTTGAGCAGTTTCATGATGATAATTGTGACATCCTCGAATTAACTTTACTAGGTGGATTTCACTTTAATATTCTCTCTTATACTAGCTTCATCTAGCACCCAATCACCTATTTGACCTCTACAAAGGTTTGTTCATAAACTACTTTTTTTAGTACTACAACAATATCGATATATCATCAATAAATAAAATTTATTAAATTAAGCATTTAAAATATGTAAATATATATACCATAACATTCATTTTAATAAAGCATAATTATGAGCATACCAAGCAGTAATAAACATTCAATCCATAGGCCTCAATTATTGTCAAATCATTTATATACTAACATAGCATCCTTACTCAAAATAATTTAAAATAATTAACAAAAGCATAAAATTGAAAACAGTTGCTTAATGAATTAAATATTATAACTATTCACTCACTGTTCAGAGAAGAATGTATACTCCCCTGTTGGTCCTCATGCTAACTTGAGTTTTTTTCCAAGGTGCTGGTGCTTAAAGAATGTATATGTATTTCTTTCAGATACCCAACTCTAATAAAATACTTATATACTTAAAATATAATATGTATACATAATAAATATAAATTTCTAAGTAAAAATATATATTGAAACTTGAGTATACACAAAATTATTTATAAAAGTACTAAAACTTTTACTCAAAATCGATCTTTAAAGATAGTTTAATAATTTTAAAAATATTAGAATCAAAATTTCATAAAGAGTTTTATTGAAGAAATAAACTAGACTTCTCAAAATTTTTAATTATTTTTGAATCACTAAATTTGAAAGTTATTTAAGAGTTTAAAATTGATTCTCAAAATAGACAGACAGATTGTTCAGTGCCATAGCCTGGCATTATGGCTTACTAGTAACTTATTATTGTAGTACTTGTGCTATAGTAACTAACTAGTATTCATGCTACATTACTTTCGACAGCTTGCTATAGTTTTTTAAAATTTTGAAAATAGAAGCACCACGACCATAACATCCAATTAAGTTTTTGCACAGTAAAACATAGCGATAAAAAAAAGAAAATGCATACTTTTGATAAGACAAATGAACTTCAAATTAAGTTTATAAATACTCATTAGAAAGATTTTTAAGATTACTATAACTTTATTTCTAATAAAATGTACTAAAAAATATTTCTATTCTTCATAAAATAAAAAAAAAATTACAAGAAGGTCAAAATTTGTGGAAATTTATTTCAATCCCGATCCATATCAAATTTGATCTTTATCAAATTGGTTTGAAATTAAAGTTGAAACTTAATTTTTAAATATCAAATACAACTATTTTAAACTTAAATCAAGTTTCAAAATATACCTTAAATTGAAATCTAAATTTAACATTAACAAAACTTTATTTGGACATAAAACTAACAACTTTTGCTATTTAATTGATTTTCATATAACGAAATTCTATGGCAAGATTTTCTCATTCTCAAACAAATCATAATCAATGTCCAAAATATCATAATTAAGTCTAAATTTAAGAGCATAACATTGATACAAAAATAATCAAATTTTACATTCAAGTTAAAATGAATAAATAAAATTTAAAACTTTAGGATAGTTGGAAATCTTACTCAAAACTAAAGAAAGACTTTATAAGTTTATGAAGGCACATTAAATTGAGAGTTTTCAAATGGACGCTCAAAACCCTACTAAATTAGAGAGAGAAAGTGAAAACTTTTGAAGAATATAATTGGAGAAGTGAGGGAAATATGAGAGAAGTTAAATTTGAGAGAGAAATGGAAGAAAAAGGGAGAAGATTGATGGGTTTAATAGAATTTAAGATGAGATGAAGGAAGAAAAATGGAGAGGAAGTAGGAAAGACCGGCCAACATGGGAAAGAAGAAAGAGATGGGTTTATATGATAAAGAAAAAATTTATTTAGGCCCCCATCTTTTAATTATACAGATTTCTTAATCCTTATTCTTTTCTACATTTAGGCACTTTAGCAAAAATTTTGAATTTATAATTTTCAAAATACGTTTATATTTGAATAATATATGTAGTAAATAAATAAAAATAATTTAAATTAATTGAAATAAATAAAAAAAATATCATTTTGTAAAATAAATAATACATCTCAATAATATATCAATTAGTCACGCACGTGTGAAAATATAGTTTAAGTACAAAAAAAAGTAAGTTACCCTTACAGTCTAAATGACAGGTTTTACACATCGAGTCAAGTTAAGCTGCTGAGATGGATGTAGAGTCAGCACACTCTTTATTTTAATTCCGCCCTTAAACTTGGCTGCCAAGAAGAACTGCAAATTTGCTTCTTATAATTTAAAACTTTCTGATGATAGAGGCTTGGTTAGAATGTATGTCACTTGATCTGTAGTTGGAATATATTGTATTTCCACTTCTTCATTTGAAATTGTAGCATTGTTTGAGCAAGGCATTTGTACTTAGATTTTGTGCTTGACCTGGACACAGTTTTTTATTTTTTTTTTATTTTTTTGATCTTCTGACTATCAAATTTTCCAGAAAGTAAACTACAAAACCACGATGGATTTTCCATCTTCTACATCTACTGCCTAGTTTACATCGGCAAAGGCTATACCATATTGAGTTTCTCTTCTTTTGCATAGTATAGTCCATAGTCTTGAGTGCCTTGTAATTATCTGAACACTTTTATAGCTAATTCAGAGTTATTGGTTGGAATTTTCTTAAAATTGACTAGCTTATTTACGCTATATGTAATTTTTAGTTGAGTCAATGCTGTATATTGCAGGGCTTCGATGAGGCTTCTGTACAAGGTCTTGTTTTCAAGCTTTTTCTTATATGTTTGAAGAATGTTTCACTGGTACTTATAAGTGTAGGCATTTGGTTACAATCCTTCATTCTGGTTTTGTTCAATATGTCTTGAATGCATTTTGTCTGGCTCAAATAGATACATTGATTATCCTTCTTTAATTCTATTCCCACAAAATAACTTAATGAGCTAAGGATCTTCAGTGAAAAACATTCATTTAGCTTTTTGATGATCGTTTCGATAAACAAAGTTGCACTTCGAGTTATAAGAATGATTACACTATTCTTGCCTAAAAAATAAAAAAAGGGATGTATTTGACTTTATGTTGATAAAGCGCTAATTTATCAGTGTTGATTTTAGCCTATCATACCATGCTTTTGGTGTCTGTTTTAAGCTAAGAAGAGCTTTATTCAACTTGCATATATGATTTGACCTCTTAGTGTTTTCAAATCCCTCCGACTCCTCCATATAAATTTCTTCTCCCAGGTTACCATTTAAAAAGGGATTATTCACACTCACATGTTTGATATCCTAATTGTAATGGATTGCCAGGCTTATTATAACTCTTATAATTGAAGATTAAAAAACAAGATTGATGGTTACAGGGTAATCTAGGCCTGCAAATTGGTGAAAACCTTTGGCCACCAGCTTAGCCTTATGCATTGCTACTTTTCCATCAGGGTTATAAGTCAACTTGAAAACCCACTTGTTATCAATGACTTTTATATTTTGTTTTGCAGGAGCTAAAACTTAAGTTCCGTTCTTAACTAGAGTACTAAACTCTTCAACCATTGCTTTCTTCCATTTCGGGTTCTTTATGACTTCTTCAGTATTTTCTAGTATGAACTCATCTTGACATACTTAAGGATTCCATCCTTGGACATGGTAGTCATAGGGTTAGTGTTTATGTATTGATTTTCTTGATTTTGTGCAGGTAGGGAGGTTCTTGTTTCTGGAGTTGTTTATGAAGGTTTAGAGTATTCTTAGTTTTCTGACTGGATCACTTCATAACTTCTTGAGTGTGCAAAAGTTCTAAACTATGAGGATAGTGTTCCTAGAGTGCCGTGAGATGGCGTTGTACTCAATTCATTCTCTGTATAAGAAGACTGTGGAACAAAAAGCAATTAGAGGTAGTCATGAGTGTTTGTGCTTGGTTCAATTTCATTTGTTAATTGGTTAGAGAAGTCTATTTTGAAGGAAAATTTACGTTCATTGAAGATGACAAGAATGGTTATATAAATTCTTCCTATTTTGTCTAAACACTTGTATCTTTTATACTTAGTGCGATATCCTAGGAATTTGCATCTAGTGGTACGAAATTGAAGTATTTGTTGATTGTAAGGTCTGAGGTATCCAAAAGTTTTCATGAAGCTACAATCCTGTTTCTTGTGGTACAACCTTTATAAGATGTTTGATAATTAATGGCAGCAGAGGGGAGTCTATTTATCAAGTGTGTAAAGGTCTTAAAAGCATTCACCAAAATTTCATGGGTAAATTGGCTAAGCAAGAAGCATAAGTCTTGTCTCAGTCACATGTTTGTGTTTTCGTTTGACAATTCCATTTTGAATTAAAGTGTATGGACGTGAATGTCTGAGATGAATTCTCTAGTGTTTCAATATCTAGTCTAGTGATTTAAATTCATTACTCGTGTTTGTTTTCAAGGTCAGCATTTTTTAGTTTAGTTTTCTCTCCATCTGAGTTTTGAATTCTATGAAAATTTGTGAACTTTGAGACTTGCTTTCAGGAGAAAAATTCCAGATGAATTTGTTAAAGTTGTCAACTATGCTTACATTGTCTACATTGATGATGTACTAGTATTTTCTAAATCCATAGAATAACATTTCAAACACCTTCACATTTTCCTCCAAGCAGTCAAAAAGAATGGCTTAGTAGTGTCGGCCACCAAGATGAAACTTTTTCAAACCAAAGTCAGATTTCTAGGACATGAAATCTACCAAGGCACTATTCAACCAATCAATAGGACTATTGAATTTGCTTCCAAATTTCCAGATGAGATCAAAGAAAAAACCCAATTACAGAGATTTTTAGGATCCCTCAACTATGTGGCAGACTTCTTTCCAAATATTAGGCAAATCTGTGAACCATTATACAAGAGATTACAGAAGAATCCGATTCCTTGGACAGATCAACATACTCAAGTAGTTAAGATAATCAAGAACAAAGTCAATGTCATACCATGCCTAACAATTCCCCATCCTAGTGTATTTCTTATTGTAGAAACAGATGTTTCGGACATAGGATATGGAGGAATTCTTAAATAAAGGTTAGATGGGTCAAATAAGGAATCAATTGTTAGATATCATTCAGGTATCTGGCTTGGATCTCAAAAAAATTACTCAACAATCAAAAAAGAAATTTTATCAATTGTTTTGTGCATCATGAAATTTCAAGATGATTTATTTAACAAACATTTCTTACTTCGAATTGATTGCAAATCTGCAAAAGAAGTTTTAGAAAAAGACGTCAAAAATCTTGTTTCAAAACAAATCTTTGCCAGATGGCAAGCAATTCTTTCCAACTTTGATTTTCAAATGACCTATATAAAGGGCGAAGATAATTTTCTCCCAGATTATCTTACAAGAGAGTTCCTGCAAGGTAAACCAAACACTTAAACGCTATGGCCAACAAGCAAATCATGAAAACCTCAGACTATGCAATGAAGAAACAACAACTAGGTAATACTCCTCTCTCTCAATTTCCTCCTCTCTCTTATTCTTAATTGCTCAAAACAGGGTCTTCTACCCAACCTGGGTCATCTACCCAGAGGCATGAGGGTTCTTCCTCAGTACAATTCCAAAAATCCTCCTATAAAACAAAAAACCCAGTCATACATATCCAAATTACTCCATATTCCCAACCTATTTCAGTCAAAGAAATCCAAACTTTGGTAAGAAAGCTCTTTACCAAAGAAGCCCAATTTATTACTGATGATTTAAATAAGAACCACAAGTTCTACGAATTAGTTCTTGTTGACACTAATTCTGTAGAAATTACTCATCACCGAAATCCCAAAAATCCAGATGACATAGCTTACTTAACTTGCAAAATCAAATAAGTTCTTACTTCAAGTGATTTTATCACCTTACACACAACCCGTCAATTTTCCATCCCTTTCATTCCAAATGGCTACAATTTTATTGATTATTAAAGGGCATGGTACAACATGTTCTATGTCAAAAGTTATGACCATTCCTGGTTTATTCAATTTAATGAAAATTGCCCAAAATTGTTTCCAACATGGTTCGAAGAGTGGTGGTTCTTCTTTGGACCAACATAATCAATTTATCCAAGACAAATCAGCCATTTGTCCCTACCATGGTACAAAGACAATATGCCAAGTCATCATATTTATCAACAATTAGCCTTCCATATGGATTTTCAAATACCATGGATACTTTCATGGCATTATGCGATAACCCGGTTTTACCTAAACTGCAACCTGTCCTTTGTAAGGGAATTTCGAATCAAATGGTGGGACAAATTTGACCTCAACAGGGTCTCCCTCATCACAATGCAAAAATGGAAGCAAGCCGGTTACAAAATAACCAAAGCGGTCAAAGAAGTCTCCAAGAAAACTTCACTGGCATTTACAACTTCACCTCTAACCTCAGTCAGCAAAAACAAAGAATCAAACTCCACAAGAAAAGACAAAAAGAAAATATATACAAAGCTATTTGATGAAATAATCAAGCAAATGGAAGATGACAGCGAAGAATCTTCAATAAATTCAAACAAAATTTCAGATGACCCCTTTGGTGGTCCATTATTTCAAGACCCTTTTGACTACTGACAAAAAGAATCATTCAAAGAAACTGCCAGAACAATATTCTTCAAGATCTCATGATCAAAAGAAGACAAATAACTTCGGCAATACTATTCAACTTACGGGACCCACATTAATTATGAAGGCCACTTTGTCAAAAAAGTGGTTCAATGACTCAAGATTATTTAAGATTCGTCATCATCAACCCAGATTATTCAAGATTAGTTATGATCAAGGCAGAATATTCAAGATTCGTCATGATCAAGGTCACTTTTTCAAAAGGTGGTTTAATAATTCAAGATCCGTCATCATGAAGGCCACTTTGTCAAAAGGTGGTTCAAATTTTCAAGATTCCCATCAAGCACGAAGACAAATTTTCAAAAGGAAACATCATTATGTTTCTGGAATCATTCAATTGTAATAGTCCATTTTAGCATGTATAAATGGACTCAAAACCAATAGCCTTAGGCAGAGCTAAAAACAGAGAGCTTCCGAGAGTTTTGCAGACAGTTTACTCCTTCCTCTGTAAAAGCTTACAATCTCCTGTATAATTTCACCAAAAAATTCGTGTACAATTTCTGTAAAAATTTAATAAAATCTTTCAATTTCAATCAATTTCTTGAACGTGTTGCATTATCAATTTCATTTTCAAATCAAATAAAAAATTAAATTGAATTCCAAGATCTATTTTCAAATCATAAACAAATTCCAAATTTTTAATTGTTGATTGTAAGGTCTGAGGTATCCAAAAGTTTTCATGAAGCTACAATCATGTTTCTTGTGGTACAACCTTTATAAGATGTTTGATAATTAATGGCAGCAGAGGGGAGTCTATTTATCAGGTGTGTAAAGGTCTTAAAAGCATTCACCAAAATTTCATGGGTAAATTGGTTAAGCAAGAAGCATAAGTCTTGTCTCAGTCACATGTTTGTGTTTTCGTTTGACAATTCCATTTTGAATTAAAGTGTATGGACGTGAATGTCTGAGATGAATTCTCTAGTGTTTCAATATCTAGTCTAGTGATTTAAATTCATTACTCGTGTTTGTTTTCAAGGTCAGCATTTTTTAGTTTAGTTTTCTCTCCATCTGAGTTTTGAATTCTATGAAAATTTGTGAACTTTGAGACTTGCTTTCAGGAGAAAAATTCCAGATGAACTTGTTAAAGTTGTCAACTATGCTTACATTGTATTTATATTCATTTCTAGAATGGATAGGGGCTAGTCACCAGAGGTTAGTGAAAATGATTTCCAAAGGCCTTTTGAGTCGTTGTAGTATTAGCTTTAAGTGTTAACTTGTGATTTTTCTCGTGTCGGCACGTTTCACAAAAGTTTAGAATGAGATTTTTTTGATATGTGTGAAGTTCTTATATGATTTGGCAACTTTTAATAATATTTTGTTATTTGTGTGGCCAAGTTTGCTATGAAGCAAATCTAAGACATGTTTAGACTTGACATTGACTCTACTAGCATTTGATTCTAAGATAAACTTTGACCTAACTAGACACGTTGACTCTACTAGCATTTGATTCTAAGATAGTCTCTGACTTAACTGGACTGCTATCATTAACTAAGGCATATAGAGAGACTGCAGATAGCTTGGACTCTTGTTTATTGACTCTATTTGTGTCTTCGATTCTCCTTCTCTTCTTCAGCAAATACAAGCCATCTTTAGCCACTCCTTATAGCACCGTCCTCTGATTCACGTCCTTCACAAGACATCCTAATTTTATCAAATTCAACAGTCAAGGCATTGTAATGTGTGAGCTTAGTAATGCTTACTATGTTTTTGGTAATGTGAGGAACATGCAAAATATTTTTCATTTTCAGTAGATTGTAGTTTCTAGCATGCAAGAAGTTGTGCCTTATACGTAGTATATTAAGGCTTTTTTTTTTTTTTTTTTTCCAATTGCCTATAATTAATTTATCCTTACCTTTGTACTCAATCTTGGCGGAGAGATTGCTGAGTTCACTTGTGACATGGTTTGTGGCACCACTGTCAAGATACAACCCCCCTTTTCCTGTTGGTTGCTCTTGAGTTGAGATGTAGGTTAAAGTTTGGGCTTGATTGTTGGTTGATTTAGGCTCAAAATCTTGGTCAAATTTGTACCAACAGGTAGCTGCTTGTGATCTTGCTTGTTGTAGATTTGGCAAGTGGGCTTGTTTTGGTTTCTGCCTTGATTGATCCTTCCTCTACCCCTACCTCTATTTCCACCTCTTGCCGTCAGTGGTGCTTGATTTCTTCCTTTTGAATTGTTCCTTTTTTGTTGGTTCCAAGTGTTGTTATTTCTGGTAGCAAGATTTGCTTCAATTTGGATGTTGTCGAAGCAGTTGCTGTGCTCTAGCATGCTTTCAAATATGAGAAACTAAGGGAATACATCTTTGAGTGTAAGCTGTTCCAACCTTGATGAAATCTTTTCTACAATGACATCATAATCAGATCCTAGGTCATTGAGGATATGCTCCATCAAATCATCTCCATTCAAGCTTTTTCTAGTGATGGCCAATGCATCTAATATGCTCTTTATTTTTGAAAAATAACCAGAGCTTGTCATGCTACTTTGGTGCTTTGCAGCTGGTTCTTGAGTCGCATAATTCTTGCATGGGACTGTGATCAATACAGCCTTAAAACAACATCCCATAGATCCTTAAATGTCGTGTACTTTTTGAAGGAAATAAAAGCACCTTCAGTAACGATGGAGAGCAACTAGCTTAGTAATAGCTGATCCTCTTTCTTCCATTGCAAATATGCAGTGCTCTCTGTTATGGTTTGGTTTTGTTCTTCGTTAGTTGAAATGACAAGCCTTTCAAGCATCTATTTGGTGTTATCTATGAAGCCTTTCAAATCATTGCCTCTTATGGTTGGGAGGGCTTGAGTTTTCCACGCTAAATAGTTATGCCTACCTAGTTTGATTGGCGCATTGAATGAAAGGCTGGTATGGGGGTGTTGATTTGGTGAAATCAATACATTATTTAGTGTTGGATTCATGGTGTTATCTGTAGTGTTTGCCACGTAATCGCTCTGATACTAAGTTAAAAGTTAAAAAAAAAGAAATGCTGTAGCTTGTTTTTGGGGAATTTTCAAGTAGCCGACATTGTGCTTACTTGATTTGAGTTGTTGTTTCTTTCATATATCACAAAGTGAAAACATTACAATATATGTAGAGAATGAGAGAACCCTAGATGGAAAAACCGAGGGTGCTGCAGCTGTCCTATAATTTTAAAAAAAGATATAAAACAGTTGTCATGTGTACTAAATAACAAACAAATTTTTTTTCTTGCGGGTATTGTGTATGCAAGCTGCTTTAGTGATCCTTGTGCTGGAGTAAGGCCTTGCTTGGAAAGACAAAAGAATGTCAAATGGTTACCACTAGCTGAGCTGTTGAATTGGTGTTGATTTGGTTCCAGGTACAATGAGTCAAATTGAGCTGCTGAGATGGATGCACAGTCAGCACACTTTTCATTTTAACTGGGAGCACACTTTTCATTTTAACTGGGACACTGGTTTTGTCCTAAACCAATTTGTAAAAAGATGGCATTCAACCTGAAGAGGGATATTTTCTGCATATTAGGATGTGTTTAAGCTCCTAAGTTTAGTGTTATTGTTTAACGCAAAGTTGGTGTCATTTAGTGCGGCAGAGTGGGTAAGATTGGAAGAACTGTGCTTGGAATGCCTTTGTATTGTAGAATGGCTGTAATAGTTTTGTTGTCAACATGAATTGGTGCGTCCATGAAAGGCCTGGCTGCCATGAAGTATATGCTTTGAGATTGTTCAGCTTTAACACGAACATTTGTAGTTTGATCTAGTGTAATCAGAATTGCTTAGGTTGGAAATGTCTTTGTATGGACAGCATCAATTTTACAACAATCATGTTATGACCAGCTATGCCAAAAAAGAGCTCATCATTAAGTAATAATCCTTAGGAGGGTTGTTTTACTCGATTCAACCTCTATGGCAAATGTATCTATGATATAAAATTATATCACATTAGACATGTTATGCAGTACTGTTCTCTTTGTAATTTTGATATAAAATTTTCTTTTTCAATCCTTAGTTTAGGATTTTACTTCTTGTTGAATAAAAAGGCTTGAAGTCAGGGTGATTTACGTTTCTAAGAACAAGAAAAGTGGCCTGGATTTCCTATTGATAGTATAAGCATCCGAGGTTAGTGGTGACAGTCCCAACTTATTACCTTGGTTTACAATCATTTTAACGTTTGAATTCTACCATTCTCTTGCATATAGGAAATAACTTTGCATGTTAAAGATTGATTTATTTCTTTCATAACTTTCAAATTTAGTATGTCGATTGATGATAATTAACGGCATTATTACTAGTCTAGGGCTATATTAGTTTCTCGACAAGGCCGAGGAAATGGAAATGGAGTTCCTGCTTTTAGCATGATGACAATGGCATCATAAACTGTGGCCTTAGCCATGATATATAAGCGTGCCATTAGAGAGCTCCTCGTTGTCCAGTGACATCGTAAGTATAGCTATTTCCAGTCTTAATTGGACATTGTGTTACATATGCTGGTCCATCTGCCCAATCATGTCGATATTGCTTTAAGCAATGCCTGCATTCGGAAGGAAAGGGAACAAATTTAATATTTATACATTGTTTAACTTTTATGCAAATGCAAAAATTGGATTTGATGTAGCAACGGCTATAACAATGGATTGATATGTTATAATATGCATGGTTGTTAACGTTGACGAGCACTCGCTCTCCTTATCTAGCATAAATGGTAGGTCCCGGAAACATTCCATTAACAGTAACAATTGGCTTAGCGTGGCACAGTCTGCTCACATTCTCAACTTGAATCTGAGTCACAACGAAAAAAAGGCTTTTTAAATCAAAAAATTAAAAAGCTATATATTGCAATGTAGAAAACCAAAGAAGAGAAATATTATTAACACATTCTGTTGATATATACATCAAACTGACATTTCTTCACTTCTTCACTACTGCATCAACTGGAAATGAAAGAAAACCTGTAAATCAAGATGCTATACAAGGCGAAACCGAGTAGCGATGATGCTGCGTTGCCATTTTCTACATGTATTTATTTAAAATGATGATCTTGTTCAGGATTTGAGTACGTGTATGCGAGTGAATGCAAAGGGGAAAACAAGCAGTACTTGTGATAGAAGATATTAGAGCTTGCATTTTAATGGGTTGTTAGTGCATAGTTAGCAACATAGTTTCATTAGGTAAAGCAAACTGCGAGGGCTAAACCAAGCTTAGAAGCAACAGTTGTAAAAAGTTGAGATATCCATGTACTGTACGTAAACAAGACATATAATGCACATATTTATAATGCGGAGTACCTTGAAAGCTGATAATAATGTGATAGGTGACCATCTTTAACTTATAATAATTGTTATGAAAATGCTCACTGCTTCTTGTAAAACTTGCTTTGTAGAAACATTTTGCTTTGCTACAGGTTTATGTTTTGAATGCTGGAAAGAGACTGATATTCTCCAATCTCAATCAAGTGCCTAATTTACAACAATCTTGTTCAACTGTCAATCTAAAACTCCAAAGCTTTTCAATGTGCTGTCTGTGTTTTGGGCGCCAGTCTACACTTTTTGAGGTTGTAGACTAAGGTTCGTACCACAGTGTCAGCAGTTTTGGCCCAGATGCAAACCGTAATTAGATTTGGGTCCCAGTCCACAGTGAAGCCAAATTTTTTGCCTACACAAACACGATGAAAAGACTGGGATACATAACATAATGGATGTCATTATTCTAGTAATAGGCAATTGTAATTGCCTTTAGAATAATTCCAAGGTTAGGACTGAGAGCGATTGGTAGATGAGCAACGTGATGCTTTTCCATGCCTTGTCATGCCCTTGCATCTCTTCAGTCTTTACATCATATATCTCTACTAGAATCTATGGTTAACCCCTTCATTTTGAAAATTTTTATTATAGCCGATACAAGTACAACCATCGATCTTGATGTCTAGTGTGTCTGTGCGTGTGTGTAATTGTCCAATCAACCTTCAATTTTACTGTGTCACGTATAAAAATGTACTCTTGCATTAAACTTTTGGCCAGTGAAACTACTACATTGATGAAGACATTGTGATTTTCTGTCGGTTAATGTATAGATATATGTATTATTCAATTCCTTAATTTTTCCAATTATTTAGTTATATTCTTCAATTCTTTAGTTTTTATGTTCTCACAACCCTATATATATATATATATATATATATATATATATATATATATATATATATATTCTTAAGCACAAATTGAAATTATTTTTTTTTCTTAAAATTAGTGTGGGAGAAATCAATCCTTTAACTTCTTACTTATTTAGAAAAGATATTAAATTAAGTTGACAATACCTCAGGGACAAATTCTAATTCAGTTTAACTTAAAATATTTTGATTATTTTAAGTTGCTTCTCATTAGAAGTTTGTAGTATATAAGGGTTTACTAAACTTATATTTGTCATTCTCTTTTCAGTTAATAAATATTTTCCTTTGGGAACTTTCTCACTTCATACTTAAAGCCAAGGAGGTGATAGCTGAGTTAGCAGTCCTTTGATTTCTCGGAGCTTTGATGGTATCTTTAAAGCAACTAAAATGAATGCTTTCGGCATTGATAAGTTGAATTAATAGACAAAGGTGTTTTCATTACTTCCCTCTTCCATATGTTTCAACTTTCCACATCAGTTCAATTATATTCTTTTACAGTAGTTCTCCCAAAATGCCCGTGTCACACAATCAAACATGCTGCTTTTGTTACACATGTCATTCTCCCATTAGTCGGACGGCAAAGGAGTTCATCTTTCTCTGAAAAAGCAGGAGGACACGGGCTTCTCTCTCTTTTCTCTTACAAATTCAACAGCATACGGTCCACTTCAGTTTACATGTTGTTGAATTGAGTAGATTAGTCCTGTCTGCTGTTCCTTTCTCAAAACCATCAGGAAACTGAAGACACGGTTGTTACATGATTGGACCATTCTGTCTTCTCCTAACCAATAACACTTTCTCCCTTCCATCATGTTACTGTCTGGTTTTCTGTGTTTCCACCAACATACTTGAATGCTGGCTCTTGGCAAACATTTTGCACTTAAAAGCGTAACTTATTGACCATAGACAAGATATTGGACTAAAGTATGTTTAGAATATGCTTTTAGCCCTTATAGTTTTAATCGATAATTGTTGTGGGATGAACTTCCTGGTTGTTAAGTAGGTATCAATTAATCCTTATTGCTTTTATCATTTAGCCTTGCAAGAATTTCAAACATGAAAAGAAGTGAAAATTGGTGAACGTATGTATAAACTTAATTAGTCAACAGTATAAAGGGGAATGTTCATAACCCTCTAATACTTACAACTTAGTTAATACCACATTTCCACAAATAGGGGGATGTTGAAAGACTAACATATTGAGTTCAATACCAGTAATTTACAAAAGGAACTTCCCCCGGACCCAATTCAGAAATTTAGAATTTCTTTGAAAATTAGAATCAGCCCTACTCCTTGATATTATACTTAGAATTTAGAAACCTTTGGTGCAGCAATCCTGAAGTCATGTAGATATGTCAATATCATATTCTTGAGTGTAGCCAAGATGCTCCATCTCCCAACTCAACTTTGAAGCAACTCTTTCATGGCAGGGCACATAATCCTGCAGAAATAACAAAGTAAACATATCAAAAACAACATCACATTCCCTCTCGTAAACATTGATTAGTTTAAATGTTAATTATCTTAGAGACGAATGTAAATGCTGTAAAAAGCATGTTATTTTGCTTTTGAATACCTCCAATTTCTTCACTAACTCCCTAGCTGTTGGAGCAGAAACAATGATTTGGCGTGCACTTGGGCTAATAAATCCCTCTTCCACAGCCTTATCAATAAATGAGAGCAAGGAATTATAGTATCCGTCAACGTTCAGCAATCCCACCTACCAATTTAGGAAAAGGAAAAGGATTAACATCATTAGTTCCATAAATCAACAAAAAAATGACAGCCATAACATAAAAGTATAAAAAATGCTGAGCACATACTGGTTTGTCATGTATCCCAAGCTGAGCCCAGGCAATCGCTTCAAGGAGTTCTTCCAGAGTCCCATAACCACCTGCATATCACGTCACACGGAACTTTCTAAAAGCATTTAAATTCGAATCACAGTCAAACCATGTAATGTCACCATTTCTTTTTCCAAGAACCAATATTTTTCCCTTGGAATGATTACGTGATACCCAAATACGAACTTATTTGGTACAATGATTAGTGCCACGAGGAAAAATCAAGGACATTGATAAAAAGTAAAACCAAAAACATCATTTTGACTACTTTCCCATAAAATCGAGAGTTAAAAAAGAAAAAAAAAAGTGGAGGATATCCTCTAGACTAGGGGTAAGGCCTATAGTATTAATCGTGAACTCCTGAGTGCTATAGGCTACATAGACTTATTTTCAACTCTGTTAATTACAGTGCTCATTGGAAGCCTAGATCATTGTGTTTAATTAAGGAGTACTCCTGATAAGTTTCATGGCGTGAACCACAAAAGTATTATATGACCATTAAGCTCATTCCCTTTTTCCCATACTGCAAAACATGGTATTTATTGCTCCCATCTCTTGTGAAAACAGAGGCATAATCTTCTGCCAACCCTTCCATTTCAGGTCACAACCCCTCTCATACTATCACAAGAACTATGTCTTGAAGAAGTTCCCATGATTAATAAAATGACTGATATACCCTGGCACGTACTCCATCTTTCAAAGTTGTCAAACTCGGGATTCAAGACGAAAATTAGTCTTTAGTGTCGGCCTTAAAGCAAGAAAATAACAAAGAAAAGGGTGTCTTTGTAAAGGGGTAAAGTATGATTTCCTGTTAGGTGCAGGTGCTAGTTGGCAAAAACTATTTGATGAAAGTTTTATGACTGTCTTCACTCCAAACATGTAGGAAAAAAACTGATGCGGTAAAATTGCAGGCTACAGAACTACTCCAGAGGAAAAAGTATATTAACTACAGAAGCAGAGTGGTTCCTCAGAAGATGGCCAAGAGCTAGGGCTTGAAGATTTGCTCTCTACTCATCAATCTAGGGGTTCGTGACATAAAGATTAACTAGTTGAGACAATTTATGTTTAATATAGAAACTTTCAGAGCAGTAACAACACCATAAACAGTAAGTAGTTAATTTTATTTACAAGCAAAATCAAACAAGAGGCTGCTACTTCAAGATGGAAAAATATGAGGTTACACAGAATTGACAAGCAAGCGGCAACATAGAGATAAAAGAAACTCAGCAATCCACTGGAAACAATACATGTGATATGAATGACTAATCTTGCATGCTATAACTAGTAAACTAAAAGCACCTGATGGTGTATAAGTTTTCTTCATTAGCCTAAGTATTTTGATGCGTGTTAGAAATTTGGCAGGGTTTATCGTTAACCTGGTAAGGCAATAAAAGCATCTGAATGCTTAGCCATCTCGGCCTTTCTTTGGTGCATGTCTGCAACTGCCTTCACTTCCCCTACTGTTTCACCAGTTAACTGAAAAAAGGTACAGAAAACATTAAGAGATTGAAATTTGAAGAGAGAAAAGTTTGGAGTTTCATGCTTCTTCAGTAAAGCAATGATGAGTTTTGCAGAAATGGTGCAGTTAATTCAAAGACTTCAAGTAAATTCTTTTGGCTAAATGATAAGATAAAATAATATTCGAATCTTAGAAAATGCTACAAAGGAAAGGACAAGAAAAGGAAATAGTTGCAAAGGAGTAATTTGTGAGAATAACATAAATCAAATATACATATAAAAATGTGCAGTCTTACTGGCAACTACCCTACCGGCATGCTGGATAAGGCTATCAAGTAGTCATCAAATAAGCCGAAAGTAGATGGAAACAAACAGAAACTAATAAAAGGAAAAATTGACAGTAAAAAAACCAACAACAAATTGCTAGCCGTGGGAAGTAGCTGAAGCAACCATGGGAAACAAACATGTTTGAAAATAAAGACAGAAAGCAAGGTAAAAGAGAAGTGAACAAAACTGTTAAAGCCATGAATGGTGGAAAGAGAGAGAGCAAAAGAAAAAAATAAAAAAATAAATGAAAAACTTGCAGCGATTGTTTATTTTTCTTTTGTTTTTAATATAACGGGTAAAAGGTTCAAGACTTTTTGTGGATAGAAAGGACATACCTCTCGAGGCATGAGCGTCTTGGGAATAACTCTGTGGAGAGAGAGAGACAACAACATGCCAAAAATCAATTGTAAGAGAGAACAGCTCCAACAAAAAAAAAAAAAAACCCAACTCGTTAATTTTGTTTCATAATCTGTTTCAATGGTTTTCACATTTTTTATGCGAGATTTCTAGGATATTTGGAGAAACGAAATAAAGAAGTCACTCACCCAATAACATGACGACCGCCATCATGAACAGCTTGTGAAACCAAACCCATCAAACCTATGCTACCACCTCCGTAGACCAGATCAATGTTCCTGGAGACCTGCAACATAGCATCAATAAACCAGCACAGAGAGATTAATTCTTGAGCAAAATGGAATATTTTGTATTGGGTATGAATTTGGACATCATTATGATGAATCATTTGATCAAGCAGTGTTTCTCAAGAGCACACTAGCTATTATAAGACTACAGAGGGAACAATAGAATAGAAATGGAATGTTTGATACTCATTTAACAAGATAGTAATTTGTTTGCAGAATAACGTTTCCAACTTGGAAAATCCTGGGAGAAGAGCATGTAAAACTGGGAAGATGAACAGTAATGACACTCACCTCCTGAAAAAAATTGCAATGCATTTGATCTTTTCCATCTCTAAAATGGAAATATTTGAAAAGACGTTTTTCCTGTTTCTTGATAAAGACAATGAGAGGGAGAGAAAGAGCACATTAACATAAAAATGAATGCTGTAGAGTATAAATGAAGAGAAAAAGAGGTCCAATTTTAAGGACTGGATTTAAATATAAAAGCATATGAGCCATTTTACAAGCACATTAAAGATGGAAGTTTTAAGCAAATTTTTTCAATAGATTTCAGAAAAAGAAAAAAAAAATTATCTCATATAGATTGGTTTCTAGCACATTTGCTCAAAAACCCAAAAGAAAAATATCAAAAACCACAACAATAATACTGGAAGAAACCAAAACAAAACATGTAAAAGTAGAAAGTGATGATTAAATACCAATTCTTTGGCCAGCTCAATAGCAGCATCCTGGTAGCTACTCTTCTTGCCATGGCTACTCCCACAAAACACACAAATTCTCTTAAACTTAGACTGCTGAGCTTCACTCTGAACCTCCATTCTATAGCAAAAACTATTCCAATTTATGTTTGCTTTTGTTTGGGATTGTTAACAAGTCAGAAACGGCTCTAAAATATAAGAATATGCTAGCTTTCGTGCTGTGTTTCTAGGCTTCCTAACCTATATAACATTTGCCGCAGAACAGAAAAATACGAGTATCAACTCAACATCACCCTTTTAATTAATTTCTTAATTGACTCTCAAGACTCGGTGTATTTCTTCTCTTCCATTTATGCGAATTTATAAAACATTGTCGCACGTGGGTGCCCTTGAGCACGCTTGGTACCCAACCCGCACATACAGCTAATGTTGGGGCGCGCGTGGAGCACTTGTTCTATGTTTTCTTTATTCTAACAAAAATTAAAAAAAAATTCCCCTAATTACTTCTACTCTTTCCCCTACTGCTCTGTTTTGGCTTTGCTAAGCAAATAAAGGGCAAACACATCCAATGTCATAGTGAATTGTCCCAAAAGAAAATAACTTCTCGTCTATGTTATGCATGATTGTATATCGAAAAAGAGTGTTACAGTCATAAACGATATTGTTATATGATGTTGCATTATTAATATAACGTGATTATGTTGCATGTATAATTATGTATTATAGGATAATTTGATGATACTCATTATAATAATTATGTTTATATGAAAGTAATGAAAAATGGCCATAATTGTAATCCTGTAACTACAGTTTTGCATGTCACCATTTAAGAGTTAATTTGATGATACTCATTATAATAATTATGTTCATGTGAAAGTAATGAATAATGGACATAATTGTAATCCTATACTTCAACTACCCAAAAGGGCAATTAGGATTCTCTAATACTTGAGAGAGGCAGAATCCACAATCTCAATTTTCTCACTAAATTAATCAGCCCAATGAGTTGTTGACTGTGGCCTTCTTCCTCCATTAGGTTCTTTTTTTAGTGTTTGTTGCCTAACTTTTAGATGGAAGACAAACAGTTCTCTTTTTAGCAGAGAAAAGATCTAATACGGACATAGTGAGATGGGTAGAATTGTTTAATCTTTTGTGACATGGGCATTACACAAGAAATGAAAATTTATTTTTACAATTCACTGACCATAGTATGGAGCACATAATTAATTAATTAACAAAATTAAAAAAATACTGAACAACAACAAATATAGAGCATTGCGCGTTGATGATTGAATAAAAACATAAGTTGGTTATGGTTTATCAACTTGTGCCCTAATCCAGGTTTTCTTACTAGACAAACTTTTTGTTTGCACAGGAAACATTGTAGTTTATTGCACGCATCCCATTTTCTTCTCTCCAAGCATGCTGTCCCCAGCCTCAATCCTCTCTCTTTTCTAATGGAAATTTGCCTCTTCTCCACCAATCACATAAAACCCACAATCTTTAATCAATTTTAAAACAAACCCATTTTCCAATTTCTTGTGGGTTGCATTTTATTCTTATTTCTCTCAGTTGCCAGGACTGCAGGAACTGAAAAGCCATGGCCTTAAACTAATAATATTTAACATCCTCAATCCACAAATTAGCCTTTATCTGGCAATGTTTTTGCACAGTGAATAAATTAAATATGTAGTTTGTTTTGGCTGCCTACTAATGCCAGCCCACTCGCTATGTTTAGAGATTATAAACTCATAATTCCTATTGCTAAATAGGGGATTGAGCTTATGCTAATAAATTATTTTTGTAGCTTCAGCATGCTTGCATGCGCATTTAACCCATCTTTGTATATGTTTGTTTTTTTTTTTTTTTTGCGTCATTGTGCGAAATTTTGAGAGTGCTCTCAAGCATGTGCCTTTGTGTTTTGCATTTCATTTTTTCAAGAAAAGAGAGAGAGAGGGAGAGGGGAACCCAAAAAAAAAAAAAAAAAAAAATCTCTTTTTGACTATCAAACACAAAATTCACATTGCATTTTATTTATTTATTTTGAGAATTATTATTAGGTCATAAACCAATTCATTGTCTTATTTTAATAATAAGTAAATAACAATTGAGAAGAGAGATTAGATAGATTTAATATTTTGACTTGCAAATTATTTTGAATGAAAAATTCTTTGCAACGATGAGGCCACACATCGCAATCATGATATTCTAGTGAGCTGAATCATTTATATTGTATAATTAATTGTACACCGAAATTTGAAAATTTTCTAATATTAATACGTAATGCTCGAATGGATGACACCTACAATTCTACAGATATTTAATTATACAAGAATACTATAATTTATTTTTATTTTAATTGCAATGTTTTTTTTTTTAAAATCAATATGGGAAAATAATTTTGGCATTTTTTTTATATTGTATACATATAAATCAAACTCTCTCTCTCTTTTCTTTTTAAATTTTAATGTGAGTGAAATTTAAACTTTAAAATTTTTTATTATTTTAAAACAATTAACTGCAAAATCAACAAACACTTATAAACAATAATTTTGATAGAAATTTTACAATTTTGACCTCCATTTTACTTGAGATTTGTAAAGACATGATTACAGGAGAAGAATAAAGAGACGGGGAACAAAATAAATTAAAGAAGAGAAAATCTGTCCTTGCCATGCCATTTCATGGCTGGTTCTGAAATTAATTCTGGTAATAAATATATGTATGTATATATATACAATGAATATCCATCTCATTTGTCAGCAAACCCATGTGTAAAATCGTATCAATATTGAAATGAAAACCAAAAATAACTTGGCAAAAGTTAAAAAGATACGAGTAAGCAAGCAGCAGCAGCTAAAGAAAAAGAACTGTGAGAATAGAGAAATGGTGCAGGAGAGGAGACTGTAGAGCAAAACCTGAAGGGTGAGATCTGTCACAATTACGTTTAGTCCTACCAACACCCGACCTATTCCTTTATTACCTTCATTTCCCAATGCATCGGCCATTTCCTGTACTCCCATAACTTTCTGCAACAAATATATATTTTTATAAACTGCGTTAGAAATATTAATACACACACACACACATGGCAAGATTGAATAATTATTGGTGGCATTTGTTTTGGCAGAGATGTTTGTATGTGTTAACTAGTAACTTCTTAATGTCTCGTGCAAACATATCATAAAATTGTTGTTTTAACCATTTCTTTTCGTATAAAACAAATTGTCAAATCAAAATTTACTAAATCTATTCATTTTCCAAAAATGATATCAAAGATGCTGCTTTCAATTTTAGAAAACTTAATTTCATTCTTTTCTCAAAAACAAAAACAAAAAAAAAAACCCTCATTAATGCTATTTTTCATATTAAAGTAATAATAACAATATTAATTTCAGATAATTTTACTTACAAAATGAGTAAATATTTATATTCATATGTAAGATAAAAATTACAAAAAATTAGATTTAAATAATTAAGTCTAATCAAATTTTAATTACAAAAATTACTTGTGTTTTTTTATCAAATATTTAATTCAATTATTTTAGGTAATTAAATATGTCTGGGCACAAAAAAATTGAATTGGTATATTATAACAGGACTAATTTGACAAAAAAGCATATCAATTTAGTTATGATCTTATCTAATTGGTCGATATAATAAAATAAGTTTCCAAACTATTTTAGATAATTCTAACTAGATTATAATATAATTGGACGAATTGAGACTAAAATAGATAAAGTCTAGTTAGTTCCAAACAATGTCTAATTAGATGCAAATATTTAAATTGCTTTTTAATGAGACTAACTTGGACAGAGTTATGCTGAAATAAATTTAGATAAAAATTTTGTTTAATGGGAATATGTGTTATTAAAGTGTGATAATTTTTAAGTTATAATTATTATCAATTAATAGAAAAAATTTCTAAATATAATTAAAAATTAATATTATCAAATATTTTTCATTTCATTTTTAAAACTCAGAAAAATCGCTAAAACTTTCATTGAATTGGACACATTCATCCAAATTCTGCTATGAAACACAACAATAACTACCGTATTGTACCATTTTTTTGCATTGATATCATATCCTCTCCCGACGACACCTGGCCCCAGCTCATCGTTGGTGCAGAATTGTTCTACTAATCAATTTGAGCAATCACAGAGAATAGAAACGCAACCCATTTTATTGTTGGTGGACGACAACCACTTGATGAGCGTCACTTTGCAGAATAATATACCGTCCATCAAATTTTAGAAACCTTCCAATCCTGTCCTTCCATTGGTCTGAGAAACGTGGAACACAATCAGCCATCGAGGCCTGTCTTGGTCTTGTTTTTGTTCATCTTCTTCTTGTCCGAAAATAAAACAGAAGATTTCTCCTTAGTGTATTCGGATTTCGGACACCTTAAAATGATATGATATCGGACCGTTTAGTCGGTTGGTCCTTTTTGACTTTTTGCAGTTGTTCGTATCAATTGCTATCAAGTTTAGCCATCAAAACTTTGTTCCGACTAAATTTTAGGGAATTGACAGTAATTTTACGACATCATTTTTCTTTGTGACAAATATAAAGGCTCTTTACAACACACCTTAAAAAGTATTATTTATGTAAATTTAAAATTATTAAGAATATAATATATACTCCTCTAAGATATATAAATTTTCTCTTTAATTTTTACTAATTGATTCTTGAAGACTGTTTTTTCTATGTAAATTATTAATATGTTTTGGTATTATTCAGGATCATCTTTGAGTTTTCTTAAATTTTTATAAAATTTAGGTGAGTTATTAAAGTATGGTCCTTATTGAGTATAATATTAGATAATATTAGTTAATTTGTGCTAAATTTTAAGGGCTCTATCTGATTGGCTGTGTCGCATGTTCCTCGTATTATCTCTGATATTGTCTTTAACTGTATTTGAAGAACCACATTAAGAATATGAACACAGATATTGTGAATTAGGTTAGTTGAGCAAGACAAGTGCACATGGTTTCCTCATTGGAATTGTCCCCGTAGTAATATATATATATATAATAAAACTTTTTTATAGTATACTCAGTACAGGAATAACTTCCATGTAGTAATAAAAATTTTTGATTTTAATTTGAGCTAATTACAAACAAGAAAAAATTTTATATTGTAATAAGTTATAAATTTTTTAAATCTTATTTTAAAGAATTTATTTTCAAATAGTAATATTATCTGTATATTACAAAAAAATATATATACTATGTTACGTTAAAAAAAAATATTTTTTAAAAATTATTTGAGATAATAATTTATTCTTTAAAATTGTTGTCATATCTTTAAATTTATAAATACATAATAATTCATCAATATGAGCAACTTCTTATTGAAGCAAAATGATTTTAGTTTTTTAAATATGTTTAGAGTTTCTTGACTTGAAACTATTTGTACTATCCTTCTTAAAATTATTTTCTTCTTTTTTTTTGTCTAATTAATAGATTCTTCTTCTATTTTGGTATTTTTCCTACACTAAAATTAAAGAATAACCACTAAATCACTCAATTTTGCAATGACTCTTTAATTCTCTTCTTATATTTTATTTGTACTTTGTAATTAATTGATATTAAGGGGTCTTAATTTTTAATACTTAAAATAATTAGTAATTATCTACGGCTTCACGTTAATTGTTCATACAAAAATTATATTTAAAAATTATCAATAATATTTATATTTGTTAGTTTTAAAATATGATCTTTTGTATGTTTTAAAAGTAAGCGATTAGAACATTGACGATGATAATTTTTAAAATTTTTAATTATGCATGTATCACATAATTAAATTTTATAAATATTTTTTGGTGGCGAAAATAAAAGACAAAACATTTATAAAGGAAGTAAAAACTAACCTAATAATTTTTGTGTCATTTATATAAAGAATAATAAAATTAAAATAATAATTTTTATAATTAAATTTCTATTAAATTATATATTTTTATAATAATAAAAATAATTTGATCTCAATTTTACGATTATAAGAAGTTTTTCTGTATTTTGTATACTTAGCATTTCCAATAGGCAACGCGTTATTTTCACCTTAATATTGAAAATTTTGTAAACCTCTTTATCTTGACGCTTTACTCACGTAACACGTTAACAAAGAAAACTTCTCTTTCTCGGAATCACGATCCAAATATTTTCCACCACACAAATATTAATTATATTTTCGTCAATTTTTTTTAACCTTTTTGGAGAAGACTTAAAATATAACAATCGTGACTAGATTTTGTCGCCCATAGTGCACCACTTCGTAGAGTGGGTCGACCTAGGCTATCTTTTCATTTTGTTTCTTTGTCTTGGACAAGTCCATTCATGTCACTCTTTCTATTGAAATTCCACTTTTTGTAGTTGTTAATTCAAAAATTAACCATTAGGTTAAATTATTAATATTAAGTTTAATGCTTCCTTTTTTTATTATAAAAAAGTTTATTATCATATTCATTATCCTACTTAAAATCATGTCACCTTTCTTATTGCTCTAGGCTCTTTATATTTATTATATTTTTAATTTATTTAATAAAAAATAAATAAATTTTGTTAAAAATTGGTGAGACTAAAAATTATTTTAGTGTTTCTCACAAATTTAAATGAAATCATCTTAATATTAAACCAACGTAAATTGATAAGAATCTGTTAAAGTTTGTTTGGCGGCATTTCCACGAGTGAAAGGGATTTTATTTTTCTGTCAGGAAAGTGAAGGAAAGGGAGAATGGACGAGACAACCAATATTATGGCCTGGTTGGAAAAGGAAAAATGCTGCTATCCTCCTATATATGATTTGATTTAAATTGATAATTTCTTATTTTTTATATTTTAAAATATACTTTGAAATGTTTTTTTATTATTTTAATTACTATTAATATTACACTTTTTGAGAGAAAAATAAAATTTTATAACACAAGAAATGTACAATGAAAAGATTTTTGTCGTTCTCTCTCTTTCATTTCTTATATTCTTTCTATTATTCTTTTCTTATGTATGAAAAAAAAAAAAAATTTTCAACATAATCATAATTTGAAATAAATTTATCAGTTATATGAGATTAATTTGTCTTGTTTGGCTTTTTATTTTAATAACACCAATATGATATGCATTTTCAATTGTAAGATTTATTAAAACACCACTTTGTGATATAATAAAAAATGAATTTCTTACAAATTATATGAATTTTTATATTAAAAAACAACTTCCTAAAAGTATTGATTAAAAATTCTATTAGAATCATACGAATAATTTATTACTCTTTTTATATTGGTTATTTTTATTTTATTTTATTGTCATTGCTTTTTGGGCATGTGTAGATTAATTTTTTTTGGTTAAAAGAAGTTCATTATATTCTCTAAATAAAGTGTGCTATTCATTCTTCTTAAAATCAAAATTTATCATATTGTTTATACGATCAAAAAATATTTTATCCCGACTAAATTTAAATTCTTAATTATATCATTAATAACTTATAGTAAAACGTCTTTATAGTAATATTCTATATAAGAGTAACCTTCGTATAGTTAAAAAAAAAAATTTCAATCCTAATTTAAACTAATTATAAATAAGAATAAAATTTATATTGTAATAAATTATAAATTTTTTAAATTTTGTCTTAAGGTGCTTACCTCCATATAGTAATACTTATTTGTATATTATGAAAAATTTATGTTATATTACATTAAATAAAAAAATATTTTTTAAAGTTGTTTGAGACAATAATTTATTTTCTTAGAGTTGTTTCTATATTTTTAAACTTACAAGTACGTAATTAATTGACATTAAGGGTCCTAATTGTGGTGTTTAAAATAATTAGTAATTATGTGGCTTTACATTAATTATCCATGTAAAAACTATATTTAAAATTTCATTAAAAATACTTATATTTATTAGTTTCAAGACATAATTTTTTATCCGTTTTAAAAGTAAACGATTAAAATGTTAATAATAATAATATTTAAAATCTCTTATGATACCTGTATTATATATTTGAATTTTAGAAGTGTTATTTGATGGTAGAAATAAAAAATAAAATTTTTTACAAATGGGTAAAAATCAACTCAACAACTTTTTGTGTCACTTGTATTAAGAATAACTAAATTAAAACAATAATTTTTGTAAATATATCTTTATTGAATTATAACCTCCTCGTAGTAATAAAAATAGTTTGTTTCAATATTTTAACAATAGAGAGGTTTTTCTATATTATTATTATTATTTTTAAAAAAAAACTACTCCAGAAACAAGAATTGGGATAAGGGTGAGACCAAGGGGTGCCGGTGTTCCAGTCATGCAATGCAATGCAATGCATGCATAATTGTTTGGTGGAAATGTACAAAAGCCTAATTTTAAGGCGGAGTGGTTTGACCAGAAATGTGCTATCTATGAAGTGATCATATGCTACTGTCTCCTTCTGTTTTTGGCTGAGGCAAAAGACAGCCTTTCTCTGTGCCTGAATTTGGAAAAGTAGCTGAATCACACACTACCTTTTATGTTTTATTAATATATAAGAAAAATTCTTTTCCTGCTGAATAAAATGCCGAGGCATGGAAAACCATGGATTCACCGAACAGTACAAGATTATAGAAAGAACTGCGCGCGCGCGCGCGCGCACACACACACACACATTCATGCATACAACCAAAAATCTTTATTTCTTCTATCATTATCGGATGGTGTGTAAAGATAGGAACTGTTATACGCGCTTTCCCAATTTAAATCAATCTAAGAATACATTTAAGATTAAATTGCTGTGATTTTTACTAACCGACTATTATGATAAAGATTGGTTCATTATTAAATGTGAGCGGATAGTAAGTATCCATTTCTTAGAATTGTTTTTAGGCAGGACTTCTAATAGTTGCTTTCGTTGCTGATCAGATGTTTTCAAAAGCCTGGAAATGGGAGAAAAAGAAAGAAGACAAGATCAAAAGCCTCTAATTTGGTTTGAAATTTCATTAACAATGGATTTTGTTTTCAAACTTCAAAGAGAATGACACTGATTTTTTTTTTTTCCATAAGAGATTGAAATTTCCTGTTTTAATAAGAGTAAGAGTATACATTTAACATTTAACTTTTAGATTGATATAGTATGAAATTTTTAAATTTTAATTAATTCGTGTTGCAATAATTGATGGTTGTGTCAATTAATATTTTTCTAGATTTTTATGGATAGTATTGTACTCTAAATTTATCGATCTCCATGGTAGAGTTATGTTCCACAACACCACCACCACCGCCAACAACAGAATAACCAAAAAAAGTTCAAATTAACAACAAATGCTGGTATACCATTACCACAACCAAGATGGCTAGTTGCGATGAAGCTGAAGATGGTAGCGGTGCACCGTGACTAGCCATTGTTTGAATATGCTAGAATGAGAAGACTCAAGTTCTAAATGACTCTTGTGCCTTTTCTTTTACTCCCGTAATTATATCTTTAATTTTAATTTTTTGTTTCCGCGTTTTGGATTCTTATCTTAAATCACTTGAAACTTTTTCAACATACGACAGAATGAGACTTGCTTAATTATAATAATTGAGCTTAAAGATAAAATATAATTGCTTTCAAACCTAGCTAGTTACTCTTAATTAAGTCCTAATACATGCATGAATGATAATAAACGATATATTCCAAGAAAACGAAAGTGAGAAATTTTTTTTTTTTAAAGATTCCGTATGACCCACCTTGCCCATTCGGGTGGCGGAACGGTTGGTCAAAAGTGCCCCCGATTGTTGATTCATAAACAAGTTAGTTAAGTCCAATCTTTCCTTCTTTTGTTTTTATTAATGTATTTATTTTCTATAATTTTTGACACATTAACACTCTCACTGACCTGGAATTATTGAATAGCCATAAATAATCATTCCAAATAATTATTAATGAGCACGCACAAGAGGAATAATCCTGTAAATTGGTAGTGCCAATAAATTACAGTAAACAACTCTTTATTGAATCATCGAATTTACTTATTAGTTGATAAATAAAAATAAAAGTTCTAACAGTTGGTCAGTCAATATAGAGAAAGAGCAGTTGATATACATGGATTTCCTTAAAGTTAAAGGGGTGTATTCCCTGATTTTGGGGCAAATGTTTTAGCTCACTTTCTCGTTCCCGCTATGAATACACGGCTGCTTCAAGATATCACCATCCTCAAGTGCTGTTTTTATCAATATGCCGACATCATTTGTACAAGAGAACATGGCAAACAGAAAAAAATTGGATGAGAATTCTTATTAAGATGAATTGAGGGTTTCTTTTTTCTTAATTTCTTATAGAATATGTTGAAGGAAGGTCAATTTGATATGATAATTGTGGTGTGTTGCATGAATCATGATTCTTTTTAAATGCATGATATATGGAATGTATTATTTTGTACAAGAGATTGTTTGACTTACAAGATGAAATTTCAAAAAAAATTGGAGGAGGATCACTTATTATATATTATAAGCATATAAAGTATAGTATTCAATTAACATGATGATCGATCATCTTTAATTCCCATTTTCCAATATGCTGCATGAGTTTACTGCATTCATTTTCTTATCCTTTTAGTTACACTTTCATATTAATTTGCTTGAACAAACATGACATGATATATTCAGACTGAGATTCCTCATTTTCACATTTTTATGTTCTCTTCATGCAAAGATATAACTGACATTTTCTTCACTACTAATCATTTATAATTTTTTGTTTGTTTGCTATTCTATGCTTCACCCTTTAGCCTTTAACGCTAATTCTTTTTCTTTACAACTCCAATCTGTAATTGATTTTCTCGGCTTCTGTGTAACTTTTCTTCTCATGCAAGAATTCTCAATGCTTTTGGGTTTTCATCAATTTTCTTTGTGGTTAACATAAGTAGAAGTGGAGGTAGCGTAGAAGCCATGTGGGCAAAATTCAAGCATGAAAGAAAATAAGTCATAATCATCATGAAAATTCAAGTACCATGTCAGTTAACAGTTAAAATATTCAAGTATCCTAGAATTAATATATTTTTCCCACATCAAAAATCATGATTTCGTCCATTAATTTAAAGGAAAGTTAGCTAATAGAATAGTAAGGGAAGAAAAGAAACTAAGAAAAGACAAACGTATTATCTACTAAGTAATTTAATATAATATATAAGACACAAAACACAAGAAGAGGGGCTCTCCAATTATAATTTTCTATTCTGCCAAAGCAAGAACCATCTTCCTTAATTAATTACAACCTCACTTCACTTAAGCTTCAAGTCAAAGATTATGGCTTCAAAACATTTATAAAAAATTTTTTTTTTCCTTTTCATTACCATAAATACTATGAAATAAGATCACTTGAGTTACTGATCATAATTTTTTTTTTTACTTATAAATAAAAGTATGAATATATATATATCTTTAATTTTAACATATAGAATAGTTTACATCCAATCCTCGAATATTCTTCCATGAAACCTGAATTTTTTTTTTTAAACATGCCCACTCACGCATGTCACGGTGTAGTTTGCTTTAGTTTCATGGCAAAGAATATTAATTAGAGAAGCTTACACGGTTGCACCCATTAATTACATAAGTTATAGTGTAATATGTAATTTTTAGAACATTAATATTATTTATAATCTTATAATCATAATATTATAAACAATAATCACAATAGAATTTAGTTAAGATACATCCAGTGCATTTTACATCTATTAACATAAAATTTTAAATATAAAATATAAAATTTGAAATAATTTGCATAAAATATGAAACAGATAATATAAAAAATTAAAACATAAAATGCAAAAGTTAAAATAATTAATGTAAAATCTGAAATATATAAAATAAAAAAATTTAAAACAAAAATATAAAATTTGAAATAACTAACATTAAAAGTTAAAAAATTGAATGTATTTTACATATAATGAAGTGTAGTTGAATCCTATATGTGTCACACTCTTTTTTTTTTTATATCAAATTTTTTCCTTTTTAAAAAGAATAAATTTTCTTTAAAAAGAATTAACTAGCACTCATAAATTTTTATATAAACTCATAGAAAACAAGTGAAATGGGGAGCCTAACACACAAGACTTTGGGGACAGAAAATCAAGTGTTACTAAATATACCCAGCTTCATACGTACGGTTGGTTGAGATGTATTTATACTGACACAAAACTGAACATATTTCTTCAAGTTAGTCCCGTATTAGGTTTTTAATTTAATTAATGGGCCGTTTACTACGTAACTGTTCTCACAATTGATTTAAAGGCTTGCGACATTGACTATACAATGTTCATGCAATGACAATGGGTCAAAGAAAGTCCAGCACAATTCAAAATTTCAATTAATTGGATACAGAAGATTGTTTTCAACTGAGGGAAGAATGGCTTAATAAAATAAAATAAACTAATGAATTTTTTTAAAAGCAATTTGTTATTTGACTCTATTTTATTTTATATTTTATATGTAGAAGCTCATAACTTGTGCCCTAAATTTTCAATTAAAACTTTAGAATGAGTTTTTCAGAAGCCTAAAGTGATTGGTATTGCATTTAAGGTTCGGCGATGTCCGAATATTGATAGTTGATTTTGCAGCAAAAAAAGACCTTCAACCAACTAAAATTATACAGCTCAGTAATAAGACAAAAAGGCAAAACAGAAAGAGAAAAAGAAGAAAATAAAAGATAAAAGAAATTTTATGAATCAATCTTTCTCTTATGTGTATTTAGCAGGGCATAGACGACTTGTAGTTGAATCTCCAAGTAAAAAATAACTTGTAGTTTCTGTATTCTGTAATACCGTCCCACAAGATGGAGAATGTAGGTTGATAATTCCCATCTTGAGCAAATGAGATTGAAGAAGAGTTGATGGCAGTGCTTTAGTAAGAAGGTCAGCTCGTTGCAGGTGAGTGGGAACATAGCTTGTAGAGATAGAACCTTTAAAAATCTTATCTCTAATGAGATGACAGTCCAATTCTATATGCTCAGTATGCCCATGAAAAATAGGGTTTGCTGCAATGTAGAGTGCCGCCTAGTTATCACAATAAAGTGTGGCTGTTTAATAATGTGATATTTTAAGATCAGCAAGAATGAAATGAATCCAAAGTCAGCTCATAACATGTGGCAGCCGGAGCTCTATATTTAGCTTCAGCTGAGGAACGAAATACAATACTCTACTTCTTAGACTTCCAGGAAACCAAAGATTGTCTTAAAAACAATAATACCGAGAAATCGATCTTCGGCTATTAGGACAAGATGCCTAATGAGTCACAATAAGTAATTAGCTATAGATCTGAAAACATGGGCAATAATATACCTTGACCAGAAACACCTTTAATATACTTTAAAACCTGATGAGCAGCAGCCAAATGAATTAAAGTAGGCTTGTCCATGAATTGGCTAAGAGTTTGAACTGAATAGCTAATGTCTGGACGAGTGAGAGTCAAGTATAAAAACTTGCCTATCAATCTGCAGTACACACTAGGATTAGTAAGAGGCTTACCATCATATTTTTAAACTTTACATTATGTTCCATAGGAATCTTGGCAGGTTTTGAGCCCAAAACACCAGACTCAGCAATAATATCAAGTGCATACTTACGTTGACAAATCTGAATTCCTTTTGGTGATCTAACAACTTCAATCATGAGAAAGTATCTCAAGATGCCAAGCTCTTTAATTTTAAACTTGGCATGTAAGCAATCTTTGATGTCAACAATGTAGTCCATGGAATTATTAGCCACTAAAATATCATCAACATATACAAGCAAGGCATTGAAACAAGTACCTTTGAGCATTATAAAGAAACTATAACTTACCTTTGATTGAGTGAACCAAAAATTTATCAAACATGAGGTGAGTTTCGCATACCATTGTCGAAAAGCCTGTTTCAAACCATATATGCTTTTAATTAGCTTGCAGACCTGCTGTGGACCTCTTTTTCTATAACTTGGTGGCTTGTGCATGTATATTTCTTCCTTTAAATCACCATGAAGAAAAGCTTTATTCATATCGAATTGATGTAAAAACCAGCCTTGAACAGAAGCAATTGAAAGCAGACATCTTACGGTAATTGTTTTAGCTACTGGTGAAAATGTTTTATAGTAGTTAATTCCTTCTTGTTGGGTGTATCCTTTTACAACGAGTCTGGCTTTTAGTCTTTCCAAGCTACCATCTGAACTTCTTTTTATTTTATGGATATATTTGCAATCAATGGCTGGTTTACCAGGAGGTAAATCTTTAAGAACCTAAGTTTCATTTTGTTCCAATGCCAATAACTCAGCATCCATTGCCTCACGCCAACCCGGAGCTTTAATAGCTTGGTAGTAAGAAGTTGGTTCAACATCAATAGATATGTAGAAGAAAACACTTGTAAAATGGTAGACAAAGAATAATAAAAGAGAATTTTCCAAAGGAAAAGAATGGGAAGAAGAAGAAGAAGAAGATACCTGGATCATTGCTTGAGAATTTGGAATGAGGGTAGCCTATTGACAGTGGTAATCTTGTAGATAGCTTAGGGCTATTCTGATCCTAGATGATTTTCTAAGAGAAAGCTGGGATGGAGATGAAGATTTTATGTCATTATGTGATTAGGTGGAGGAGAATCGGGTAGAAGAGATGAATCACTTTCCATCTCAATTACAGATGGTCTAGAGTTGTCTCACAAAGATTTTGAAGGCGAAGAAAGGATATCATTAAGAAATTTTGGATAGGAAGATGGATAAGTTTGCTGGTTCTGGGAAAAATGAAGTGAAACCGAAGGCATGTTGATTTTGCTTGGTTCAACATGAGGAAAAGATTGGAATGAAGAGAGAGTCTCATGAAAAATAACAACCGTTGAGATGAATGTGATATGAGTTCAAATATCTAATATGTAATATTTTTTCTCCCAATTAGAATAGGAATAGTATCAGTATATTAATTACGAAAAACTTCCTTTTTAAATAGACATCCTAATAAAAAAAGAATTTTATTTTATTTTAAATTATGCCTTTAGCATGTATCATATATACATTAGGTTTTCTCAAATAACCTATAAAAATATATTTTACTTTTTAATCTCTTTATCTTTCACTCTTTTTTCAATAAATAAATATGATATTTTTTTTCTGTGCTTGCGGTTATTTAAACTATTGAATATTAAAGGTAATGTTCAATTATCTTTATTATTTTATTGTTTTAGTTTAATGCAGAATTAATTTTTTTTTTTGTTTGTCATTGTTTTAAAATAGATCAAATAAAATTTTTTGAGTTAATGCCCGTAGAATAGTATTAAATCATACCTTATAAATTGTTTGAACTAGAATTTTATATTATTCTAAGCATAATACTTTTATAATTATTTTAACAAAAAATTTATCAAGATTGTCTATAAAAATTTTTCATAATTCATGATAATGAGAACACAGAATTTTGTTTTACTTAAAGTAAATGAGAATTCAATTTTATATAAAATTTTGAAATTAGTTTGTAAAATTTGAAATTCTGTACGTTTTACAATTTGAATATGAGATAAAATTTATTTGAAGGGTCAAATAATTATCAAAACTTATGAAATTTTATGTGAAGTTATATATATTTGTTTACTTTTTGTGTTTTAATTTCATGATTTTTAGAAATATATTTATATATTTATGAAATCTTGATTTTATAAACTTCAATTTTAAAATTATATCAGTAGGTTCATAGTTTCTAAATATATATTATTTTAAATTGTTAAAAAACTTTCAAAAATTATAAAATTTTTTATAGTGATTTGCACATATGTTTACTGTTTTATCCATAAATTTCATAGTACTTGAAAATGTATCTAAATAGTTATGAATTTTTTATTGAGTCATATACAGTTTCAAAACATCTTAAACAAATTATTATTTTGTGAAAAATTTATTATTTTAATTTTTTTTTAGATTTAAAATATTATGAAACTTTTATATATGATATTCTTAGGTGTGCTCAATAAATTTATAAAATTTTAGTTTGATTTGATTTATATAATAAGAATTAAAAATTTAATATTTATAAATAATTTTAATTAGAGTTCTAAGTTGTTAGTATAATTGTAACAGAATTCTACAAATTTTATCTATATATTATTTTAAGTATTTTTAATTAGATAATTTATTATCATAGAAAACTCAGAACTTTCGAATTACAGTTAAGGGTAATTAAAGAATTTAGTTTGAATCAAGGTAAATAATTCTATTTATGATATTTATTGGGCTATTTTTGCATAATAATTACAAAATTATTTTATGGCATAAATTATTTGACTTAAATATTTATAAAATATTTGATTATTCAATAAATGTATTTATATTATGAATTTTAATAAATTGCATATTTTTTAAAAAGTTTTAACAATTGTTTTATAAAAGTAATGTTTAATTGTGAAATTTATTAAATACTTTGCAAATAAATCAACACAAGTCATTATATTATAAATAATTCTTATATGATCAATTAAAATAAAATATTTTTGGCTCCTCAATCTATAGTATTATGATTATGATTCTATTCAATTACGATCGATATTTTTGATTAAGTTTGGTCAATATATGTATGGACTAGTAGATATTAAGTTATAAGTGTGCACATAATTCTTTATTACTGAGTCACTGGGAATACAGGTGACATTATATTAACTGTCCGAGTTATTGAAAATACAGGTAATACTATATAATATAAGTAACTTATATATATATATATATATTTCTGAAATGAATGTGTAATGCCCCCAATTTCAAAAGATCAAATAATACTAAAATATTTATAAAACTCATATGATTATGAAAAATTTTCTTATAACTTATAAGAAAAAACTCGTAAACAAATCAATGATTCAAAGATTTCTAATTATTATTAACCATAAGTTTCTAAAATAAATTTTAAAATTAATATAACAGACGAAAGAAAAATTTTCAAAAGTCCTAATGCCTAAGAAATTAAGTGATAGCGAAAATTACGCTAAATCTATCCTCTAAGTACTAATCTTTCAATCAATTGGAATCACAATAAATTATAGTGAATTTTAAATTTAGTAAGTATACTAATTTTTTATATATATAAAATACATACTATCTATATACAATACACCTATATGCAATGCATACACATAACATAGTATGAGATGAAATAATGTTCGTTTTAATACTTGCTTTTTACGGTCTAAAACTTGAATAAGTGTCTCCTTATAGATTAGATCATCTTTAAGCTGGAGTGATTTATAACTTAATGTATGTGTTAAGTCAGGAATATATTTGCATAGTATATAAACATGAAACACATCATGAACTCTAGATAATGATCAGCTAATCTTTAAGTCACATCTCCTATTTTCTCAAATATCTTAAAAGGACCAATAAATTTTGGATTTAAATTTTTATTTTTTACTAAATCTCATAACCCCCTTCATTGGAGCAACTTTCAAAAATACCTTGTCACTTACAATAAATTCTAAGCTTTTTCTTCGATTGTCTGCATAGCTCTTTTGTTTACTTTAAGCTATTTTCATTCTTTCTTTTATCCTTTCAATTGCTTCATATATTTGTTGAACTATCTCTGATCCCATAAATTTTCTTTCTCCAACCTCATCCCAATGCACTGGATATCTACATTTCCTTCTATAAAGAGCTTCATAAGGAGCTATACCAATTGTAAACTAGTAACTATTGTTGTACACAAACTCCACAAGTGATAAATGTTTGTCCCAACTACTCTTAAAATCCATTACACAAGCTCGTAACATATCTTTAAGAATTTGAATAGTTTTTTCAGATTACCCATCAGATTGCAAACAAAAAATAATACCAAAGTTTAACTTCATACCCATGACTCTATGCAGACTCCTCCAAAATATTAATGTAAACCTCGGTTCTCTATCTGAGACAACAAAAATAGGAACTCTGTATAGTCTTACAATCTCATCAACATAAATTTATGCATACTTATGCATAGTATAAGTAGTTCGCAAAAGAATAAAATATGCTATTTTTGTCAACCTGTCAATAACCACCTAAATGGTATTAAGGCCCTTTTGTGTGTTTGGGAACCCAACAATAAAGTCCATGGCTATGTGTTCCCATTTTCATTCTAGAATCAATAAAAGTTTCAACAATATAGACAGCTTCTGATGCTCTACTTTGACTTGCTAACATGTCAAACATTGCTTAATAAATTATGCAATTTTTTTCTTTATATTATTCTACTAATAAATAGCTTACAAATCTTAACACATCTTCGTACTACTTGGGTGTATGGTAAATGAAGAGTTATGAGTTTTTAACAAAATTTCATGCTTCAAGTCATATTCGTTGGGCACATAAAGCTTACCCTCAAAATGTAATTCTTTATCATCACCAATCATGAATTTAGATCTTCTACTTGCTAAAACTTCATCCATAAATTTTTTCAAATATTTATCACTTCTTTATACTTCTTTAATTCTTTTTATCAAAATGGGTTGTAAAGATAGTAGTGCATTAAAAGCATGACTGTTATCTTTTATCACTTCAATGTTAAACTTCTCAAAATCTAAAATAATTTACCTTTGAGTAGTTACTAGTGTTGTCATATATCTCATCGACTTTCTACTTAAAGCATCTACAATAACATTAGTCTTTTCTAGGTGAGAATTTATTGTACAATCATAATTTTTGACTAATTTAAGCTATCAAGATTATCTCATATTTAACTCCTTTTGGGTGAAGAAGTATTTAAGACTTTTGTGATCTGTATATATCTCGCACCTTTCTTTATAAATATAATGCCTCTAAATCTTGAGTACAAATATAACTGCTGCCAATTTTAAGTCATGAGTAGGATAATTTTGTTTATGACTTTTCAATTACCATGAAGTATAAGCCACTACTTTTCCATTTTGCATCAATACATGACCGAGTCCTTTATGAGAAGTATCACTATAAATTACGTATGTATAAGATCCAAAAGGGATGGTTAACACTAGAGCAGTCACCAATTACTTTTTAAGCTCTTTCAAATTTTTCTCACACTTTTCTAACCAATAAAATTTGACTTTTTTCCATTATTAGTTGTGTTAATGGGTTGACTATATTAGAAAAATCTTTAATGAAATGCCTATAATATCCAGCCAATTTAAGAAAACTTCGAACCTCACTAACATTAGTTGGTCTAGGCTACTCCACCACTATTTTTATTTTGCTTGGATCTACTGAGATTTCTTCTGAAGAGATAACATGACCTAAAAGGGTTATACGATCCAACCAAAATTTACATTTCTTGAATTTTGTATAAAACTGCTCCTAGCTTAAAACTTATAACACAACTCTTAAATACTCCTCGTGCTCTTCTTTACTTTTAGAATACACCAAAATATTATCACAATCACAAATTTGTCTAGATAATCCTTGAATACACAATTCATAATATCCATAAAAACAGCAAGTGCATTATTAAACCCAAATAACATCAACATAAACTCAAATGCCCATACCTAGTTTGAAACGTCGTTTTAGGAATGTTTTCTTTTTTGACCTTTAATTAATAATAACCAGATCAAGATCAATTGTGAAAAACATTGAAACTCTTTGTAGTTGATCAAACAAATCTTTAATTCTTGGAAAAGGATATCTACTTTTCACCGTCATTCAATTTAATTCTATATAATCGATGCATAGACGCATTGATCCATCCTTTTTTAACAAACAGTACCGGTACACCCTATGGTGAAACACTTGGTTGAATGAAGCCTTTTTCAAATAATTCTTACAACTATTTCTTATGTTCTTTGAGTTATGTTGGTTCCATTTGATAAGGTGTCTTCGATATTGGATTTATCCCTAAAATAACTTTTATATTGAATTCAATCTCGCGATTAGGGAGAGTATCCGGTAAATTCTCAAGAAAAACATCAATGAACTCATTTGCTATAGGAACATTTTGAATCTTCACTTTATTTTTCTCAATATCAACTACATTTGCTAAGAAACTCAAATAATTTTTCCTCAAACTCTTCCAAGCTTGCAAGGTAAAAATTACCTTTGGCATCAAGGATAACTTAACACCCATCAAATTGAATTTAGGCTCATCATATGGTTGAAATACTACTTCCTTCTTAAAATATTTAATACCAGTACGATAAATAGACAACCAATCCATACCAAGGATAATGTCAAAATCATATATTTTTAAAATAATCAAATCTGCCAATAGCATTCTATCCCCTAATGTAATTTTGCATGATCTTAATACATCTTAATATATAATATATTCTCTTAAGGAGTCCCTACACACAACTCTTCATCTAATAATGCAGGTGTGATATTTAATCTTCTAGCAAATGTGTGAGATATAAAAAAAAATGCGTAGAACCTGAATCAAAAAGTGCTAAAGCATCGTATTCAAAAATAAAAATTGTACCTGCCACCACAGAAGGAGAATCTTTCACCTCTTGCCTAGTAAGAGCTTATACCTTTGCTTGAGCTTTTTGGTCCATTTTAGTTTTTTCGTGAACACTTCCTATCTCTAGACAATTTTGAATAAAATGATCAGATTTCCCACACTTGAAGCAAGGTTCAATCTTCTTATAACATAATCCTGTATAATTTTTGTCACATGTTTCACAAGATGGAATATCTCACTTGTTTGAGTTCTTATCTCTCCGTCTTTTCTTTCTTTTTCACTTATTAGATTTTTTTTTATGTTGTTAACCCAAGACTTTTTACCCGAAGAGTTATAGATTTTTTTTTTAGCTTCAGAAACTGTTACTTCCTTTTCATTTTTAGTTAGTATTAAGCCTTTTGTAGTACTGTACTATAAGTATTTAATTCAAGTTTTGAGATTAGTTTCCTTAATTCTGATTTCAAACCCCTTTTAAAGCATTTAACTTTACGTGCTTCCATATCTATTAAATGAGATGCAAATTTAGATAACTCTTCAAACTTTTATTCATACTCCGTCAATGACATAGAACTCTAAGTAAATTGAATAAACTCTACCTTCTTGCCATTTCTCAAAGACTGAGGAAAGTATTTTTTATTAAATAATTTTTTAAATCAAGCTTAAGTAATCTCGTTTGCATCGATATTGTGAGCCATACTAGACATTTTTCATCAGTGTTTGACACTTTTCTTGAGCATGTAAGTTGCACATGTGACTTGTTGATCATTTGTGCAACCCAGAAGTTGAAATATTTTTTTTCCAATTCTTGGATCCATTCTTCAGCAACTAGTGGATTTGTTGAGCTTTCAAAAGTTGTAAGCTAAAGTTTTCTAAAATGTTCCACAGTATGCATATTATTAGTATTGGTGTTAACATTAACATTGGTTGCTTGGGGTTGCTGCTGCTACATCATATTAATAATAGCTTGCACAAAATTCTGAATTACTGTATTTTTGTCAACTTGATTTTTAGCTACACCTTGATTTCTAATTGCTTCCGTAGTAGCAACATCATCAATTCTAGCAATTCTCTGATTTTGGGCAATGTCTCAAAATCAATTTTTAACTACAATAAACAAATAGAATGAATAAATAGAAATGAAAAAAATTCATAACACATAACTACACATAAAGGACACGTGACCTATGGATTTAGCACGCTACCTAGTTCTCATAATTAATTTAACTAAATGTCTACAGAATCCTAAACTGTGCTTTGATACCAAACTACAATGTCTCTAATTTTAAAGGATAAAATAATACTAAAATATTCATAAAATTTATATGATTATGAAAATTTTTTTATAACTTATAGAAAAAAACTTTTAAATAAATCAATTAGTCAAAGATTTCTAATTATGATTAACCACAAATTTTTAAAATAAATTCTAAAATTAAAATAATAGATGAAAGAAAAATTTTCAAAAGCCCTAATGCTTAAAGAATCAAGTGATAGCAAAAGTTCAGTCGAATCCATCCTCTAAGTACCAATCCTTTAATTATCTGGAATCACAATAAATTATAGTGAGTTTTAAACTTAATAAGTATAATAATTTTTCATATATATAAAATACATACATATTTATATACAGTACACTTATATGTTGTAGATGTACATGATATGGCATGAGATGAAATTATATTTGTTTAAAAAATTTTGTAATGTTTAAATATAATATGAGTCTTTCAAATTTTCCAAGAATATCTTCTTTTAATTACTTTTTAATAGGATTTCATATATCATTTATTACTGAATGAGTTAATATCACCCGTCGATGATATATTGTATATGGGGTAAGTACAAATAAGGTATATAATTTTTAATAAAAATAATAAACACTTATGCCTGAAAGTAAGAACTACACCTTCACGCTGATCATCAGTGAGTGCTCCTACATGCACAAATATTTTTTTACGCAAATGTAAAGATTACTATACCCAAGAGTATCCCAAAAGTCTCTTCCATATCATATGAGATAATGAATAATAACAATAATACCAAAGCCAAAGGAATGACTACGTTAAACAATAAATGCTCTATATAATTTATAATTTGCTTACTAAAAAAGTAATAAAATTTGATATTCTAATATACAAAACTTAACTTTTATGAATACATTTCTTACAGAATCACTTTCTTATTACTTTAAATACAATACATATGTTTATATTTAAATGTCAATGCACGTGATATAAAAGTAATCACAATAATATAATCATCAACAATTACAATCATAATAATATATATATATATATATATATATATATTATAAACATCCACATAAACATATAAAAAAGTCAAAAAAATAATTTTATAAGAATTTATAACTGAAAAATATTCTTGACAAATATTAAAATATATACATACGTTTATTGTGATTTTCTTTTACAGGTAGAGTATACTTAGTTTTTGACGTTTACAATCAAGACTAATTTAAATTTTTTGACATATAATAGAAAAATTTAGCATCCATAAGACTTCTATGTACTTCCATAGAGCACATATAATCTCAGTAGATCTCAAATTTTTCATAAAACTAAGTATTTTCATATTATAAATTTAATCACTTATCTTAATAATATTATGCCATATGTTGAGTAATCTTCAATTATTGATTTTCAGAAAATACAATATATTTTCAATATCATAAAATTTTGTAGAGATAATAAAGATATATAAATCATAAGTTATTAAAATTTTTGAGTTTAAATTTATACTTTAATTATTTGAAATAAATTTTATTTTTAAAATATTAAATTATGTCAAATAGAAATTAGCAGTGAGTTATTTTTATTCAAAATTTGATAACAAATTATAGATATAAAATTTTATTCTAAAATTTTAATATAATAAACTAGACATAATTAAAAATTAAAATATAAAATTTTATAATTTTTAATATATTTTGGTTAATCAAAATAATTTTGTCATTTCGTTATTATATAAAAACGAGTAATTTTCTACATCTTAGAGTCAGATTCCAAAAATCATTAAAAATTAAAAACATAATAATTTTTAATAAAAAAAAGTTCATAACAATCATAAATATGTATAGTTTATTCAATTAAAATAGTTTTAAAAAATTTAAAATATATAATTTTATAAAATTTATAAATTAAGTCACTATCATGATATTATTTCTGCAGAAATTTTATTTTATTTCCTAACTATATTTTCACACATAAAAAGTTTTTAATTTTTTAATCATAAAAACTTAATCCCAACATCATAATCTAATTACAAGATTCAATCATTATATTTTATATGATTTAAAGAAATAAAATTATTTTTTACTAATAGCAAATCATTAATCTAAAAAACTAATATAAAATAAGAAAAATAAAACTTACTATTTCTTCTTTGTCTCTTCTCTATTTTTGTCTCTTATTCTTGCATCTTTTTTTCTTTCTAGACATCAAACCCTAAACACAAATAAACCATTCTATTTATACTAGTGTAAAAATATCAATTCAGTCTTTAATATGACTCTTTCTATTTATTTGATCATAAACTTATAATTTATTATTAAAATATTCAATTATTTTCTATACAACACATATATCTCTAAAAATATAACTTATTATTTATATATAAATGTATAATATACATTACAGACAAAGAGAGCGTTACAAAATGTTTATTCAATTTTGTATTTATGATTTATGAAATATAATTTTGACATATAAGAATTTATGAAGTTATGAAACAAGTAAATGAAATATATTTTTTATATAATGAATGTTTTATAAGCTACCGTATTTATATTTTATAAAATATGTTATCTTATGAAAATTTACGAATATTAAATTTTTGTTTATTTGAAAAAGTACTTAAAATCATATTTTGTATGATATTTAAATAAAAAGAACTTGCAAATATTTTTGTGCATTCAAAAATAAGAAAACTCGTACATATTTTATGAATAGTATTACTTACCTAGTTAATGGCTCACCTCTCATCATTTATTTTTTGCAGATAAATTATTTAGGCTAATAAGTATGATGGTTTGTTCGAAAGATGATTTGGAGATTTTATTTTATTTTTGTTATAAGTAATGAATAGAATTTTATATTTTATTTATCGCATTCTTCAATTTGTTTGTGAAAGTTATTTTAGAATTTTTGAGTTAAATCGTGATATTGTAGTATTTAATAAGTCTAGTTTAATTAATCAATAATAATAAAGTATTTTAATATAAATATTATAATTATATAATTTTAGTATTTGTATATGAACTTGTGCACCTTAATTTGATATGTGTAATGCGTGGTAGATTTAGGACGTTACATAATGACTTATTAACTTTTCTTCGAAAAGGATAACCTAGGAACATACACTTTCTGCCTCTTGGATCAAACTTCTTTCTGCAAGTCTTTAAGATGTGAATAATTCGGTTCACTTTCGAAAAGAATTTCATAAGGTGTTCTAGGTGTTGATGTTTTGTTTATAAGATAAATAGCAGTTCAAATGCGACAATTCCAAAAAGACAAAGGAAGACCTGATTGAAACAATAAGACACGAGTTACATTCAAAAGATATTGGTGCTTCCTTTCAACAATGCCATTTTGTTGAGGGGTTTTAACATAAGATCTTTGATGAATGACGCCCTTTTTTATTAAAGAAATCAGTCATCTTGAGCTCAGCAACATTATCACTATGAAGACTTTTAACTTTTGTATCAAACTGAGTTTTTACCATGTTACAAAAAAATTCAATGCATTTTCTTGTTTTTGATTTGACTTAAAGTAAAAAAGCCTAAGTAGCCTTAAAAAAAATCATCGACTATGGTTAAGAAGTACTTTGAATAATCATATACAATAGCAGAATAAGTGCCCTAAGTATCACAATGAATTAACTCAAAAATAGTAGTAGACTTATAAGTACTAATTGAAAATGGAAGTCTATATTGTTTAGCAAAAGGGCAAATGCAACAAGGAACAATTTTACTCAAATTAATGCTATCATTCATAATAGGATCTTTGATTGCATTTATTATAGAATCAGAAACATGACCAAGGCGATAATGCCAAAGATTACTAACATCAACATCATTTTTGACAGACATAGAAACTGAAAGGAAAAGAGGCGATAGATTAGATAAGCATCAACCAAAGCAACTGGAGAAACATTAGTAGGCACTAATTGATATAGGCTGCACTTCATTTCACCTATCTCAATCGTGGTCTAAGTGGAAAGGTCCTGTATGAAGTAAGCATTGGATAAGAAAATTAAGCAATGAGTTAGCTTCTCAGCGAGTCTTTTAATAAAAATAAGATTCAAAGAAAATGAAGGCACACATAAAACATTCGTAATAGTGATACTGCTTGCAAGTTTGACATTGCCCAAATGAGTGACTGGTGCACAAGTGTCATTGGGTAATTTAACTGTATATGACATTTCTGCAACTTTGGAAGTTAAAAATGAAGGATTATAGCTCATGTGATCTGTAGCTCCAAAATCTATGATATAAGGAATAGTATTTAAGTCAAAAAAATTGGAAACAAAAGAGGAGCAATAAATAAGGTTTATACCAGACAACTTGGAAGCTTTTGGCATTCTAGAATTGCTTTTGAAAATAGCTTGTGCTTGGTTAACAGAAAGAAGAGAACCGAGATGATCCTTCTGCTGGAGTAGACTCAAAAGTCATTGATATTGATCTTTGGTGAAATTCACTTTGTCTTTAAAGATTTCTTCTTGAGCAGATTAAACAGTTAAACTAGTTTGCTCTGCAAAAAAAATTTACTTCTTTACTCTTATGTAATTTATGTCCAGGAGGATACCTATGAAGTTTGTTGTATTTTTCAACAACATGACCTGTCATATTATAATGAGTGCACACAAGAGGCTGAGCATTTCCAACTTTGAAACAATTTTTCAGAGAATGTCCTTGAATACGACAGTGCATGCAATAGGTCTATCCTTTCTGTGTTGCAGAAATTTTAGTGTTGTTCTTGAACGAAGGATTAAAAACTTTACTAGCTAGTGCCATGGATTTAAGGGAGGGAGAACTGTTAACAAGCTAGTGATTTTATTCTTGTTGTTGAATCAAAGAGAATACCTTATTAACAGAAGAGAGTGGTTCAATAAGCATAATATAGCTCTTACAATAGCATACTGATCGTTTAAGCCCATAAGAAACTGTATAACTTTGTCCCTTTGATGTCTTTCATTCAAAATGCCTAACTGGACACAAGTACAAGTAGGAATAGGATCATAAATGGCTATTTCATCCCAAAGAGTTTTAAGATAACCAAAATAAGTACCCACAAAGTCTCGATCTTAACGATGGCTTGCCGTTGGAAAATACGAGGTCCATTTTGTTGTGTAAATTAATATTTCAGCCCCGTCCATATTGTTAATGCTTCATTTACAAAATCTATACTAGATTTAATGTTTGCACTAATAGAATTTTGAATCTAGGATACAACCATATCATTGCATCTTTCCTATACATCAACCATAGGGGTTTCTTCATTTAGAGGTTTTGAAATGCTTCCATTAATGAAACCTAGTTTGTTCATTGCTTTAAGTGCTCGATGCATTGACCTAGACCAAGTAGCGTAGTTATCGGTAGTAAGAAGATCTGTAACGATTGTAACGAGAATAAGCGTTGTATTATCACCATTTTCAATTCAGTAGGGGTTATGCGAGATTGAAATAGGGAGAAATTTGTCTAGAGTTAACAAGACTTAGGATTAGAGGTTCTTCTTCCATGGTTAAATCTGAGACAAATCAAGAGACAAGGAAACCTTGCTCTGATACCATGAAAGAAATGAAATCAGGAAGAAAAGCAAAAAATGTAAAGAAGAAGACATTTTTCTATCTGAATATTATCTTTTAATTAATTGAATCCTTCCTTTTTACGATCCGCATATATATTTTACAAAAGAGTCACACCAAGACCAAGGTTTGATGCCTATTATTTTGCAGAAGAAAAAGACCTTTAGCCAACCAAAATTATATAGCTCAGTAATAAGACAAAAAAGAAAAACAGAAAGAGAAAAGAAGAAAAAAAAGATAAAAGAAATTTTAGGAATCAATTTTTCTCTCGTGTATTCAACAGGGCACAGATGACTTGTAGTTGAATCTCCAAGTAAGCAACGACTTGTAGTTTCTGTATTCTGTAATATTATAAAAACTCGCATTTAACTTGATTTTTTCTGCCTGTTTATTTCTTCGATGAAATTTTCATAAGTTGTTTTGCCTATAAATCTAATGCTGAAATCTAATTTCAAACTTAAGTTGTATGTTCATTGTGTTCTTGTATAAGAGAAGATGAAATCTAATTGAGTTTCTTTGTTGTATTGGTTCTGGAATATGTTTTTATACCATTCATCTACGTGTACTAAATTTATCACTACTATATCTTGAAAGTATTTTGTCGATTTATTTTCACATGTTTTCAAATAAATTATGATCTAAACTATTCGCGTACATGTATAGGATTCTACCAAAGTTTGTAAGAAACTCAGGGCATGAACACTCTGATATTGCTACATATATAGTTCCTAATGATAGTCATTGGCAAATGGATTTGAAAAAAGATGCAAGAAATGTTTTATTTTGTTTTGTGATGGTCGACATGAATTTTCATAAAGTCATTCAATCTCTGTTAGATACTTTTTGATTTTTAAATTGTGGGAAGAAATTCAAGTTTTCTTCTTATATTTGATTTGACTGCTAAGATATTGACTATCATACAATGATGAAAGATACAAGAAAGAAAAGCAACCTTTAAAAAATCGGAATGAAATAAAGAGTAAGAAGTAATTTAGATAAGTGAAGAATTGTTTAGTAAAATGTATTTATGGCCCACCTTCTTAATTAAAAATTTAAAATGTAATTTCAAACTTAAAGTGATTGAAAATTCATTTTAGGAAACACAAACCCAACTTGAAATAGGGCTAAAACTGAACCGAATCAACTCCTACTAACATCCATTCGGTCTGATCGGGGACAAAAATATTTCGAGCAAATTTTTTAAATTGTGGTTCAGTGTCAACATGTGGCTATATTTGTTTCTGTAAGCTTATTTCTTCATTAGGAGTTGTTCTATTTTTAGATTTAATGTCGTATGTTTATTGTGCTCTTGCTTAAGAAAAGATGGCATCTATTAAGATTATTTTTTTTTTACGTTGTTTCTAGAATATATTTTCTTGTTCTTGTAGCATTGATTGATGTTGACAAAATTAATCACTGCAATATTATAAAGGTGTTGATTCAAGTTCAATTATTTTGAAATAGATTTATCTAGTTGTTTTTTTGAAAATATTTATACAAATAAAAATATACGCTATTATAAACAAGTAATAAAGTAACGAGTGTTTGTTGTTATCTTGAGAACAAAAAATCTACAAATTAATTATTAAGTTAAAGCATCTCTAATTTTATTTGAATTAGTTGAATAAAATGATAGATTATGCTAAAAATAACTAAACAACCAAAATAAAGCAAGTTAAAGATAAAATAAAGCAAGTTAATGATAAAATAAATAAGAATGAGAATTATAGGGCTATGGTTTTATTAAATTAATTTGAATTGATTTTATCTATTTATTATCTAAAGTTTAAGATTATGATTGATAATAAAAAATTTTAAAAATATTCATTTATTATAATAAAAATATCTTCAATGTATTAATCTATCATATTCATATGTGAATGAGAATAATCAAAGATTTGTTAACTATATAGATTTAATGCATTAATTATACTAATTATGTAAGTATATTTCTATTTTAAATAGACTTAATGAAAATCAACATTACATCACAAAAATAAATATCTTTTTTTATGGTGTCAATATGCAATTAAATATCTAGCTCTTAGTCAATTAATTAAAAGTATTAAGAACAATAAAGAACACTTAACGAATAATAAAAAAATTTCAATTAATTCAAAAAACAAAAATCAAATCATCTTCATTTACATTATGGTCCTAGAATATAAATCTTAGTTCATAGTGTAATAAAATAAAACTATCAATGTTGACAATAATTTTTTGCTCGGTGCCAACACACTAATTTTTTTATGTTGTGGGATAAATATTTCTTGGTTTAAAAGTCCACTCTAATAAGTTTCTTTATTCTTTAATTTATTGCAAAACAAACATGGTGAAGGTGGGATGTCATAGTGACACCTCCTCTAATACTTAAGTCAGTAAGGATCATATATTAATTAAACACTTGCAATATGTAACTGAAAAAATAAAGAAAGAAAAATTATATGGTTAGAATTTTAGTAAATTTTAATCTCTTATTTTGATAGCCTAATCATGTTGATTTCCCTTTCTCCTTTTTTCTTTTTCCTTTTTCTAAAGTAATAGTCCTAAGTAATTACAAATATTGATAATCCTACAATTGATAATTCCCTATCTATTAATAATTCCCTTAATTATGGCAACAATTAACTCTCATAATTTATAATAAAAATCACATACTACAACAATTCCTAATTATTAATTTTGTACTAGAAACTAAAAAAAGTAGTTCTTAGAATTTTTCTCTGATCATTATACCCCTTGTCTTTTAGAAATTAATCAAAATTTTAGTAAATTTTAATCTTTTATTTCTATAAGCTGATCAACTTGTTCTCTTCTTTTCTTTCTTCCCTTTTCCTTTTTTTTTTTTTTTTTTTTGTAAACTATGAGTCCTAACTAGTTATAAATACTAATAGAGCCCCATAATTGATAACTCTTCCTTTACTAATAATTCTTCTAATTATAGGCAATAACTAACTCCCACAAATTTTAAAGGTGCAATATTAAGGAATAAAAAATTTTTTAGTTCCTAGTATTGAACTTTTTAATGCTAGAAATAGAGGACTCCTGTTTTCTAGATAACTCAAACATTTCAAAAATTTGAGTTATTAAATCCTTCTTTCATGATGAACTGACAAATCATTTTAAAGTTAAGTGTATACTATCTTCAAAATAGGCAAGGTCTTGATCTCAATCTGTATTGCATGCTTAATAACCTAATGAGTACTAATACTATATATATATATATATATATATTGCCCACTAATGAAAGGAAGTGTTAACTAATAACTATAAAATGACCCACGACATAAAACCACACATGAATTCAAAAATCACCCACGATCTTAAAAACTACCCATTATTTTGATAACTACTCATTAGTGGAAGGCAGTTGATCAAACATGGCTTCTATCAATCATTTGAAGGAAATATATAAAAGTCAAGTTTTTATTCACAAATGATTAAGAAAAAGTTAGCTATTATATTGTCAATATACTTTTTAAATTTATTTACCCTTAAAATAAAGATTTTGTTTATTTGTTCTTATTATTTTGAGCCTATAAAGCACCCACTAAATTAAGTATCAAAGAGTTTTTATCGGACCATAGGCACCTATAATCTTTCAAGTTTTTATAGTAGCTAAAATATTGAAGGTCAAAGAAAACAAGTATCGTCTATTTAACTAGAGGTCTTATTTGCCTCTTACTTTGATCCTCACCATGTTATAATCAATTGGGCCAGTCTAAGTTGGTTTATGTTTAATAGATTGTGATGATGTTCTAACGTCTTCCAAATCAGGTTTCCTAGCTCCACTTTAAGTTGTGTCTCTTATGGTCTTTCAAACTTGGTTATGAATTGTTAGACTTTTTTCTTTTTTTCCTTTCTTTCAAGCATTTTTTATTTATGAAATACAATATTCGTACTGATTATGACATGCCAAACTTTTCATTATGGCACCAAACTTTATGTCTTTCACCCTTCTAGATATCTGACAAAAATGCCTTTAATTGCTCTTGGATTTAATTTATCTTGTTTGACATGTGCAAAAGTAGTACATCTAAACACTCTAAGATGATTCAAGTTTGATGTTTTCTTCTCCTTACTTGTTTTCTTCTCCTTACTTGTTTGGGTGTTTTTAAAGTTTAAAGCTACTAAAAGGCTTTTGTTTAACACATAAACAATAAAAATAATTGTTGTAAAAAGATTTTCACTACAAGATGTAACAACTATCATACAATTGTGTAAAAAAACTCTCAGAATATTGAAACTAAAATTATGCAAACTTTACAATTTTGTTTAAATAAATTTAAATAACAAAGCATAAGTACAAAAATTATACCATAATTTTTTATAATCACGAAAGCTTACAATTTCTAGCTTGTCTCTAGGTGTATTCACACACTAATAGTTCGATGATAGCTTTGATATCACCCTTAGGAAGACTACTCTTTTAGGGTTTTTATTTGGTTTCGTAAGCTAAGCTTATGGTATTTATTTAGAGAAAAAATTTACTAGAAATTTTCTTTTTTTTTCTTTTCTTTTTTTTTTCTTCTTTTTCTCTCCTTTTCTACCAACCTTTAATGGAAAACTTGGATGGCTGGATTGCTTCAACCCCTTGGCCAAGTTTTCTTGCTTTTTTGTACCACAATAAAATAATTTTTATCTATTTTAATTATGCTAATTTTTAACTATATATTATTTTATCATATGAGTGAATCATCAAATGATAAAGATGATTAAATTTCTACCTTCCATGTGTATGAAATATGTTTTAATCTCCACCATCCATACGTCATGCATTTGCTTGGTAGATATTTTGACAATTAGTATAATCTAAACCATTCATGTATTAAAAAGAGATTAAATCATAAATATCCATTTGTCAAGCAAGGGTTTAATTAATTAATTAATAATTTATTTATTAAGTAATATAAAATATGGCTTTAATTATCTTTCTTATAATTTGCCAAATCATATTTGTGGTATACCAAAAATTAACAAAAAATTGTTTAATATCAAAGTGCTAACGCGTGTTGGTTGGAATATTTATTCAAAATAACATAATAGCCATCTGATTGAAATATTGAAGCTATTTTAATTTTTCTTAATTTTAAAAATATTATTAACTAATTTAATGATATATTTTGTTTATCATCAATCCATTCGCTATTGCGTATGACCTCAAAAGTTCTTCATGAACTGAAAATGAGCAACTATGAACTCATTCACATCATTTTAGTATAACTTATTATAATTGAAGTTCTCAATTATTATGAGTGATCTCTAGTAAGATATCATGATCTTTAGACAAGGAGAATATAATTTTGAATGAACCTATTATAGTCGCATTACGTATAGTAAAATTATTTTGTTGTTGACTCTCAATCAAGTACAGGCCATGGTGTCGTCGAATTTCTAAGTCAATCATAGGATTAAAAATTTAATCCTATATAGAATTCATGTATCTGCTAAACTCATTTATGAAAATCACATACTCTAGTAAGATATTTTATTCCTATATGTTATAGTCAAACCTAGAGTATCAAACTCAATTATTTGAGTTAATAGATTTTATATTAATTTTTATTTGTCCTCATATGATAATAGCACATTGTCATATAGCTTATTTCACCAAGCATGGATAGTTAAGTGCAATATACACAAGTGAATAATGTGCTTCAGTATGAAATGCAACCATGATATCTTAAGTCAAAGGACTAGTTATATTGGTTGTGTATAATCACTTATGTAATTCATTATATTTAATCACGTTTAGTAATACATTTTTTTAATGTATTGCTCATATTTATGTTCTTGTGATATAAGATTTATTACTCAATTATTAGCATTATCTATTAATCAATAGTAGCAATAAAAATAGGCTAATCATGTAATGCCATTATCCTTAATGACATTATCTTAATCGAGAACAAATTTGGGTGAAGTTAAATTAAAAATCCTGTACTCATATTTATAACTCTTTGTAAATAGTGTTATGAAATATAATATATTACGGAATCTCATTTTGTATATAAATTAAATTAAAGAATAGCAATTGAACGGATATAAAATAAAATAATTATCATTAAATTAATTGTAAATATTTTTACAACTAATCACAAAAGTATATATGTAAAAGGACTGATATTCCTAAATCTTATGATATGTTTGATTTTAAGGCATAGCTCCAATAGTAACATCCTCAACCTAAAAAGTTTTTGACAAACTAGAGTTTAGTAATATGCATCTAGTCTTTTCTAACAAAGTTGTATTTAGTCTCTCTACCAATTCATTCTTGTGTGAGGTATGTCTCACTATCTCATGCCTATTAATGTTACAAGCTTTGTAAAAGTTATCGAATTCCCCATTATAAAATTCTATGCCATTGTCAATTCTCAAGTTTTCACCTTCCTATCCTATCTATTCTCAACTAGTGTCTTCTAGGTCTTAAAATATCCAAGTACTTGGTCTTTTGTTTTAAGGGTATAAATCCATATTTCCCTTGAATAATCATCAAGTATGGAAAGGAAATACCTTGATCCTTATGATAAAGCAAATTGTGTAGGCCTCTATACATCTACATGTATATATTCCAAGATATTTTGGGTTATATTTATGCCAACATCAAATCTTATTTTGTGGTGTTTTCCCAAAATGCAAACTCATAAGTTTTTAAGGAGTTTGTATGCCAACTCCTAACAATCTTTTCATATTTAATTCCATAAGCTCTTTCTCCCCTAAACATCGTAGCTAAGATGCCATAGCATAATCTTCTCAGCTTTTCTTTCTATTGTTATATTGACATTACCAGGTATTACAATGCCTACAAGCACATATAAACTTTTTTTACCTCTTAGAACAACCATTAATTCTTTAATTAGTTTCAAGACTCATTTCTCAACCTTGAAACTATATCTTTCTTAGTCTAGCATACATAGGAAAATCAAATTTCCTTTCAAATTTGGGACAAATCTTACTTCATTCAACACCTTGATAATTCCATCATGCATTCTCACTTTTACTATTCTTATTTCTTTAACACAACAGGCCACATTATTCCCTTTGAGCATTTTTCCTCATTTTAACATATTTAATGTTGAAAATAAGCACTTGTTAGGACTTATGTTAAAGGAACATCCCAAGTCTAGAATTTATTCACTGTCATAGGCATTGATAGATGAAACAAATATAAAAACATTCTCAAAATCCTCATCAGTTACCACTACTGCACCTTCTTGATTTTCTTATGACTTGTCTTTCTTTTAAACCTTTCTTTTAAGGCAATCCTTTCTAATGCGCCCTTTTTTTTCAATAATGGAAGTACTTGAATTTTTTGCCTTAGAAATTGATCTTGAACAATTCTTTTTTCCTTTAAAATCCTTTTTATCTGATCTCCTACTTGCATAAAGACTTTCAATAGATTTGGAATTTCTTATTTTAACCACTCTTATTCAAGTTATTCGAGTTAAAGGAAGACTTCACATCATCAATGAAAACATAATCTCTTCTATAAAAATGGGGATAAAATGTTTTTAAGATTTTAGTAAAAAAGTAAGAACAATTATGGCATGATATTTATCTCTAATCTATCGATTTTTTCAAGATCAAGCACAATTTTGTTAAATCCATCGAAGTGTTTTAGAATAAATTCACCTTTTTCTAAGCTAAAAGCATACAACCTTCTTTTTAGATAAAGTCTATAACCTAATGATTTAGTCATGTACCTAGTTTTAAGTTTATTCAAGATCCCTAGGGTAATAGTCTCCTTTGAAACCTACGTTAAGACTCCATCACCAAGGGAGAAAACCAAAGCACTATGTGCTTTCTTGGGTAATTTTTTCTTCTCTGCATCTTATAATTCTAGAGACATTTTATCCTCTTCAATTAGTGCCTCTTCTAATTATTCATGCACCAAAAATGCTCTCAGAGGTTAAAATCATATTTTCAATAAACTTCCCAATAAAGAAATTTGTTAACACCATATTTTTGACCTTCTATCCTGTTAATGCTTCAATCTCAACCTATGAAGATCACTTTTCTCATATACCTAGTGTCCAACATTAGGATTCAAGCTTTACAAACAATGTGAAAACTTGACAGTTCCCAAAATACAAACTAACAAGAATAACAAAAAGAATAATAGAAAAATAAAATCAGAACTTTAGACTTTTCTAGGAAACTAGAACTAAGAACTTTATTTAATTTAAAAAAATATAACTCAAAAAGAAAATAAAAGAACATCCCATAGGCTTTCACCCTAACTCAATTTTCTTCTCTATATTTTTTTCTCATTCCTTAACTTGCATGAATTAAGCTTATATTCTTCTATTTCTCACTCGCTGTTATTTATTTTCAGTTACAATCTCAATATGATAATCACCAAACTAACTAAACAAAAAAGCCAGATATCAACCATTTATATCTTTCCATGTTAGCTTCTTTTAAATAGCCTAGCAATAGTGCTAAGAAATTTACCAGAATAACCTCAACAGTTTTATTGTGAATTTTGAATCACAATCCACACAAGGCACGCTTTAAGTAAAAGATAACTAAAATTTGTGCATGTATTTTTAAGTTATAAAATTGATTACAACAGTGCAAATAAATATTGCATTGACAAATAAAATTGAAAAAAAACATGATTCTACCATTTAAAATAAAATTGAAATAATCATTTCATCAATAAATGAATTAAAACAAAAAGCACAATAACAAATGAAATTGAAATAAATACTAATTTGCACTTTAAACTAAAATTAAAATAAACATTGCACTGAGAAATAAAACTTAAAAATTGCTTAGAACCATGGTGTAACAACCAAATTACATTGCGTTAGAAAAATGATATTGATAATAACGAATGATGAGACAAAAACGTTGATATAAATAAACAAGTTAATATTGCGTTATTGTCTTCTTTCTTTAAATTTAATATCGTTTTCTTACTTTAATTGCCATTAAATTAGATCGTTTAAGATTATTCTAAAGGCACGTTTTAAATTTTGAACTTAAATCCTTTAAAAACCATGGATTCATTAAATTTACTTTTCATTTATACAAATTGGAGAGAAAAGCTTTTTAAAGGCAAATTTTCCTTTATTTTTTGTAGGTATGTTCTATAAACGCACTTCATGTAGAATATATTAATTCATTTTTAATTAGCACATGAATTTTCCTGTAATGTATATTATGTATGAATTAGATCTTTTGAAAAATCATGTAGAACTTTTATCATATGGAGGAGGAGATGCATTAAATAGATTTTGCTGATTTGCAGAGATATTTATAGGCGTTGGTCCAATTAAAAAGTAAGATTTACTTAAAAATAATGAGCTTATAATAAAATTTATTTAATATTATCTTCTTAAAAAAGTTATAAATTTTATTCCGTCCAAGAAACTAAATGTCTTCAATAATTTATAATTTTTTAAGAACCATGGAGTTAGGTAAATTTTCAATTTTGACTTTAATATTTGATTTTTTATATATGTTAGATGTTATAATTATTAATGTACTCACATAAATGTTGTAAAATTTTCAAGAGAATAATGCAAATTTAAAAAACAAATGTGATTTTGTATGTGTTTATATTATTTTCTGTCTAATTCAATTTAAGGTCATAAAAGCTCTTTTGATTAAAAGATAATTATTTTAGAATTTTCATCTCAAAAATGGTTTCTAAATTAAAAGATTATATATTTTCTTAAAATTTGGGTAAACTAAATAAAATTTAAAATAACATTAAACTTATATTATAAAACAAATAATCTTTAAAAACATTTTAAGTTATTTAGATGTTATATGTATATAAAGATATTGATTTTTATATATTTAAAAAGTTATGATAAATAAATAATATTTTTTTCTCATTGTTTATCCTTCCTATTATTTTTATCTTTACCATTATTTATTGACCACGTTTATGCATACATTTTGTTACTATTATGACCGAATTTCCAATGTACATTATACTGACATGACCAAGTCACCGGAAATAAGAGCATATCTTAATCACCATTGTGAGTGTTATGTATAAATTTACTTTCGGTGAACATTTTAAAGATTGAGTTTATTATTTTAGGTGGGTGGATTGGTAGGGTTTTTATGGTAATCGGAATTTTGTTATTTAATTATATTTGGAATCATTGTCGATCACTTTTAATATAATAAGATTTTATTTGTAATCTTTTAGTCTGAATATTGTTAAGTCTATTAATATCTTTATAAAGTAGATTTCGGCAAATATTATTTTTAAAGTTCGTGTTGAAATACAATTTAAGTTGCAGTCAAAGCCTCAATAAGATCATAATTTTCAACAAATACATGCAGAAAATGGCAAAGCAGCATCGTTGCTACTCGGCTTCGCTTTTGATAATATATTGCTTTTTGGGTTTTCTTTCATTTCCAGCAGAAGCAGCAGTGAAGAAGTATCAGTTTGATGTATGTATCAGTAAGTTATAATATTTTTCCACTATGGTTTCCTTCATTGCAATATTGGCTTCTGAATTCTTAATTCAAACGTTTCTTTTTCGTGCGTCATTCAGATTGAAGTCAGGAACGTTAGTAGGTTGTGCAAACCCAAGAAGCCAATTGTTACGGTCAATAAAAAGTTTCCTGGACCTACCATCTATGCGACAGAAGGAGATCAAGTTCTCGTCAACGTGATCAACCATGTACAGTATAACATATCTATTCATTGGTATGCCAATTATCACGTCAAACAATAAGTTTTGCATGCATAATTGAACAATGTATAAATGTGTTTGTATTCCTTTTCAATGCAGGCATGGCTTGAAGCAACATCGCAATGGTTGGGCAGACGGACCAGCATATATAACACAATGCCCTATCAAGACCGGAAACAACTACACTTATAATTTTAACATCACCGGACAACGAGGAACTCTGTGGTGGCATGCTCATATATCCTGGCTAAGGGCTACGGTCTATGGTGTATTTGTTATCATGCCAAAGGAAGGAACTCCATTTCCATTTCCTCAACCTGATGAAGAAAAAAATATAGTCCTAGGTCTGTAAGAATATCATTAATTATCATTAATCAACATAATAAATCTTGGTTGGGAAGAAAATAATAAATGTCTAACATGCAAGCAAAGTTATCATACGCGTGCAGGAGAATGGTGGAATGGAGATATCGAAACAATTGTAAGCCAAGCTGCTAAGTTGGGTGTGCCACAACAAACCTCGGAAGCTCTCACTATCAATGGTAAACCAGGGCCCACCTCGTCTTGTTCGAAAGGTAAATCACCATAGTTTCATGCTATCTTATTCATAAAAAAGAAAATTATAATAATAAAGAAGAAAAAAGAAAATAATATACTGCATAATATGTCTAATGTATTTTAATTTTCCGTCATAGATACATTTTCCATGGAAATTGAATCGGGTAAAACGTACCTACTAAGGATTGTCAGTGCTGCACTCAATGATGAGCTCTTTTTTACCATTGCTGGTCATAACATGACTGTTGTAGAGATTGATGCAGTCTATACCAAACCATTTACAACCCAAACAATTTTAGTTTCACCAGGTCAAACTACAAATGTTCTTGTTAAAGCTGACCAAACACCAAGCCAATATTTCATGGCGGCCAGGATTTTCACGGACTCTCCAATCCCAGTAGGTGAAAAAATTGTTAAAGCCATTCTACATTACAAAGGCATTCCAAACACAGTTGTTCCCACCTTACCCATCCTGCCTGCTCGAGATGACTCCAACTTGGCATTGAGCTATACTAGTAAGCTCAAGAGCTTGAACACCCCACAATATCCAGCAAATGTTCCTCTTCACGTTGTTCACCAAATTTTTATCACAATTGGTATAGGAAAAAATCCATGTCCCACTTGCATAAATGGTATCAAATTCACTGCCTCTTTGAACAACATAACCTTTGAGTTGCCGAAGATTGCACTCTTGCAGGCTCATTATTTTAATATCTCAGGAGTGTATAGGTCTGACTTCCCTGATAACCCTCTTGTCCCGTATGACTACACGAATGGACCAATTACAGGCAATATTGCCACTGCATTGGGAACAAGACTAACTAAAGTGGCCTTCAATTCCACTGTTGAAATAGTTTTGCAAGGTACCAATCTTCTCATAGTTCAGTCGCACCCATTTCATCTTCATGGTTACAATGTTTTTGTGGTTGGAAGTGGGATTGGGAACTATGATCCCGAGAAAGACCCCACTAAGTACAATTTGGTTGACCCTCCTGAAAGAAATACAGTAGAAGTACCAAGTGGAGGATGGACTGCTATAAGATTCAGAGCAGATAATCCCGGTAAATTTAAATAAAAAAATACCCATTACATAAATTCATATACAGTTATAACTTCTAGTGCATCATAACTTTCAGGTGTTTGGTTTATGCATTGTCACCTGGAAATACACCAAACGTGGGGAATGGAGATGGCGCTTGTTGTGGAGAACGGGAAGTCCCCGGAGGAATCTATTCTACCACCGCCGAAGGACCTTCCACCATGCTAAATTTAGCACTTTTGATAGAGCGTCAGTACTGTAATTCAATTTTCTTTTACCATATTTATTGATTGTCTGCAGAATTGATGATGATTCTTTTAATTGGTAGGGAATTTCTGCTATTTCTATTGCTTTATCTGTGAATGTTTTTTGAGTTCAATGAATCTTAATTATGTAATAAAGTATTCAATTAAAGAAGTTTTATTATTGTACCATATTATTCTTTCTTCTCTAACAACCCTTTTTGTTCTTAATTTGGTTTATAAAGTACTAAATACGTAGTTGTCGCATTTTTTCACATTTATAACATCGTCCATATTATAAAATTAAAAAAAAATCCAAACTTTGTGAACAGATACATGTAATAACGTACCTTTCATTGTTTTTCTTTTTCTTTTATATATATTAAGGATTAATTAATGTTGGTTTTTAAATTAATATTCTCTTTTTTCTCTTATAGTGATTTTAAGTTTCGAGAATATTTTATCTGATGAATCTTGATAGTTTTTCATGTGATAGTAAATATGTACGCACAGATTCATTAATTATTATTTCATTGGCTTGAATATGTTATTAAGTTTTTTATTTTAATTTTCTATTTTAATTATGTCACCTTAAAAGGTGAAAAAAATTAGAAATAATATTGCATCGTCGCTTTCAATATTATCTTTTTGCATTGATCTTTTTTTTTTTAAAATTTTGATATGCTATTTTGAAAAACCAAATTAAAATCACTCCCTTGTTGATTTTTTTTTATTAGTATGTTCAAATTTAAATGTATTTTTATTGTGAAAATTAAGCAAATGCAAGCATACATTATGACAAATAAGTAATATAATGAGAAGTGAGTATTGTTTTTACGAAAATTATTTATATAAAATTTAAGTATTAATTTCGACTACTTTTATTATTATTTGAACAAGTTAAAAACTGACTTTATTTGTTAACTAAAATAATTATTAAACTAAAATAAGATTAAAAAAAAACTAAGGTTGTGATTAATTAAAAAGACTTCTAAAGCATTCAATTTCAGCTAAACTAATTTAAATTTAACTCACTATTTTCATTAATTAAAATTAAATTCATCATTAATAATAAATAATTTTGAATTTATTTATCGATCTTTTTTTAGTGTGACGATAAAATATTTTTAAATTATTAATTCATTATATTCTTACGTGAATTTGAATAATTAGGGATTTATGAAGTTTATAAATTCAATAAAAAAATTATATCAAATATATAAGAATATTAGTATCTTACATAGGTTTCATAGCATTCATCACAAGATCATAAACATAAAGTATCTTTTTTAGAATATCAATATATAATTAAATTATCTAAAGTGTAGCCAATTGATATAGAAGCAATATGAACAGGATGAATACTTAACCATAGAATATAATTGAAATCAATTCAAGCAAAGAAACATTCATATTTAATAGTTTGGCTATATCTTAAGTCTAAAATAGTAAATTTATTTTATAATAAAAAATTATAATCAAAAAAATTAAATTCAATATTTTGAAACAAAAAAGTTGAAGAAAGAAAAATTAAACTCAGAAAAATGTTCAATTGGAAGTAATAACGTCCACTTCTTTTTCGTTACCTTTATTCTTTTTCTTCTTCCTTTGTTTTCTTTTCACTTTTTGTCTCAAAAATGCCACCTTTCTGAATGTTATGGGTTTTCCTTTTAAAGTTATGAAGAAATGGAATAAATTTCTAAAAAATCTTTATCAAGCGATGTGGTGCTAGGTCACAGCACTGAGCCTTAATTGTTGAGGTCGCGGCTTAGAGCCATGGCTTTAGAACTTCTAATCACTAATCATTACTCTCATTTTTGAAGTGAAAATATTGTCTATTTGACATTTGTTGACTCTAAATAATTTTTAAATACTCATTCTTGCATTAACTAAAAATTAAATGAGAAAATGTGTTAATTCATCATAAAATCACATGAACTTAGCTAAACATCAAATAAAAAACTTTCACTTAATAGATATAAAAATTTGTTATCAAATACCTCCAAATTTGAGATTTTGCTAGTTTTTGAGTAAAAGAGAGAATTATATTAGCAATATGAATAATCCCCAAATGAGTGATGATTTTGTTTAACATGTAAAATGGGCCTTTAAGAATTTTTCTATATCATGACTAAAGAAAAACTTAAAACATCATAAACTTATGAAAATCTAACTCAAGTATAGAAATTTTCTCCCCACCTTAGATTCTTTGAGTATGTATGTGTATGAAAGGCCTTATCTTCACTCAAATATTTGCAACTTAAATACATCCAAGCAAATAAATGTAAAACATATTGGTTTTAAAATTTTGAATTTAATAAGCTTGCTTTTCATGTCACTTTCTAGTAGTTTAGGTAAAACATAATATTAAGGATCCTTAGGACTTTATTAAGCTTGTAATATGTGGTTAGGGTAACAGTAGGATAAAAAATATCAATGTAGTTTAATTCACCTGAAACATATAAACCATTCTATGGTTTTTATTGAGCATCGACCCCACTTCAAATAGAGTAACCTTTTGTGTTTACTCTTTTCCTTTTGTCCATTTTATTTTTCATCTACATTCATATTTTTCTCTACCCCTAAACTTATTTCTTTACTTTATCTTTATAATATTATGATATTGTCACTTTAACCCAAAATCCTCATGGATTTATTTTTACACTCTACCCAAAAGGCCTTATGCCAATAGAGATAATGTCCATACTTATAAACCTAGGATCCTCCCTTTGATTAGCCAATATGGGACTTTAGTCATACCTTAACAAATCTTCCCATCGAATAAAGAAGCACTCTTAGTGTTCTCTCAAATGATCATCTATCCGTTCTTTCTTTATTTCAACTAACTCCTCTTTTACCATGTGTGAGGTCGAGCATATGCCTTCCTTAAAGACTAGAGCTTTTCGCTTGCTTTGAACTAGAGGACTCACCACTTTTGTTCAACACTAAATAATTTAATCCATATTATTAAATGGGAATATAGCTCTCATACCAGTTGTTATAAATATGGACCTTACTTTATCTTTACAATAGTATGCTATGGTCCATTTTGGGCTAAAACCCTCATGGATTTGCTTTTGGACTTTACCTAAAAGGTCTTATCCTAACAGACATAATATCTATACTTATAAACCCATAATCTTTCCTTTAATTAGCCAATGTGGGACTTTAGTTGCACCTTAACAAAATGAGTATAAATTTTTTTTCTCTCTTTTTTTTTTCCAAATAACTCTATCCTTTTCTCCTTAAAATTCACACAAACTCAAAATTTTTCTAGAGTAATTATGTGCTTATAGCAAGGGATAAGAAATTTGACAATTTGTCCAAAAGCTAGTTAAATATTTGGGTGACAAATAAATGATATATAAGGATCAATAGGGTAGACTGGAGATAAATAATAATGTAAGATGGCTTGAAAGGCTCAATCACTTAAAAGATGCTTAAATCTTTTCTTAAGTGTCATGTATCTTAGGATTTTGCCTTAAGTGACAATTAAGTGAATTTTAGAATTACATAAGATTGTGCACTGTACTAAATTTACATAAACTCTTCAAGCAAGTAAAACAATTGAATTATTAAGGTTAGGTGCTTAAAATGTTTAAACAATTATAGGTAAGTGCAAAATTGACACAGGACTCAAAAATGCATACACGTATATAACATTCTTTATTTTCTAAAAAATTATAAGCATTTTAAATCATTTTTCCATCATTGGCCTTATATTTCAAATCAATACAACATTCAAGTCATAAAACAACATAACCCAATTCAAAAACATAAAATAATAGCACACATATACAAACAACCACACATCCGAACTTAAAACATATATTGTCCTCAATGTTAAATAAAAATGTAAAAGTTTAAGGAATAAAGGACTCCCGTGAATTATGCTATTATAAGACTCATTTTCATCATTGTTAACATTAGGTAAGGGTTATTTATTTACTATAGTTGGGGCCGCGACATTAGGCATTATGGAAAGTGTATTTTGTGTGTGATTTTTGGCACTGTAGTGCTGAAAATTAAAGCTGCAACACTTTAGTTGCTAGTTTTTATACATTTTTTGATTTTTTGGAGTTTAACTTCATTTGTGAATTTTGCAATAGTCTTTACACTTGCTTGAGTTCTTAAAAAGAAAAAGTATATTATCGAGAAAGGCTTCCTAAAAAAAATAAAACTAAAAAGATGATAAAAAATAAAACAAATACAAATCAAATGCAAATATTGAAAAATACTTGCCCCCTAAGAAGTGCTTGTTTTATAGTTTCCAACTTGACTTGATAAAGTTTATCATTTTAGGTTCGTTATAATGCTAAGCTCTTTTGGGACAATCTTCTGTCTTATATTTTCCCAATTTTATATCCTTATAGTTTTCAAATTCAAAAATTAGATAAGTAATTTTCTAAATTTCTTGATATTTTCAAAAAATTACACATTAATATTCTTTTTGCGGATGCTTTTGAACAAATACCTAAGCTATATGAAGTTTATGAAGAAAATTCTTTCAAATAAGAGGAAGCTAAAGAAATATAAAATTGATGAACTTATTAAGAAGTGTAGTGTAATTTTGCAAAAGAAGTTACTACCAAAATTGAGAGATCCTGGCAGTTTCACCATTCTATACATCATAGAAAATGTCCATTTTGATAGAATACTATGTGATCTAGAGGTGAGCATCAATTTAATGCCTCTGTCTATACTTTAGAAACAAAGCTTATGGGAAGTAAAATTGATGATGTTTCAATTGTAATTAATGGGTAAGTCTATCAAATATCTAAAAGAAACTATCAAAGATGTGTAAACTATTTCTTGGTCAACTATTCTTAGTTATTAGGAAAGCTTATATTGTTGTGTAAAAAGTATAATTTAATTTAATGGTTTAAGATGAACAAGTTTTGTTCAATGTTCTCAAGGCAATAAAGCAACCAAGCGAAATAGCCAATTTTTTTTTCATGATATGTGACCATTGCACCAAAAAAGTATGTCAAGCAAATCATAAGTCTAAACTATTAGTAGCAGATTTAAGAAAAGATATGAAGATACAAAGTAATGCTTAGAGATTCACCATGAATGAGCAATGACTCAATTGTTACATTGTTTAAAAGAAAAATGTTTAAAAGTTTACAATCATTATAGCAAATCTAATTTGACAAGTTTCATCAAATAGTTAGATTAAAAAATATAAAACAAATGCTTTTTGGAGATAATTTAGGCATTTTAAAACTTTTACTTTTAATTTGTGTTTATTTTATAATTATTAATTAGCATTTTTTTTATTTCTTATTTTTAAGAAATCTTTCTAGATGATGCATATTTTTTTTTAGGAACTCGAGGAAGTGTAAGGACTATTGCAAAATTCACAAGTTAAATCAAGCCCTAAAAAGCTAAAGAATGTACAAAAACTAACAATTAGAGAATTGAAGCTTCAATTCCTAGAACCACCACCTCAAGAATTCCAATTCAACCAAAATTTCTAAAATACTTGGCACTAAAAAAGAAAAAAAAAAGAAAAAAAGGGGAAAAACATAAGTGTTGCACTACCATAATTCAGTTGAGTCATTTATTCCTTAAGCTGCTATATTTTTATTTCACATTGAATACAATATTTGTTTTAAGTTTGGAAGAATAAGTTTTTTTAGTGTTTTTTTGGTTATGTTGGTTTAAGTTCAAAATGTGAGGTCAACCATAAGAATATGATTTAAATTGCTTAGAACTTTTTGAAAAATGAAAAACATAATGTGTGTGTATGTATTTTTTCTATTGTGCCAATTTAAGGCTCACAATTCATTGAATATTTAGAGCACATTGCCTTAGTAACTTAATTGCTTTTGCTTGTTTAAAGATTTGATGTGAAATTAGAAATTTTTTGTGTTCCATCTAAGGCAAAATTCTAGAATACACTATACTTAAAAAAAGATTTAGATCAATTTTGGAACGATTAAGCCTTTCAAATCCATTAACGATGACCAACTTTGCTTTGGATCCAAAATTCGAAATCGATTTAAAATAATCAATTTTGATTTGGACCAAACCAATCTAAATTGATGGTAGAACACAAATTGATCCAATCCAAATTTATAGTTGTCAGTTTGAGCTTAAACTCAAAATATTAATGTAATTATAAAACCCAATTCAACTAAAATAATAGATATTAATTATTTAAAAATAATTTTAATAATATTTATAAGAAAATTTATTGTTTTTTTAATCATTTTATTGCTTGTTTTTTAACAAATCAATCATTTAATTTATGTTATACAAATTCAAATTTTTTTATTATCATCTAATAAATGATCTATAGAATTATACTAATTTATTTCTCTCTTGTCACCAAACAAGTAAAATGTGCATATGAATTATATTATATATGAAAATCTTAAACAAGTAATCTCATTAAAGCACCAAAATATTATAAAAAAAGTATAATATTACTTATTATTTTTTTATATTTAAAAAACCAATACAAGTTAATAAACTAGATGATAAACTTTTTTGTAAATTTTTTAATTTTATAAAATAG
>CP135581.1:4570130-4588878 GCA_032401905.1 Swietenia macrophylla
GAGTAATTTTTTAATTCAACTAATAATATATATATATATATATATATATATGTGTGTGTGTGCGCGCGTGCGTGCGTTAAAAAAAGTATAATTTAAGAAACTAATTCATCTTAAGAAAAAAATTTCGATGCAACGGATATGAACATGAATTTTTTTAAAAATATATAAATATTTTGTGCTTTTAACTTTTCTGTTTTGTTATAATTAATTATTTCTCTAATAAATATATAATTTTAAAATAAATGAGTTTATGATTAGAATATATCGAATCAATGCACAAATGGTTTGGCATGCTTGTCTCATTTATAATTTTTTTATATCATTAATAATATTTTTTATGATAATAAAAAAAGGAGATAAATTAACTATTTATTTATTTTTATAATTTCACTGGACTATAATCTTTGTAAGAAACCTTAAAAATTTTATTGATTTTAAAAGTTATTGTATAAATATATCTCAAGGCACAGCCCAAAAAAGAATACTGTCAAATTTAAAATTTGTGATTAAGTTTAATAGGACTTTTAGTAATGTAAATTCTTAAACATGAGTAGTCTATCAATTGATTCGTTTAATTGTCTCTTCTAATTTACAATAAAGTAGATTTTACAATAATTTTTTTAATAATGTTAAAATAGTATTTTTATAAAATCAATTATAATATAACGTTACCAAATTAATTTATATGGACCAATTTGTATATACAGAGTGCTTTTTTTTCTTTTGACCTCAAAGTCATCTGAGAGCTTTTCAAAATAACTGTTAAATTTATCTTATCTCTTTTATGGTCCTACAATTTCTATTCATTGCAATAAATTATTAATTAGTTTGATTTTTTTTAATTTTTATTCAATTAATATATTCTATCATATTAATTTTGAAATTAATATACAAAATTGATGCAATTAATATATATCGATGGATGGGCGATGGGTAATAAACAAACCAAGCAATTTTGAAGTTGTTCCTTGTATACTTACAAAAACAACTCATATTCATAACAAATTTTATCTTAATTGAAAATAATATAAAAAAATAGTGACCATTTTTTATGTAAAAATTGCACTGCCTCTGCTCTAAGGAGTCAATCTATTGTATTTTGTGAGAAGAATTTTATGGGTCAATTAGTTTAATTAATAAAATTTTATAAATTATAAAAAAAATCTTTAGAATTTTGCTCGTATTAGTTTTTTTCTAAAATTATTTTATTTTTATTTTTAGTTATAAAAATTAAATCCATGTGTAAAAATTCACAGCAAAGCCCAAAGGGATTTCTAAGGGTGGTGGTCTTTGACTTTGGAGTTTAGGAATGAAAATTAATTTAATATTTGACTCATTTTTGTTAAAATCAATCATTGGCAATAAATTTATTCAAATTTTGATGCTTAAGTAAAAGATTTCCAGTAAATTTTATTAAAATACATTGATTAAGATAAAATTATTAAATCAATAGTGATAAATTAAAAACTAATCACCTTTAAAACATATAAACTTCATATGAAAAAATAAATATACAATATCTAAAAATTACTTAATATTAATTTTAAATTAAATTACTTTCACATATTATTTCATGGGTGTTTGAAAATTTATGAAGATTTAGGCTCACAATTGAGACCCAATTTTCTAAGTTTCTAATGGGCTTGTAGATGGGAACTTAGAAGTTTGAGAAATGTTTGATAAAATTCTTTGAAAGAAAAATTTCAATTCTAGTCAATGGAGTTGCTAGCTATAATCTTCTAAGAGTAACAGCTAGCGAGTCTTCATTGTAATTGTTGCTGCTAAACTTTTTTGATTATCTATTTTTTTACGGCCCAACGATGAAAACTTTCCCATTTCTTATGACAATATCAGATGAAAGTTGATATGCTAAAACTATAATAATTTGCTTCTGAATTTAAGAAAATGTTGGATTTAATTATTTTTTTGAACAAGTCTCGTACACTGAGTAAATATCTTTCCACATCATTGAACTGAGTAAATATCTTTCCACATCATTGAAAACTAAGTTTAACAAATACACCAAAATTATAACCCTTTATAACTCCAAAGACATTATTTTTTCTGCTCAAGATTATTGAATTCTTAAGTCTCTCTTCTTTGGGTGTAGCTAATTTCATCTTTCGTTATTGCTTTAGTCATTATGTGTCTTTGCATAGGTCGTTCTGTGTTGTGAACACATTAGTCTAATCCTTTTTACTAATAAGGAGGCACTGCTTTTGTTTAAGTAATTGGTAAGCACTGACCCTAAAAATATGCTTTCTTCATGGAACAACTATTCCCACCCATGTAATTGGACTGTTGTTTACTGTGATGAAGTTAGGGAAAGAGTCACTCGCCTTAATACATTAGGCTTTAAATTTGCCAATTTCATAAACTTGTATACAAGAAATCTTTCGTTCTTTGGCTTTATTCAACTACAAGAAAACCATTTGACAACAACTATTCCCTATAAAATTGGTGATCTTTTTGGTTTATTGGTTTTAAATTTGAGCTCTAGTAGCATCAAAGGTGCAATACCATTAACTATAATCTTACGATAAAATCTCATGATCCTTGACTTGCAAGAAATGAAATCTTCGTAGCAATTCTTGAAGGACTTAGCTTTCTTTTGGATCTTAAAGTTCTAAAGTTGGTCATAGCCAACTTCAGGTGTGATTCTACCATCCATTTCAAACTTTTCCTTTATGTTGATTCTAATTTAGCCTTAGTAAATTTGGAGGCATAGTTCCTAGTGATTTATGTCATCTTCAGAATTTAAGATTTTTTGACCTTAGTATCAATCATCTCACAAACACTGTCCCACCTTTATTATACAAAATTTCTTTGATTTATTTTGGTCTTGCTTCAAACCAACTTGGGGTAAAATTCAAAATGATGTTGGAGATAAAAAAACCAATTCTTTTGAACTTCAAAATTTTCATCACAAATATACTAGTTCAATTCCTCAGTCTCTACATAATTTGACCTACATGCAATTATGGAACGGAAAACCTTAGCTTAACTAAGGAAATAAAAGACAACGAAGTATGGTCAAGCTAGTTTCTATGATATTTCTATGCTTTCTTTCTACTCTTCTACTTTAGTGGTGAGTGAGAGGGAAAACATCTCTAAGGTTAATTCTCTGTTATAGTAGAAATATTTCAAATGGCTTAAACTCACCTCCCATGTCACGTTGAATTGTTTTGATTTTGAGTTCAAAATGTTTTTCAACTAAACTTTTAAAGTATTTGAAAGTGACTACGACTTTTGATTTATCGGTCAAAGGGTAGATCCAAGTGAACCTTGTATAATCATCTACAAAGACTTTATAAAATCTATAACAATTGAGTGAAGAAATGAGAGAAGGACCCTATAAATGAGTATGTATCAGTCCAAGTGCATTTTTAGTTTTGGTTTTTATTACTTTAGGATGAACTTGATGCATTTTTCTAAGTTTGCATGTAAAATAAAAAGGAAGTGAGACTGCTAAAGTGTTTTCTTTGATTTTATTTGAAGACATACATAAAGAAAGATCTTTGAAAACTTTCATATTGGGTGCCTTAATGTTTTGTGCCATAAGCTTAAAACCACTTGAGCTTTCTAATCTTTGGAAGAAACCACAACATTAAGCTCCATTTCACTAAGTTTTGATCTTAAAGTTGGTTCTAAAATTAAAACTGAACTAACTGGACTCAAAGTTTGTGAACTTGGCTTGGAACACTCAACAATTGATATAAGCTTCTTCTGGCTACTTCTTGAAGCAAAACCTTCATCTTCTTCAAATCCTTCACAAAACAAAAATTTTTGTTGAAAATAATATAGGCATTATTACCATTTAAGAGTTAAGAAACAATGATCAAGTTTTTACTTGTCTTTGGAATAAAAAAAAAACTCTATTTAGCTTGAGTAGGTTGTAAGTATACTCTATGTGTAGGTGTGTGTGATGAATACAAGTAATTAGCCACCTTTTCTACTCTTCTATAATTTTAGCTGATTCCTAGGTTCTTTATAAAATTTGTGATATGATTTATTATACCATTGTCGAAATACCATGTTGGATCAGTTGCAGCAGTTAGGGTTACTATATATGTTACCTTTAAGTTTTGTTTGCCTTATTATGAAACATAGTCTTTATTGAATCGATGTCAACACTTAGAGGTTGAATGAGCTGTTTTCAAACAAATTTGGTAAGTAAGTTTAGGATTCCCAACTTATCCTTTACCATTCTGGCCTCTTCCTCTTCCTGCACCATTATATAGTGATTTGTTTTCTTCTACTTGGTTCCAACATTTCTTTTTATCCTTATTAACGTGTGCAAAATTTGTTGCCATCTAATGTTGATACCTAGTTGAGAAAGGCATATTTTAACTATCAAATCCATTTTCTTAACTTAACAACACGGAGTAAACTTTTTTAACAGAGGGACTTTCTTCCCTGAAAGAGATATTCACTATTATTGGTTCATAATCCCTTCCTAACTTACTAAAAATGTAGAGAATGAGATCCTTATCATTTACTAAGTCTTCAACACTCTTAAGTGCATCTACCATTCTCTTTATCTTTATGTAATATTCTATCCAACTGAAGTTCTATAGCTTAGTGGATGAAATTACACTGCAAAGGTTCACTATTTTTAACACTGACTTGGTTGTAAAGATTTTGCATAATGCCTTCCACAGCATTGTAAAAGATGAGCATTCCACCATAGTGGCAAACATTTATTCGTTGAGAGTGGAAAGAAACCATTTCATAAGTTGCTATTCTTGCTTTTTCCACACTTTACAAACATGATTAATGGTTGTGATGTTATTACTTTCATCACCAATGAGACATTGTTTTTTCTTAATGGAGTGACATTGTTGTGAAAGTAATCCTTTAAATCATTTCCTTTTGACTGAGGATAAAACCTGAGATTTCCAAAGGAGAAAATTATTCTTAGTTAACTTAATATTGTTTGGAAATATGGAAGTGTTTGTGTTTGTGTTTGTCTTTGGTATTACAGTTTTTGTTTGGCTCGAGCTAGTGGAATGGTCACTTATTGCATTGTTTCCTTGTGTTTGAGAATGCTATGATATTAAGTGGAAATTTAAGAGTTTTTGAACAAAACTTGTTTTAATTTTTTTTAATTAATTTTTCTAAAATGAAAGAAAACTGAAATTTTCACATAATAACACCATAAAACAAGTCCAAATGACATACCTAGGTTATTTGGATGTCAGAAGTAAGAAATCCCAGAGGAAAAGGATGAAATAGCACAAAAATGGAAGAAAATTATGAGAAAACATAAAGAATGAGAAGAACAAAGTGATGACAAAAAAGAAAAACATGCATGCAAGCCCTTGAGTATAATGCTCTCGCTTAAGTGGGGCTTGTGCGTACAACAGGCACTGAGCTTTTAACTTACAAAAAAATACAGGAAATGAATGTACTGAATGTGCTTGAGCACTGTGTCATGGGATGTTAGGTTTTTGTCGAACCTGAACGGCGCTTAACTAGTGTCGAACTTTCGTAACTGAATTAAGCGAGCCTTAATTGATGTGTAAAAAATAATTTTGAGTACATTTGTATGCTTAGGAGACTAGAGGAAAGTAGAGAAATGTAAGAGAATTCAAAGAAGAACATTTTACATTGAATGAAAGAATTACAAGACTACAAAACTCTACAACACCTTAGGACTACTTGTGTTTATACTTTGGTGGATGATTTGCCTTAAGGAAGTGAGACTTATATATAGTTGTAGGAGGGTGAAATAAACGGCTAAAATTGAATGTACAAAAACCACTTTGGATGGACAAGATTTTGTCTATAATTTCTATGCAAATGGGAGAAAAAATTTAAACTCAAGTGTTTGAAGTTTCCCTCCAATTGTTTCCTCTAATTGTACCTTGGGATTTTTAGAAACTAAACTTGTTTTGGGCTTATTTTTGTGCCATAAATTAGGTTGGATTGATCTTGTTTTTTTCCTACTTTTAAGTCTCAAACCAGTGTTCTGTAACAACTAGCTAACCTGGTAGGCTCACCTAAATTATTGTCAGGTGCCCACTTGAAGCCATATTTTAGGTCTTTTTTTTTCTTTTAAATCTAATACAAAGAACAAAATAGAATACCAATAATGTCCACAAAGCAAGAGAACATGACATACAAATCACATATTATTCAATTTATCAACCACTTGCTTTTAGGAACATCTTTGTAACTTACAAAGTATATAAAAATAAGTATGCATGATCCACAAACAAACTATTACAGAACCTATTTAAGCAACAATGAGCTTAAGGTCTTAAATTATGAGTTAGATTAAACTCTAAAATGAAACCAGAAAAGTAATTCACTAGTTTTAATTGGCGAAAATCAAATTCAATGTCATTAGGACTTATTCATCGTTATTATTTAACTTCTCTTTATTTTAACATCTTTTCCTTGTTTATTTCGTGCAAGACATGGTTTATTGAAACCTTTTAAATTTCTTTATTTTTTTATTTTTATTTAATAGAAAATATTTACACATATAAGGAGACGTACTAGTCAAAGTCAAATTTACACAATCTATCATAATGAATTGTTTTATAGTTGCTCTCTAAGTATTATACATGTGATCAAACTACACGGTTCCTTTTTTAGTCATTTCACAACTTGTATATATTTCATTAGCATAAATTAATTGCATAGATAGAAAAAAAAATTTAATAAGTTATTTTGAAAATGCAAATAATAAGAGTTTGCACTTAGAGAGCACTGTACTTAAATGAACGAGGATAGCTAAATAAAATAAAAACTAACATGAAAAAAAATGCAAACACATATACGTATACATACAATGAACACATAATGAGGACTCAAGGAATGATACTCACTCTAATAGCTTTCTTAAGTGACTCAAACTGAATTAAATCTAAAGATTTGGTGAATAAGTCAGTCAATTGATTATCATTATAAACGTATTTTAGAACCATTATCTTGGACTCAACAAGATTTCGAATAAAATGATGCCTAATATTTATGTATATTGTGAGAGAATAAGAAATAGGGTTTTTGAAAGTATTGATTACCCATGTATTATAACAATAGATTAACATTATCTCTCGTGATAAGTCATAGCCTTTCAACATCTACTTTATTCAAAGCAGCTGAGTATAATAACTCCTAGAAACAATGTATTCTACTTAAATAATGGAGAACGAAATGAAATTATACTTTTTGCTCATTCACAACGCTAGATTGATACCAATATAAAAACAACCACTAGATGTACTTTTTTCTATCATAAACATTACCTACCTAATCTACAACAAGGTATCAATCAACATTAGTAAAAGAATCTCTACCATACCAAATACAATAATCTACAATCTTTTTAACATATTTAATGATTCTTTTAACATTAGTAAAATTAAACTCTTTAGGACATGTTTGAAAATGTTTGAAATCTCGCACACAAACTAATACTAAAAGTAATGTTTAGTCAACTAGCAATTGGATATAACAAATTACCTATCATACTCTAATAAAGAGTGGAATCAACATTTTCATTAAAAAAATTACTATACAATTTAGATTGGAAAATGAAGATGCAATTCTTACCATTTACTTTAAATCTCTTAACTAGTACTTTCGCATATTTAGATTAGGATATAAATATTCTATTTTTGTATTGTTAATTTACAAACTTAGAAATAAATTCAACTCACTTACCATGCTCATTTCAAACTCTTGTTTCATAATTTCAACAAATTTAAGTATAAGAGATTTAATAGGAGAACCAAACATTTTATCATTAACATAAATTTCAGCTATAGTAATAGAATCATTGTCTACTAATCTAATGAACAAAACGTGATCATATGAATCCTTTTTAAGTCTATATACATGGTCAGGAAATTTTGGATCTACAAAACCCTTTAGTTATTTAACATAGGCTACTTCTTGTAGGATACCATTTAAGAAAGTACTCTTAACATCCATTTAGTACAGTTTAAAGTTTAAGCTACAAGCAATCGATAATAAAATTCTAATAGATTTAAGTTTAGTAACAGGAGTAAAAGTCTTATAAAATTCTACTATTTCTGCTTAAATGTAATCATGTGTTACAACTCTAGTCTTATTCTTAATAATTATACCATTTTTGTTATATTATTTTTTAAAAATCTACTTAGTTCCTATGATATTGACATCATTTGGTCTAGGCACTAAGTATCACACATTATTCTTAGCAAATTGATTTAATTTCTCATGTATGACATTCATCTGAAATTCATCTTTTAAAGCTTTTTTAACCTTTTGGGGCTCTAGTTGGGACATGTCGCTAGCATGTGATAAATCATTTAGCACACAACTATATTAGATAAATGATTAAAACGCTTTGTAAGGATTCGACATGAATTAGATAATCAATCATTATATTTATATTATTCTTGACTAATAACATTATATTATACTTATATAAAGTCATTTGTTTTATAAAAAAAATCTAAGAATCCTGAGGTAAAGAATCAGATAAAATAACAATGTTTATTGTCACTCACATAAAGAAAAATGGTCAGCTTCTTCGTTTGAAGTCTAAAGAGACATTCATAAGTAAATCTTAGGCATAAATAGTTATTTCATAAATTATTTTAAATGCATGTGTATATTAATGATGCTAACAATTTTTAAGAAGGTTATTGATGATGTTAGATGGGATATGAGGTCTCAAGTAGTTTGGGTGATTTTATAAAATTATTGAATTGTTCGTGTGTAGATATTTACAAAATTAGTTTTGAGATCTTAAATTATTTAGAAAGATAATTTTATTGTTGTTGTTGTTGTTGTTGTTGTGAGATTTATAATTTAAATTTAGAGGAATACTACTAGTTAAGTTGTGAATTGAAATTAGAATCTTAGGTTAATTTTTGAAATTATTATTGTATTGCATTTCATGGATAAACTTGGTTTCTATGACTTGTTTGGCTTAAAAGGATTTATAAATTGATAGGAAGGTAGCTTTATAGTCATTTTGACTTTGTTGTATAATTTAGATACCGTAATTGTAAATACATAATTTGAAAACAGATTTATGCATGTAATTGTTATAAATAGATTTTGCTATCAATATTTGAACTTTACTTTTCGATAAAACTTTGTTGTATGCATATAATTTGAATTGAGTTCACAAGATGTAGAATCAAGCATAGACATTTTGTGTCTTAAAAAGAGTGTTATATTTTAGTTCTTTAGTCTTTTATTTTTTTCTTACCTTCTCGTGATGGCTTGCAAAATGCTTCCAATGAAAAAAACTATAGCAATAATTTTTTTATTTTTCATGTTCATTTACTTATTATTTATGACTTGTAAAGTAAAATGAATGAGTTTGTTAACTAATAGCTAAAAACATCAACGAATCAAATTTTTTTTTCTCAAGTTTTGCGTGATGGTAAAAATTCTTATTTTATTTTGGCCATGAGATTCACATAATAAATATTTATGGTCATCAACCATGTCAAAGTGAGGTATTAAAAATGTTTGAAGAGGAGTGAAGCCCTAGACAAGATATAGATGAAAAAATAAACAGAATGAAGAAGGAAATGAAAGAATTTAAATTCATCCTGGCAAAGTTTTGGCATGTGTTAAACAGCAAATGAGAAAAATTAATGAGCTCAAAAATATTAATTAATATTTACCTTCGGATCCTTTGAAACATAGATATTATGAGAATTAATGAATAATTTTGAATTTAATTTATTTTTCAATTAAATTGTGTCAACTAATTGATAATCATGGAGTTTTAAATTTTTTTATTTATGTTAGAAAAATATTCAGTTATATTGATTAAGTAATTTATTGTTTAATAATAATGATTAATATATGTTGTTACACTAATAATTTTAAAGATTAATATATCCCTATTTATATTAATTGATAAAATAATTAAATTAATTAATATTTTTGTAATGTGAAATGATACTATTTTAATAATAAAATTAATAGTTAGTAATTGTAATGTTAGAGACATTTAATAGTTATTGTTTGTATTGTTAGTGACAAAATAAATTATCTCTATTATATGATTCAAGACACATTTTATAACACTCAAATATTGTAAGTAACATTATAGTATTAAATATATATTATAAGAATTTTATGAACTAAAACTTTGGTGGGTTATTATTATGAGTTGGACTTTTTTAATAATAAAAGGCCTATAATAAGATTTTATTATTTTATTCAGGATTAAACTTTCTTAAACCATAAGAAAAGTCTTAAAGTATAAATAAGTTATTTTTGTGAGGAGATTTCTTATAAAATATATGTTTGTTCAATAGAGGTTAGATTTTATATGAGAAGATTTGGAGATTGAAGATAAGTTCAAGATTTTTTCTTATTTTTATACTAATGATGATTATTAAGTGTTTATTATGCAATTATGATCATATATGGGCATGAAAGATGATAATTAGAAGAGTCTATAATATAATTTTAGGTGTTTAGGCATGAGTTTCTTATAATAATAAATTAATTGTTATTGATTGTGAGAAATGGATGGAAGAAAAAAGAAGTTTTATAGAGTTGATATATGATAGTAGATTAGTTTAAGAAATTTATAAAATCATGTGTTATGAATTTGATAAAAGTAAATTACTATAAACTTGACATTTGTAGGGTCATGAAGAATTTTGTTTCATTTAAAAATTTGAGATTTTAATTTTTAATAATTTTTTGAATATAACCTTAAGATGCTAAAACTACTTGTTTTTGTAAAAATTTTGAATGCTAAAATTATTTTAATTATGCAAACGATCTCTAAAAATTATGAAAATTTATACATTGATTTCTAAATATGTATCATATTTAAATTTCAAGATAAATTCTTATATTAGAATGGTTATGAATTTTGGAATGAACATAGCTCATTACCAATTTTTGTTTGGCAAAATTTGAAGAATTCAAAACAAAATTTATTTGAATGGTTATAGAACGAATTTAGATATAAATATTTTATTAACTTATTGTCCATATATCTATATCATTTTTGTAAAATTGTAAGATATTTGGATATGTATTCTATTTTTAAAAAATCAAATATTAAAAACTACTCAGTATATTTTTTGATACCATTAGAATATGTGAACAAGTTAAAACTATAATAAAATATAGTTTTATATAGAGTTAGAAATTAATATTTTTATGTAATCTTATATTATTGTTTTTACAAATTATTTTATGTTTTATGAAAAAAGAATGTTGTTTAAAGTATAAAAAAAAAATTTTAAACCACATAACGTCAAATTAGGCAAGTTTAGAAATATTAAGTTGTCTAGATAAATATAACAAAATAGTACTAAGGTGTAATTAGTTATATTATACCTTATGATAATACATACGAGACTTATGAATGTTAATCTAATTATAGGTTAAAGCGTTTAAATTAACTTGGTAATATTTGTTAAGAGATAAGTAATCTAGGTTTTTGTCTTAAAAAAATTAAGATCAATATGTGTATGTATGTATATATGTATGTGTTATGTGTGTATCAATGATGTGTTTATCACTTGTGTGTATTTTTGTTATAGAAGTATTTATCGTATACATGTTTGTATGTATGTATGTATACACACACGTGTGCGCACACACATGCACACATATTATTAATTATGTTAAAAGTATATGATAAACATAATTGTGTTTTGTGCATTGGTATAACAAAATTAAGAAAGTTTTTGAATATTTTTAAGGTTTAGTAAACTTACTTATAAAGCTTTGATTTCTGTTTAGTAAATCAAATTTTTATTTATATGTTATGATTATGATATTCGAACTTCTCTATATTTTGAAAAGTCTCTAAGGCTAGCCAGATATTATTGAAAGAAAAGAAAAAAAAACATTTACATCATTTTGCACAAGTATGTGTTGTAGATTTGCATTTGTAATAAAAATATTTTATTTTTGAAAGTTAAAAAAAAATTAATTTGCTTACTAAATTATCACTTGTTATAATTTATTGTGATTATTAGATATTAAAAGCTATTATTTTAAAAGGACATAGTTAATTTAACATCGAAACCTTGAGAGTCTCTTTGTTCTATAATTTATTAGGTTTTATTAAGTTTTTGCTTTAGTTTTTGAAAGTTTTAAAGATAAAGTACTATTTTATTTATTTAATTATTTTAATAAATAATTTAATAACTTTTTTATTAGTTTAATTTTAAATATTTTGTGTAATTTAAACATTATAAATTAAAGAAAATCACATTTCAAATTCTTCCAAATTTGAAGACATTACACATTTAGCCGTTATTATTTAGATTAATACTTATATTATATATTGTTACTAAATATTTGATAGTGATATATGAAATTGTCACTATTTAAATTGACTCTATCAAAATAAATAATCATTGAATATGTTAAAGTGACAAATAAAATAGTCACTATATAATGAATAAAGACAAAATTATTAGTTTTAAAATAATTATAAAGTGACACATTGTTATTTTTGTCTCTATTTTTATCAATTAATATTTGTTGCTATAAAATAATTTTCAATGATAAATATTGTGACATACACAATCAAAGGCAGCTACATACATGAAACTATTATTAAATTGTTACTATATGAATTAGTGACAATGACAAATACGATACAAGTATTAACAATTTTTTTATCACTTAATATATTTAAGGACAAAGAATATATTCATAGAGATAAATATTTTCCATCACAATGTGTGACTTTTCTTTAGTGTGGGAGGCAATTACATGTATAGAAAATCCCTTCTTCAATCAGCTATCTTAGCAGCTTGCTTTGCTAAACTTGAGCGATAATTTCATTTCTGGTGAAATTCCTTTAGAACTTGGCCAGCTTGAGGAGCTTGCTTTGCTAAACTTGAGCGATAATTTCATTTCTGGTGAAATTCCTTGAGAACTTGGCCGGCTTGAGGAGATGCAATAATTATGTTTGGCTCCAAATGAATTCTCTTGAAGCATCCCAGCTCCGTCGGTAATCTTTGAAAACTAAGTGCCATTGATTTATCTGCTAATGATTTGGTGGTTGGAATAACAAGTACTTTTATTGGCTTTAGTAGATTGCTTCGATGCATCTGTCCGGCAACAGGCTCAATGGGAGTATACCAAAAGAAGTTTTTAGTCTCTCCAGTTTGAGAACGCTTCCCAATCTACCCAATAATATATTAAGTGGATCTCTGCCTCAAGAATTTTGGACACTTGAAAAAAGTGTTGTAACCATTTGATTTTTCCACCAATAATTTCCCTCGAAGCATTCCTAATTACATTGGAAGCTGCAAGATTTTGGAGACATGATTTGTCGCAAATAACATGTACTCAGGCCCTGTGCCAGATTATCTAGGGGACATGAAGGGCTTGGAAATTCTTGACCTCTCCTCAAACTAGCTTTCAGGATTAATACCAAAGAGTATTCAAAAGCTGCAGGCTCCTTATTTGTTTAACAAAAGCGCGAAGTTTACAAATGTGGAAATGAAGCCTTCTTGTTTGCAGGCATGAGAAATCTGCGAAGCTAACAACCTGGTAAGGTTAGTGGATCCTACACTTGAGAGGAGCTATTCAGAAGAAGAAGCTGTCCGATTCTCGAAGGTGGCATTGCTGTGTGTACAAGAAAATGTAAGGCTGCAGACATGGATGCCAACAGCAATCAAGATGTTGAACAGTGAAATGGACATCCAAGATATTCAGATATCACAACCTGGGCTGGTTCCTGATTTTAAGGATATCAAATTGTGACACACTATCATTTCATCTAGTTTTTTTATTCGAGCAAGCGCAGTATTTCAACAGTACCATGTGTTTTTCTTTTTTCTTTACTCCTGCTTTCAAATTAGAGGAAGAAACTACATTTTTTTGGCAACAACTGTAACAACAGACAGCTTTTGTAACTAAAATAGTTCATCGATTGAGCAGAATCTTGTGAGTTGTTTGTTTTTAGGTTGGAAAGCTAAAGATGTTTAAAATATGTTTTTATGTTAACTTACTACTAAAATTTGTTAATTATATAAACTAAGTTAAAAGAATGTTAACTTAATTCGAATGTTCGAATAAATTATTAGTTAGTAATCTTAAATATACTCTAAAATTTTATTTATTCTCTATGTATAGGATTTATTAATCTTTGTATATATAACAGTTTAATATGTTAAATCACACATTTTCATAGACATATATAATATTCAAGTTTCTCAACTATGTACACACATCTTCATATACCTTGGAGACAGAAGGAAAAATAAAAACTGATGTGCAGCCAAGCTTCATCTACCCTGCCAAAAATCCAAGAGAAGAAAACACAAGTGATTTGCTTTATAAGCTTCTTCTAGCATCATTTTCGGTTAGGCTGTTGCTTTTGATTCTTCAGTCATGCCGTTTTCTAATCCAAATCAATCACCTTGACTTACAAAATTGATTGGATCAACTGCAAAAGATATACATATAAACATCAGCCGTTGAATACCATGATCTACTATATGACATACTTGATACATGATCGTGTTGAAGAAATGAAGATTAATTAAGCTCAGATGGCCTGGATATTGACCACAGGTTCACCAGGGTCTATCTAGATTCACCTGATTAATTATGGGCTAAAAATCAAGACCTTGGACCACAATAACCATCGTTATTATGGTCATAAGCTGGCAAGGAAGACCAGGAAGCCTAGCTTTGAAGTTGCAAAGAATAACTCCAGCGCCACATCCTTATCATGGTGATGAAAATCACTTGCATTTTCTTTTACAGGAATTAAACAAAAAAATCAAAAGCACGCACACGCTAATATATATGACAGTAAATCGGCATGCATGGCTCCTCGCACGCTATCCACGAAGACCACCAACCTTCCGATGGGCTTAGCAAATGGCATACAGGGAGCCAGGCATACTATATCTCTGAATGTATCATATATGCAGGTGATCACTGAATAGATAAATATGTATGTCGCCAGACTGCTTTTCAACCCAAACCGGAAACATGATATAATCTTGCTTTCAACATTGTGAACATACAACTTCCATTGATGCTGGAAAACCTTAAAAAACTTGCAGCAAGAAAGTTAGCAGAAGCATGGAGAGAAATATAACTACATATACAAAGAGAGCGAGTTTGATCTCTTGAATATCTCTTTAGCTTATAGTCAAGTTGGCTTCTGGGTGACTACAACCCATACTTCCTTCCCTTTTTCCCCATTGTTTTCCCTAGAAACAAACAATATTACTAGCTAGCTTTTGAGTTGGCAATATTAGATAACAAGGGTCAAGAAAACCACTTCACCTGAAAAGCCACTTCATTTTCCTATTTTGTGTCCAAACTTGATGAAGGTCGTATATTCATGTGTGCGACCATAATTATGTAAGAATGAAGCTGTAGGGTTAGAGAAAGAGATGAGTGTTGGGTTCTTTTTTTCCTCTTCTCTGGATCATAAAGCAAAAGTTTATTTTTCTGTTCTGAAACTGATTTGTCTTCAAGTGGCTGTAGGGTTTGGATTCTCATATCTACACCTATACCCGGCTTTGCTCTAAAGAAAAAGCTTCTTCCTCGTGTCTCTTTCCATTTTCCCCCAATTAATTTTCTTCTATTCTTCGATATGATCGTTCTCATCCCTGACCCAAACCAAAAAGACCCTCGAAGGAATTTGTTTACGCGCGCGCGCTCACACAAAATATTGTATAATATTATATACCATAATAAATATTATATAATATTGCACAGTTGTTACGTATTTTAATTTTTTAATTTATTTTAATTTTTTATTATTTCAAATTTTTTTTTTTTTGTACTTAATGGTTTGGTAAGTGAAGCATTAATATTGGATCCTATCCTGTACATTCAAGTAAAGCAAAAGTATCGTAAAAATAAGAACCATTACATGCCACCTTCTCATTAGAAAATCCTGAACAAAAAATGATTTAGCTATGGTTTGCAGAATATTTCTATGATTTAATGTTTGACAGAGGGAGGGAGACAGAGAGGAGCTGGAGAAGAAGCATCCTTGAGATTGGAAGTGTTTGCTGGGAGAAGATGGGCCAGCGAGTCATTCAATAATACAAACGCTAATAGAGAGAAAAAGCTGCAATGAAATCGCAGTGTTTCCATTCCTTGGTTATTGAGAAAGATGCAAAAGTTGTGGTTGAAACTAGTTACAATTCTATCATTTGCAGGTCTTCAAAGGACATCGATGCATTGGGAATCCCCTTTTTCTGACAGAATTCATAAACCAGGGCGCAGAAATCACGCGGTTTTGTGTTTGGACGGGGCCTCACCACCCACTGCTCGTTGATTCTCTCTAGCACACAGCAAAGAAAAACATGCGCACACTCTAGTAACCGAGGCTATGTCTGGTAAAAGCTAGAATGATATACGGGATAATAGTACGGGTTATTTTTAGGCAACTTCTTTGAGATTCGGTAAAAAGAAAGGAGTTAACTTTATATATATATATATATATATATATATATATATATATATTTGAGTAAGTTTTATTTATTAAAAGATTAAAAAATAAAAAATAAATTTAATGAAAATAAGTTTGATTAACCTTTCATTATCATTTTTATTTATGCGCCACATTTTTATTTTTCTACTATTACATCCTTAAAAATTAATAATACAAAAGATAAAAACAAGATTCTAATTTTTGATAAAATTATATATAAATATAAATTTTATTAAAATTAACAGACAACATTCCTCAATAATAATATAATTATGTTTGACTTATTAATTAACTAATTAAAATAATAAAATAATTAAAATAATATTATATATATTAATTTTATATACCTCAAATATTTTTATTATACGTCTTCCTCGAAGTTTAAAATATTAACATAAAGTATTCATAAAATAATTTAATTTGGTAAATATATATAAATTAAATGTTAATTTTAATAAAATAAGACTATAAATTGATTGTTTGTATAAAATTATAAATTATTTTTATTTGATAAATATATGCATACTCATATGATATAAATATATATAAATTGGTATTATAAATTATTTGCTTGTGTATAATTATTTAGTTATTATAAAATATTTCATAATTATTGAAAAATATTGAATCAAAAATTACGAAGGGAACTTATTTCATTAATCATGAAAATATTTTATAATAACTAAAATAATTATATATAAATAAATAATTTATAACACCGATTTATATATATTTATATCATATAAGTTTGTATATATTTATCAAATAAAATATTGTATAATTTTATATAAACAAATAATTTATAATCTTGTCTTGTCAAAATTATCTTATAATTTATATATATTTATTAATTTAAATTAAATTAGATGTAAAAAATTAAAAAATAACTTTTAAAAGTAATTTTTGTTAATTTTTTAAATTTCAGGAGAGATATGTAAAAAATATTTATGTATAAAATTTATACATATAAGATTATTTTAATTATTTTATTTAGTCAACTAATAATCAAATATAACAATATTATTGTTGAGAGATATTATTTATTAATTTTAAAAAATTATATTTGTGTATGATTTCATTAAATTCAAAGAAAGTATATGAAAATATTTAATAAAAATATTCAAGAATACCAATTTTTTAAAAAATTTTATAAATAGATATGTAACACATTTATTTACAATCAATACACACACACACATAAAATATTCAAGAATACCAATTTTTTAAAACATTTTATAAATAAATATGTAACACATTTATTTACAATCAACACACACACACACACACACACACACACACACACACTAACATCTTTACAAATCACTATTTAATTAAAAATATATTTTGAAACCCAATAATAAAACAGTCAATATGTCTGCATTTAAAAGCTCGATGGCAGAATAGCCTTGATGTCCAAAAACATACACACACACACACATTAACATATTTACAAATCACCATTCGACTGAAAACATATTTTGAAACCTAATAATAAAAGAGAAATTTTTTAAAATAACATTATTTTAATCTATTTTAATATTTTTAACCAACTCTAATATATTTTTACCAAAATAATTACTTTAGACAAATTTACTATCAAACCATTTTTTTTACTTATAAATATAACTCATTTATATACTTCATCTTTACATACGTTTAACTATTAAATTTTAATCAATTTTAATATTAAAACTTTCAAAAAATTGGACAACAGTATAAAGTACATATTTCGATATTTTATTTACAAATTAAAAGAAAAATAAATTTTTATACTTTAATTTTCTTATACTTTAATTTTTATGTTAAATTTTAATTAATTTTAAAATATATAAATATTGCTAAAAAATTTAGTGATCTTGTAAATTTTAATTTAAGTTATAAATATGATATTTTATTTGTCAAATATATTATTATTGTGTGATTTGTCTAAAAATTTGATAGAAAAATAAAATATGCATTTTAGACATAACGAAGAGACAAAAACAATTGCCTTGGTGTGACTAAATATTGTCTTAATTTGATTACACCAGAGCACTAATTGTGCTCTAAGTTGATTATATTAGGACACTATTTTTACCTTAGGTTAGCCACACCAGGAAATTATTTACATCCTGAATTGACCAACCTAAGCAATGTACCTCTCTACTTTTTATAATATATGTAAATATAATTATATATATATATATATATATTAACATTATGTTAAATATAATTTATAAAATTTTTATTTTATAATTTTTGTTTATATTAACTTAATAATTTATTATATATTTTTTTTCTAATTTTTAATTTATTTTTATGTATTGATTTAATTTTTAAAAATTTTATTATTTT
>CP135581.1:4589378-4620819 GCA_032401905.1 Swietenia macrophylla
TTGGTATTATCATGTGAAAGACATTATTTTTACAAGTTAGATTGATAAATTTTTTAGTTAAATAATTTTTATAAAATAAAAGGTTAATATAAAAAATCATTTACTCTTATTATTTATATAAAAAATATTACAATTTTAAAAGTTCTAAATTTTTTAAATCTATTATATTGGTTCGATCGAACAGTTTGGATCAAGTTTAAATCAAGAATCAACCCAATAATGGTTAGTTTAATTTTCTTTCAAATCAAAATTGATACAATGTATTTTCAAACCAATCCAAACCATCAAACTAGATTAATTTGGATCTATTCGATTTAGATGAGCCTACCTCTAAAACCCTCATTGTATTGAGCCTTATGTATCTTATTTTGGTCACCTACATATTTAACCCAGCCTTTCAATAAATTTTAAAATTTGTATCCCTCGCTTAAAGCATATAACTAACCCAAAAAAAAAATTTGAGCTATGTCTAATTTAAGGGGGAAAAAAGATAGAGATAATTGCAATTTTTGATTAAAAAAAGAAAAAGAAAAGTTTAAACCCATTTGTTATACCAAAAAAAAAGGTAAGAGGTAGACAAAAAGGTTAATCTAAATGAAAAATAAAGTGGCTGAAAGGATAAAAAAGGCTTGCTTAGTTAGAATTAAGAAGTTAAAGTTAACTAAGCATCATATGGGCATTGTTGAAACTACCATATTGTGATAATTGGTATCAAAGCTTAACTTGTAGATAATTCTAAGCTGCGCAGTGCATATTCTTCATCATGTCAAGCAATGAGGTGAAGCTTAATAATATTATTAAAATGCCTAAGGATCTTTTTATGTCCAATGACATCATGCACCTAATTGAGGCTAGATTAGTGAAACTTGAGCTTGTTATGGGAAACATGCACAATCACCTTAAGATGTTTGATTCGAGAATGGATGAGCACAAGTGCGAAGGCAATAGTGCTGTCAAAATAAAAAGTAAGTTCCATGAATCTTTGAACTATTTTATTACATCTATGAATTACGCTATGGATAAGTTCAAAAGGAACTTGGCGGCATAAATGAACGCTATCAATGTGGGGTTAGATACGGTGAAATAAGACCTTATCATATGTTATGCTGTATAGCATGGAGAGTGATAATTAGTAGGGTGCTGAAAGTTTGTGTTTTAACCAACCAAAGTTTTGAGGAAAGTAAGATATTAAAAACTTTATAGCTTATTATGGATGATGGAACGATATGTTAACGTGATGAATATTGTTGATAACTATGTCAAAATCAACATATGTACTATCTACTTTAAGTATAATGTAAGGCTATAGTAGATATGTTGTCACATTAAAATAAAGAGATGGTTACACGTCATTGATACTTTTGATGTATTTAAAGTAAAATTCAAGAGGAAATTCTATTCCAAGAATGTAAAGGATGTGTTGATGAGAAAGTTTTACGAGCTTAAGTAATGCAGAATAATCAAGAACTATGTTAGGAAATACAATTCCCTAATGCATGAGATCTCCAATATACACTAAAAAAACTCAACCGCTGTTCTTCCTCAATAGACTATAATCATGGGCAAAGTAAGAGATAAAATAGTAAAATGTTCAAGACCTTATTTTAGTAGTAGTAAGGGCCAAAATACTGATTGAGTTTTATAGTGAGCCCATCTAAGAATGACAAGGGCAAGAAGATAACTTTGAACTTTGACTGAGGCAACCATGAGAAAGGTGGAGGAGATCTACCTTATTAAGTGGATTTGCAACCTAACCTACTACTAAAAGATGATAGACGATATGGTAGGCATAGGGCATATGAGAAACAGAGGTAAGATTATTTCTTTTGCGAAGGAATGCACCATATGAAAGAGTATCCATAGTGCACCATGTTAAACGTTATCATGCTTTTAAACGTCACAGGATGATGCACACTTAGGTTTGATGCATGTCCTCAGCTAAATTAAAGTGTACTAAAAGAAGTGATGTTTAAGGCTAAGGTAGCAACAAAACTAGATCCTAATAATAAGCTTAAATATGTCATTGTTAACAACAAAGGGGTGTGCTTCAAAGCTTTTATTGATTGTAGTACAAACCAATGCTTGACTATAAAAATTCAAGCAAAGCTTGAGTTATAGTGTGATAAGGTCGACTTAAACGTCATGTTAATAAAAGATTTCGAGTTAGTGTTAGATGATGAATTTGTCAATTGAATATTGCCATTCACCTTTACTAATAACGATTGCATAGAATTCAATGATGCAAAAGAATTTCACAAAATGCCTATCAAGCAAAAATACGTCAGAGCTAAATAAGTTAAGGTACACACCAACGTATTGAACTATAAAGCAGAGTTTGACAACATTAGTTAACCTATATGTGACATTATGGAATATATAAATCCACTAAGCATTTAATGAAGCTTACAAAGGAAGACAAAACAAGGCACAATTTTAGAAACGTAATGGTATTCACTTCACTATTGCCTTTTATATATTTTGAAGCAGAAAAACTTACAGAAGGAGTTGATGTGAGAGTGCTATAATTTCAAATAGGCAAGACATTAGAAACTAATCACACAATGGCATTAGTTAAAGATTTTTATTATTGGTCACGAATGATGAATGAAATTGAGGCATACATAAAACTTGTCTAATATGCCATCAAGACAAGATTGAGCACAATTACTTAGTAAGATTGCTTAAGCCTTTTATCATCTTCGAGCATTTATAAAAGTGCGTTACCATGGAATTTATCTCAATGCTCTCAACTTTCAAAGGACATTATTCCACCATGGTTATGGTAGACAAGTTGTCAAAATACAACATTTTTAATCCTGCCCCACTATATTGCAATGCTAAAAAAGATGAGTGTTTGTTTTTTAAGCATGTCATGAAGTACCATACTTACCTTGCAACATTATCTATGATTGAGATTCGAGATTAACCAAAAAGTTTTAAAGAGAGTTAATTAAGCTTATGGGATCAGCTTTCTACCTTTCCATAAACTTTCACCCATAAATTAATGGCCAAATAGAGTAAGTGAATGTAATGTTAAAGACATACTTATAGCACTTTATAAGTGCCAACTAATATAAATAGGTGAAGTTGATAGACGTGGTGCGATTTTTTTACAACTTGTAGTGGAGTGAAGCTGCTCAACATAACCTTTTAAAATCATGACAACCTAATAACCTTTAAAGCAATATGCAATGACCAAAAGATATATAAGTTATAGTCCCTTAGCTTACAAATAAGTTAAAGATTGGCAAGAGTAACTTGATGTAAAAAAAGTTTTAATTAGAAAAGACATCCAAGAAAATAAAGAAATTAGCAGACAAAAGTCAAACACCACTAAAGTTCTAAGTCAAAGAACTTGCCTTGGTAAAGCTACTGTCTCAAAAGTTCAATGTATTATGCTAAGTACATTTGGAATTGGTACCCAAATATGAAAGGCCTTTCCCTATCTTCACGACAGCTGGGAAAGTTTCCTATTGGGTTGAGTTGAGTTGCCATGCAAGTTCAAAATTCTTCTAATCTTTCATGCGAGTTTGTTTAAAGCCATATCATGCTGACATGCATGATGTATGTCGTGACAAATTACATAAAGTGATGCTCATTTACCTAGCCTTCTTTGACCATAAAGTTAAGAAAATCTTCATGGATTGACTTGTTCAGAGAAGCAGAATCCCTAACTATATAGAATATCTTATCAATGAAAGATTTGCCAAGTTATAAAGTTAGTTAGGAGAAGAATGAAGGGATTATTTGCCATTATTTACCATTCCTCTTGAGAAAAATACAAATTTCATCATTGAGTGTGAGACTTAGCTTGGTGATTTCACTTGAGAGATTTTTTTAGTTTCTCTCTTCTACAAGATCTAACCGTAAGACCTTTAGAATTTTAAAAAGTATTGATAGCTAGAGTTTAAATTAAACAAACCCAGGGTAATTCGTGATTTCTATTGGTGAGAAAGGGTTAGAGTTTTGAACAATAAGTAACTAGAGTAGATTACTTTTAGTCAAGTCAAGAGTTCTTAATAATCATCAGTTATAAAATTTTTTTATTATAGTGAAATTTTTTGTTACTCTTATAACAACTCAGAAGGGTTTAATCTTTTGAAGAGTTCTATATAAAGTTTCCTTTCAATATCAATTCATTGTGTAAAATCTATTTATTGCTTTTGATTGCATGAGTTGGGATTATTTTAAGCCCAGTTTTTAGGTGAAATCTTAAGATTACTATTATTGAATTTATCCAGAGCATAATAAATTTTAACTTGTTCTAATTTACTTATTTTAATTTACTTATTTGCATGAACACTTTTAAGTTGTGAATATTAAATGAAAATAGGGCTTTATATACACACATTCTCAAAAAATTTAAGATGGGGAGAAAAAATTGATACTTAAGTTAGATTCCTATACATTTATGATACTGTAAGTTTTCTTTTAGCTATAATCTACATAAGGTCTTGGAGGTATATTTTACAAGTTACATCAAATCATCACTCATTTGGGAATATTCATGTTTTAATATAGTTTTCTCTTTTGCTAAAGAGCTAAAAATTTTAAGTTTAAGACCATTTAATGTGTATTATTTTTGTATAATTTATTATACTTTTACTTTTTTGATATTTTACTAATTTATCCTTATATTTATTTGTTTTTGATATGTTTTTATTCGTTTTATTTATTTTCATATAAAAAATAATTTCATAAAATAATAAGATTTGGAGAAAAAGTAAGTTTTGGATCGTACAAAAAAGACTATAAATAAAACCACCAGTGCAACAACTTCAAGTTTCCAAAGTCATGGTGCTGTTACGGTAATTTTAAATAGTTACATTGTTAAAATAATTTAAAACATTGAAAACAATAGCCCTTACGCCATAATGTTGAAAGTCAAGGCCACAATGTCAGGTTACAAATTTTTATGACGAGAAATAAAAATTGAAAGAAAATTATACTTTTTAATAAAGATACAACGAGAACATTTGAAGGCTTAAAGGAAAGATAAGATCATCATAAGAGACAATTAGAGAGCTATCAAAGGAGAAGAAAAAGAGAGTAAAAAAAGAACATATTGAGAGGATTAAAAAATGATAAAAAAATCACATCACCTTAGATTGCAATTTAGATTTTAATTTCTTTCTTTATTTATTTTTTGTTGTTAAGAATATTCAATATATGAGTAGATGTTATTTTTTTATTATGAATTAAATTAATTTTCTAAGGTTATGTTATAACTATTTATGATATTATGACTTTTATTTATTGAATTAATTGAAATATGTCTTTATTTGTTGCGTATTTTGCATTATTCTTAACATTACTAGATAAATTGCCATTATTTAAAAAATTTAAAATTCATAACAAAATTCTAAAAAAGAGCTTTGTAATTTAGTTTTTGTGTTTAATGCCATAAAGTCTATATAAGAATATACTTACATGCTTCACATAATATTTACATAGAATGTAATAAAAATCATGCAACACAAGTACAAGTTATCGCAGACAAGTAATATAATGATGATAAAGTATTGGTCCCATAAGAATATAAGCAAATCAATATATATATGCAGCAAAAAATGCACAAAATAACAATTTGCTTTACAAAATTCATGCAATAAATCTTAGTATTGTCATTTATATACAACAAAATATAATAAATACGTATATATTTCTAGTTAGACACTTTTTATCGAACTACAAATACAGATCAGTTGCCTCTGCATCTTTGTGATATCTGCACAATCGAAAATTTAATTTAAAATGCTAACTCCTATGATTTAAGTGTATGATATTTTATACGTTCTTCTTTTTTTAAAAGTAAGAACACATAAACAAACCACATGCATATTTCTAAGATATAAATATCACATATTCATATTACTATTTTAAAATTTTAACTTACACTTAACCTATTTGGTTGGATTTTTTTATAAAACCTAATTTATTTAGTAAAGTAAAAACTAATAAATTTAGTCTGATCTTTACATAATAGGTTTAGTTAAAATTTCTATCTAAATAACTCAATAAATTCTAAACCCATTTAGAATTATATATATATATATATATATATATATTATTTTCGATCTTAATGTACGACCTAATAGATTCTCATAATATTGACAGTAATACTGAAATTTAATTTTAATGTTACAAGTAATGAGTGGTGTTTATCAACACATCATGACTGCTTAAGTGATGAGAATATCAGTGATTTGACATTACCTTATTTATTATTAATATTATCAGATAATTTAATTTTTTTGTTCCAAATATCTTATTTGAACATGAAACATGAAATGTGTCATTCTGATACAGTTTAATTTTATATTTCTTTGATATTATAAATAAATTTATTCAATCAAATAAAATTAATATCACATATTGACTTATTTAAGTATGGCTATACATTTGTCAAAATCTCACTCAATCAAAGGACTCAATATATCACTCTCATTATTTAAAAGGGATAAATCTTATCTTGATCACACACATTCCTATACACGAATTATAATGTATTTGATTATTTTATTTATAACTTATCTTATTATAGATGACATTTAAAAATGTCAAAATATGTCATTCTCTATGGTAAAAACTACAGTGATCTCAAGTTCAAGAATTACGTACACCATTTTCACTATAAGAGTCACTTATGACACTTATATAATAATTCATTTAACGTTTTCATAATAGATCGGTCTAGTATATTAGTTCACTATCTTCTATTTATATATTGATTCTCATATTATAATACACATATATTGTTATTAGTCATTATACATATTAGTCTTTATATATTATTGTTATCCTATTTACAATAATATTTGACAAAAAATATTTAAGAATTGTATTCAACTAATTGAACTTATTATTCTAAGAGTATTATTACATTTGTTAAATTCATAGATATATAATAATAAAATAATCAAACGATATATATAAATAAAAAAATATCATGATATAAATATATCAAATATTTAAAATACTATTGAATTTAAAGTATATACCAATAGAAAATTGATTATTTATGATCTAACTACTAATTTATATTATTCTACTATTATCTGAATAACTTAAATAACAATATAATTTATGTTAAAATTAACTAAACACTAAATTAAAATAAATAAATATAAAGTTAATAGTAATCACCGGGAAAATTTCAATGACATTAAATTTTACTAAAATGAATCCATTAAGGCAATATCTATTATTCTCAATAATTAAAATATAAATTCATGGTATATAATCAAAAATATTATAACTATTAGTTAACCTTTTTAAGGCTGCAACAAAATTATTTCACAATATCTAACTATTATATTCTTATGTGAATAAGGATAGTTAAAAATACATTAAGCACTTTAGTTCCACGTAATAATTACACAAACTATGTAAATATATCTTTAAATTACCTAGACTTTATGGCATTCAATACTATAACTAAATCAAAAATCTCCTTTTTTTAGAATTTCATTATGAATTTTAAATCATTTAAACAATAATCAATTATTTAGAAGCATTGAAAATAGTACAGAATACTCAATTAAATAAAAATAAATTTTAATCACATTAAATAAATAAAAATTATAATATTATAGTTGGCTACATCATAGCCCTAAAAAACAAATTTAACTCATAATAAAAAAAATAACATTATATTCATTATATTAAACATCCTTAACAATAAAAAAAATTAAAAAAAAAAAAAAGAAGAAATCAAATCTAAATTGTAAGCCAAGAAAATAAGATTTTTTCCATTTTCTCAAGTTCCTCTTTTTTTCTTCTCTCCTAGTGACTTTTTTGGTGGATCTCTCTTTTCAACTTTAAAAGAATTTATTTATATCTTCATTAAAAAGCACAAATTTTATCCTTATCCTTATTTCTTATCTTAGAAATTTGTTACCTAACGTCACTATTTTGATGTCTAATGCTGCTGCCTTAAAGCTATTGTTTTCAATGTTGCAAATATAATGTAGCAATGGTATTATAGTAATGTCATAGTATTGGCAATTTGGGGCCATGGTACTAATGGTTATGTCCAACATCTTCCTATGTGCTCCAAAACTTGCTCTTCACTTCAAATCTAATTCCTTTATAAATTTATTTTCTCTTATATAAAAATGAATGAAAGCACACCATCAAAAAACAAATAAAAGGATAAACTAGCAACATATTAAGAATAAAAGTATGGTAAAATCATATAAAAATAAAGACATCATAGAACTATAATGTTTAATGTATTTTTATCTATCCTAATTCACATAAAAATATAGTAAATTGATATTCTAAAATATTTTCATTTATAATCTTAAAAAAAACTAAAAAATAATTTTGATATTCTTAACTGTCAATTATAAATCTAAATTTCAGTTGTTAAAAATAGATAGAGTCTTAATATATTAGTTTCAGCAAAGTCAAATCTCTTAAAACTCGCTTTTTCTAATTGTTTTTATCTTTATATTTTCTTTATTTTAATTTAATCGTTAGTTAATTTTAGTGTAACCATCTCTTTATTCAACTCATTCAAATAAAAATAGAATAGTTTAACAGATTAGTTAGATCATAAATAATCAATTCTTATAGGAACAATGCTCACTCGTAACTTTATTGTTTGTTTTCTATAGCATACATTTATGTATTTATAGATATTTTCAATAACAAAAATCATTGAAAATTTAATGCAAAACTCCAACACATTGTCAATTTTGAACTTTTTAACCTTTTTCCAATATTGCTTTTCAACCAAGGTTTTCCATACTGTTCAAAGACTTGATCTTTAGTTTTAAGAAAAAACACTCAAAGTTTCCTAGAAAAATTATCTAATATAAATAAAAAGAACCTGCCCCTATTCATTATTGGAACCTAATATGGCCCCTTATAGATCACTATATATAATCAAGAGTTCTTTTAGTTGTACTTTCTCCTTGAGTGAATTTTTGTCCTATGAGTTTTACCTAAGATGAATTCTTCATAAGCATTTAGTACTTGCATTTTATCTTTTACAAGCTAGCCTGTTTATTTGGCTCTTTCAAACCCTTTATTCTTATACGTGCCAACCTCAAATTTTACAATCTACGCTTATCTAATTTTGGTTTTAATCCCACTAAGACTAAGCCAATTATAGTAATCCATCTAACATACAAAGTCCATTGTTCTTATGACCTTTCATAATAACTATAGAACCTTTGATTATCTTTAAAGTACCTTTAACCATGCATCCTAATTGGTTTAACATTCCTAAGATATGAGATTTCTTTTTAGTTTTGGTACATGCCTCACATTGTGTAGCTTTTTTATTAAATTGTCATACATCTTTAACCTAACAGTGCATATTCCAACTACATTACATGTTATATTGATTCTCATTAAAACTTTACACTATTACAAGATTCATAAGGAATAAAGAAATTCTTGCTTAAACACATATAGAACAAGAAAACCAAATCAAGGATCCATTGTCCTTTTGTTTTCTTACGATGGCAATGAAAAGTGTTGTTGGACTCTAATCCTCTTCAATTGATTCATAGCTTCCATCAAATGCCATAGTAGCATTTCCATCCTTTTTTTTTTCCCTTTTGATTTTGATTTCTTTCTAGATAGTTTTTTTAAAGTGACCCTCTTTGTCATTACAACAAAAGACTAATTAAACCACTTGGGTTGCATGTGGTAGATATAAATTAACCACATGCATCTTGCCAACAATGTATCAAGATGTAGAAAAAATGTTGTATTTACAATTGCAACAAATAAGTGGTCAATGATAAACAAGCAAGTGAATCAAACTATTATACACCACTTGCAATAATTCAATTGTAAATAAAATTTTAAATTATACCATCTAGCACGTGTAATTGCTCGTTATAGATGTTCAAATCTATTACTACTTGTAAAAATGTGTTATATGTTTTTGCCACTATAACATTTCACCCCTTGCATACGTATGTGGTTTATATTTTATTTGAAATTATCTTTTACTCGTATTTGTTTGAATATTGTAAATATGAATTTTAAAATTGCATTTTACACTATATAGTTGTAAGTGGTCAATGCATGGTTCTAACAAGTGATCCCATATTTTTCATTGTTCATATTATAAATGAGATTAAATTTTGATATTAATTTGTATGCAATTTAACAAATTAGCTACAATATTTATCAAAAATAGAATGCTTCTATTTATAACTTAATAATATCAATTATAATATGTCATTTGTACATAAAAAATGAACATTGTTTGTTTCACAAAAAAGTAAGACAATCACAATTACATAAACCCTTAATAAAAGTTAATGTATATTGAAGGCCATGCAATGATTATTCCTATAACATCACTTAAGACTCGCGAATTATTAATAAGTCAATATAAAGCAAGACTTATCGAAGTTGAAATTACCTTTTTCACTTAAACTTTCCAATAATTTAAACCAAGAGCCATATGATGAACAAGCAATTAAGGATTAATAAATATAATTTTAGCTTCTACAACTACTTCACTCGTGTTGCACCAATGTAACAATTTATATCTAACATTCTCAATAAAGTCATCTTGAAAAGTCGTGTGAAGCAACTATAACAAAATGAAGGAAACCAAAATTAAAAAAAAAAAAAAAAGTATTCACCAACAATCATAAGAAATTTTGCAAGTGATTGATGGTAAGATTACTTAAGAAGATGATGCAAGAGCTTTCTTTCAAACATTGGAATTTCCTTGTGAATTTCTATTATTTTCTTTAAACTACGAAATGATCAAAAAAAATTAATTACTATTTGTTTTATACTTAACTAATACCCACAAAAAAAATTTGTTAGTATACAAAAGAAAAAAAAGAAACTCAACTATACAATTAAGTATATTTCGGATATTTCCCTTATAACACAAGTTAATTGTGCTAGTACTAATTTCAAATACAACTGAACAAGGGTATGAAAAATCTAGCATTGTGGTTCTTGTTTTAAGACAATAACCTGACATGAAAATTTGAAACCACAAAAACTAACCTAATAGTGCTTACTGTACTCATTAACCTAAAGATTATTAGCTCCACTCAACATTCAAGGAGCCATGAAATTAGAAAAAGAAAGATTTAGTAGCAAACAATAAAATCTTCAAATGAAACTGCATGCAGATAATAAAGATTGAAATTTCTTCACAATTGACTAAACATGATAGTTGCAGTAATTTTTTGTCTTCAAATAATGTTAGCCATAAAATCTTGCCATGGATGGTTATGCTCATGAACATGTTTTTCAAGAAGAAAGCATAATCATCAATTTATTATGACCCATTCCATATATGAATTCACCTTTATATCGATATAAAGCAAACATATAAGATAAAAAGCAAGCAATGGAGAAAGTATAAGGTTTAAATTACACCAATATTACTCAATGAAAACCCTTATAATTTGAGTAAAATTTAAGCATATACAATGATAAATATCTTAGGACTCAAACTTTTAAATTATTTGCTCATTTGATTTATTTATGATTATATTTATTATATGTATGTAAGAATATGAGTAATTATAACTTAGCTAAAATATAATTCATCAATATTTCTCATCACTTATAATTGAGTAATAAGACACTTTAGATATTATATAGTTTGATCCAACAAACTAGATGTAAGAAAGGAAAACAGAGCAAGTAAAATCAATAATACAAAAAGAAATTAAAACATGCAATTTTCAAAAAATAATTTCCACTTATTCACTCAAACAAGACTTGTTAGAAAATAGCCATATTTTACCACTGGGGATATCTTTTCTTTAATTAATGATGTTGCTCAAATTGCATGATTGGGCACATCAAATATTGGAAAATAATCAAAACCACTATTCAATTAAGCTGAAGTATGGAACTGTAAAGGTTGGTTAATTAAGTCACAACATCACGATGTCATATTTAAAACATCAATTACATTTAATGATAGATATATAAGATAACTCGATCAATTTAATATTATTATAAACAAACTTGCAACAAAGAGATTAAATGTGCATTCAAAAAAGTTGTAGAAAAAAGATCTAAAATAAAAATAACCAAACACAATACAACACAACAAGATATCAATCATTCATTCATATAGACAAATATCAAAATCTCTAACCCAAGTTCCAATTTCATTCAAACAAACATCAACATCTCTAATCTAATTTTCAATATTAGACGTTTGAAATATAGTTTATTTTTCTTATCTAAAGATTTGAAAAATAGATCAATCTATAAGCTTTATTGTCTTGAGAATAAATTTATTAATTTTGTAACTATAAAGTGATGCAAAGTACATAATAGCCATTTATGAAATTATTAACGTAAGTCTATATATTATTTGAAAAGGGAATGGAAGGGTTCCTTTTAGCCATCGGTATTCCTTCCTAAATCTTTTGCATTGTCTTTGGATTATCACATAATCAAAATATATCAATTAATGTACACCAACAATACAATTACTATAACTAAGAACAATGTACTAATTCAAAATAGATGAGAAAAATTTTATTTGCTAAAGAATGTACCTAAAGTTTGTTTGTTGCAATGTCATGCCCTAACTTTAGATTGTCGACACATGGTAATCAATACACATCCTTAAACTAAATTCCATTAAATTGAAACGTACCCCAAGAATGCACAAGGCCAAAAAAAATAAAATCTAAAACGTACAAAATGAATATACATAATAATACATAATTAAAAATATATAGAATTATATCAAACTAAAATACAAATAAACTTCTTATATCCTGAATAAGCTTACAAAATAAAGAAGTCAACATTTGAAATTTATACACAATATAATACAAATTATCTCATACAAAATAAATAAATATAACAAGAGTATTATCCAATAGACCTTGAATATCGATTTGAGTCAAATAGCTGAAAAGAAAAAATATCGATCTCTCTAAAAATTTAGTTACCATAACAATCAAAACTTCTCAAGTTATCTCAAATGTTAATAAAGAATGAATATATGAATATATTTAGTGACAAACAATCATAATATTTGTCTTCCTATTAAAAATAAGCTAGATATATAGTACATAAATATTTAATTTAATAAACATAAAACAACAATGGACTAGATGATTATGTAATTTATTAAACAATCTAGTTCAAGACCATATCAACTCATAATAATCTCTCTAAAGGGGCGCACTAATATCCATCTATCACTTATACTCCGCTTAACTTTTACTCATTTATACATCTCAAAAGCGTACCATAAAGTACATACTATAGCTACAGAAATATCCAATACATAGATATATATGTTGTACCGGCCCAAGACCACATCACCATCATAAAATGCATAAGTAATATAAACCATTCAACCAAACTATCTAAAAGCCATTTTTTAATCCAAAATTAATATACAAAAATACTATGATCTTTATAAAATTTAACAGAGCAATTTTATAATTTTTAGTAACCCAACATGCTTTAAAATAAAAACGTAAAATTTTCATTTCATATATATTTTATTTTTATTTTTTTAGAAGATAAGTATTATAAAAATTCACTTACTATTTTAGGGCAAAGGTTCACTCCCTTTTCAATACTCTCATGGAAGTGGATTTCTGCTTGCACTATTTGAGCTTATATGTATCAAATGATTTTACATTATTAATACAAAACTTTAAACATTAAACTATATGCTCATAATATGGTTAATGCATGCATAACATACGTGATTGTTCTCTGTCGATAATCACTTGAGACTTATATCACAAAATATAGTTTTATGTGTAACTAAGATGCTAAAGCTTTGTATCCTTTGATTTAATATTACTAACATATTTGGTACAAACATTATAACACCTAATTAAATAATACAAAAAAGGATATAAAATAGCATCTATTTATCTTAGCTAGAGGTTGTTAAACATAATCCAAAAATTTTCCCTTAACATTAACCACTAACATTTATGCCATATATTTAATTTAAACTTCCAAATTCATAGAAGCAACATACCAATTACCCACATTTATATACATCTTTGAAATTCATTGCTCCTTTATTTCAAATTCGATTCAAATTATTTTAGTAGCAATTTAAAGCTTTATAAAAATATTCAAAGCTGTAAAATGAATAGCAAAATTTTTAGTTTTCAGCATTCCACTTCAAAAATTTATAATAAATTTATTTTAAATACAAATATAAAAAAAACCTAGTGCTAAATTAAAGCTTCATGTCTTTATTTTCTAAATCAAAAATAAAATTTTCAAAATCTAATAGCAGTTGTTCTAGATAAAAAAATAAAGGCAGTGCAGTCAAATAATTAACATTCAACTCCAATTCAATCCTCAATTTCACACTCACAATACAACCACAACACTAAGAGAAATCAAATTACAACATCACTATGATAGCGTCAAGAACCAAATCCAAAATGCATGGGAACACCAAATTTCATTTCCTAAACTAAATGCATAAAGATATGAAAAACCATGAACATATAGTTATCACCACAACCCCTCTAAGTTCAATTTTGGTGCTAGCTTCACATATTCAAGTGGAAATCAAAATATTCAAACAGTACCAACCATGATTTCCTTGTGATTTCTTGCAAATCAAAAGTATTTAATAAAATTTAAGCTTGAACAAAGACTTAGTAGTGAGAAGTGAAGCAAAAACTTCAAAAGAGCAAATGGTTTTATGTAAGAATGAGAGAGATTAAAATTTGGAGGAAGGGAGAATTTCTTTTCCATTTGGGAGAATTTCAAATTAGGGAAGAATAAGAAATGAAGGGGATTCGGTTGTTTTGGTGATATTTGCACTTAATTTCTAAAGAACAAAATTGCCTTATACTATTTTGAACTTCCAATCTACCTGCAAGCTAGTTACTCTTAAATCCTTAATTAAATTTATTTTGTTTATTGAAAAATGAATTTAAGATGTTAAAATTATGTTTCACTTTTGGATACACTGTTATGGTAACATTTAGTATCAAAATAATCGTTATTTTGCCAATTATCAAATTTGCTACAAAAATGGTGTATTTGTAATTAAACTAGCATAATTAATAACTAAACTAACATTTAGGGTTGATATTCTAATACATGCACATTCAAATGCATGAAATGCAGTTTATCCTTAAGCCTAGGAAGCAATTTTACAAGCAACTTATGCTTCTCCACTTTGTTGTTTACTCTGAGATTATGAAGAAGATTTGTTACATCTCAAAAAATTTTGCATAAGAACTAGTTTTTTTTTTTTTTTTTGTTATAAAGATGTAAAGCACACATAAAGAAGTTTTGTTAGGTTGTATAGAACAACACTTGCATTTGTTTCCTAAGACTTTATTTTAAAAACATATTTTTATTTCATACATTTTAAATGATGTCAAATGAAATAGGGAACATTATTTTCTAAAATTTTCACCTGAAAATGTTTGTGAAATCATACACATCAATCCTTGCATCTTTGTCCTTTTAGGTAATTAAAAAAGTTATATTAGATATTATATAATAAACTTATCAGTAATAAAATTGTTTATTGTACATGTAATTATACTAACTTGATTCAAGCCTAATTTGAGTACAATAGCAGTTAAATTATAAAGCTGAGATCTAAAATCCTTTGCTTCCTCTCTTAATTGAGCTAAATTTGCTTTACCAAACATTGAACCTTTCACTTTTGAAGGAGTTGCTCTAAAACCTAAACTTTTCATATATCATCAATAATCAGGTCTAATAACTTTTATTAGTGCATCATTTCTTGTAGATGTAACATTGTCTGTATCAATAATCATGGAAACTTTCCTAAGTTCATTCTATAAAATACAAACAAATGAATTTATAATATTTTTGGTAAGTAAATTGAAATATTCATATTAACAAACCAAATGTAAGTAAGATAACTGCCATATAATTCTCACCTTGCCCAATTCATTAATCGGTGTCCCATGCCTACATATATGCCCAACAATCCAAACATTAACTCCAATAACATCTTCTAGATTTTCACTTGCTTCTCTCTGTACAAAGCATCATGGACAAGCTTTTCTCTATGATCAAAATATATTATAATGTGAATCTTACCATTTCTTTTTCTTTTCTTGCATATCCTTTTCGACTTAACCTATATGGTACTTTTTGCACTCCTTTTTTAAAATATTTTACTTATTTCCTACATAAGTTCAATTTATAAACAATTAGACCTTGATAGGGTTAAATTTTATAAGATATAATTATTACATTTATCTTAACTGAAATTTTGGAGATAGACAAAATCTAATGAATTCTTCCTGTGCTTCATCACTTAGAACATTGTTAAGCATAAGTACTTGAAAATGTCAAGATAAGTTTTGTTTTTTGTAGCTTTCTTGATTCTTTTTGTTAACTGACTTTTATATTGTCTACATGATACATCCATTACCCTTAACACATGAATGAAAGCAATAAATTTGAACTACATGAAAACATCAATCCAATTAGATTTCATATGGAAAATGTGTCAAGTGAAAGTAGTAAATTGAACCTTTTTATGCATTAAAATATAAAATTACTCATATTAATGTAACTCCAAACATACAAAAAAATGAATTTTTCTACATTACCTACACATCCTCTCATAAACTATATTTCAAGAGTTCTGGTACTGAATCCTAATTATTGTATATCACATATACAAATTGTCTCACTATAGTCCCTATGAATGTGCCTTACTTGACTGAAGCTAGTCTAATGGGTTGACCCCTAATTTCACTTAATACCACCATCTCTAACTTTCTTCACAGTATTAAAATTTAATTTTAATGGTCCTCTTCTCTTTCTTTATTTACCCTTTTTTTTTCAGCATTAGATGATTTGATATCAATAGTAACCATGACTAATCTATGAAAAATCAATAAAACATTTACTTTGAGCAATCATATGTTTATATAGTAAAAGAAATAAGAATACAAATAAGAATTAATTTATAATTTATTTTTCACATGTAAATAAGAATGTAATCAAAGGCAAATCATTAAACTAACATAATCTTCAAAGATAAATCAAAAAGAAATAAAATATACAAAAGAATGTATAAAAAAAAAAATTTAACTTACAAGTCCATGAAAGCAGTAAATTACATTAGCATGGCTTCATAATTAATTTATAAGGTCATATAACCTCTCGGAGATGCTTTTAGAATCACATACCAATTTGAAGGTGTTATTATCCCTAGCACAGAAAACTTTGTTAGCGTATGAAGCATGAAGGGGTCTTTTCCAAATTGATTTATATGTTAATGGAGGTTGACCAATATGAATCCATTATGATGTTTAGTGCTATTTGCCCAATGGCATTTAAATATAGGAACTTGGAATGAATAAAAATGTAACAAATAAATGTCTAATATAAACCTATAATAAATAATCTTTTTTAAGATTGAGGTGTTATCTTTGGCACTAGAATTGCCAATTATTTCAACTTCAACAAAACCTCCACTATCATAAGTACACGTTTCATTATCCACTATATACATATGAGTTCCATTGATAACATATACAGAATACATCATTACTTGTGTCATAGGGCCAAATACAAGCCACTCCAATGTATTTCAAGGATTAGAATTGCTACTTTGGGCAAGCATGTCTATCAATTTCTAAAACAACTTAATTGAGAAATGTAAGATTGCTCAACCTTATCAAAAAACCAAGTGGCAAAACTGGATGTATGCATTTAATGCAATAAAGATGGCTTGTTTACTTAAGCCTTTCAATGTGTAGTTTGTTTGTAAAATCAATAAGTCCATGTTTAGATATGTCATCATTTAATATATAACTTATAGCTTAGTTTCATTATACTTAATCTATGTATGGTTCTACCTCTACATTATTAAATAAGATATATCAATGAGTAATCCTTAACATGCCAGAAGACAAGGTAATTGATATTCCCTTAGAAATAAGATGCCTATTCACTATTGTTTCATCTATATATTCTTCATTTCGACTAGATTAATTACCTTTATTTCTTACTTGTTTAATAAAATTGCTATAAATTTGCATGCACACTTTAGCAAAGTAACATTCTGATATACATCCTTTTAGTCGTGCTCAATTTTTAACGTATCCTTTTAAAACTTTTATGTATCTATTAAACGTTAGTAAACACATTACTTGAACATTTTTCATAATTCCATCAATAAAATGTTATAAGTTTTAATACAATTAATAATATAATATAAATTTACATCCCTATCAAAAAAGTACATCTAACGATATTACACTAGATCATATAGTCTTGTTTCCCTAGCAAAATGAACCATGATGTCAAAGAAAGATAAAGGAAAGTATTTTTCCAGCATGCACAAAGTCTCTACAATTTCTCCTGTAAGATAGAGGAAAGCATCTTTTAACACTTCCATCTCATTTCTATTAATTTCTCCTGTACTAAGTTCATTGAAAAATGCATACAGCTAGAATGGAGCTTTTCTAGGACCATTAGGCAGGAGACTTTTAATAGCCACAGATAGTAATTATTGAATTAAAACATGATTGTCATGTGACTTTAGTCTAACCAATTTAGTTCATCCAATATGACATTTTTGCTAATATTTAAGCTATACCTATCAAGCAACCTCAAATTTAACAACCTTTTACAAAAATAATAATAGTAATAATTGTTTCTATGCATTTGAAAAGTATATAAAATTGCAAGTAAAATCAAATTACTTCCCCTTTTGTGAACATGAAGGTCATGCCTAATTCCTAACTCCTCTAAATCTTTACGAGAATATAGTCCATCCTTTAATTTTTTATTCACATATAATAATGTGCCAACAATGCTCTCACATATGTTCTTCTCTATGTGCATCAAATCTAAGTTACATCACAAATATAAATTCTATCACATAATAAAAATCACGGTTAATTAGATAAATTTAAATATGAAGCATTTTAAAAAACCATATAAAAATAAAAACTGTTTGTTAAAAAAAAAAACAAATTCCCTTCAAAGAAGGCAAGTTTAAAAAAATTGATCATTTCTTCCACATTCCAATTAAAGGCTTCTTTCTTTTTTTTTTTTCTTTTCCCATCTCTTTCCCCAATCATTTTTAATTGCACTACAAGATAATAAAATCTCTTTATTAATTAATATTCTTGGCTTCTCCCTGAACTTATCTTTTTCGTCAAACTATTTTTTTAAAAAACATGATTATTTAGAAGAAATCGCCAATTGTGCATGTACATGTGTTTTTTACTGCATCATAATATCAAAGAAGATGTGCTCTCACTAAACATCAAACAAGCAACTTTGCCCTTTATGGTACATCCTGTCAAATTTTCATATACTAGAAAATTATTAATGGTCCACATCAAAATAGCCATTAAATTGAATATGGAATTATTAGATGCATCATAGACTTGTGCTCCTATATTCTATAACTCGTTCAAATGTAAGTATACATCAAGATCATTTTTTGGTTGTTTAGATCTTGGGATTAAGAATGTCAGCATATTTTTCTTCAATATGCATTTCCAAGGAACAAGATTATAAAACTAAAACCGCAGGCTAACAACTACATCTATAATTCAAGTTACTACATAGATTGAATCTATCTGTAGATCAATCAAATTTTAAGTTACGTGCATCTACTACAAAAAAAAACCCATAAATAGTTGATAATATCTTACACTGGTGAGTTAATTTGATGTCTTATTTTACTATCATTACTTTTATTTGTGTAATGCCATCCCAAGTGTTTAGCCATTTTCGGTGATTTGAACATCCTCCTAACTCTAAGAATTATAGGAAAGTAATGTAGCACTTTTGCAAGCAGTTTCTAATGAATATGGCTAGTGCATGCATTTACTTTCCATCAAGAAGAACCACATTTTGGATTTTTTCATGATACTCTAATTATTTTTTAAATAGGCAATAATCATTGATGCATGCATATATTTTCTCATATCCAATATCAAATACTTTTAATAAATTTTTTACTAAATACAATGAAGTGGGGAGTGTATTATTCTCTTGTAAAGTATCCCTAATAATCCCTAGAATTTCATCAAAACATTTATTAAATATGCCATGTACAGCTTTAAACTTATATAAAACCATCATAGTTGATAATTTTGAGTACTTAATGTAACTTTCATGCAAAGAAGATTCAACATCTTCTATCTTATGTGTGAAATTCTTATATTTTATTTCAAAGGTAAGTTCTACATGGGCATCATCTTGCATGCAAGCATCGCTATGCATTCTAAATATTTCTGATACCTTAACATTCTCATATGGTATAAAAACACTCGGTTGTTCACCATCAAAGAATTTGTATGCATTAGATCCAGCTCATTAATAATTAAGTGTTCATAAACTTTATCAGTAAGTTGGAAACATTAGTTTTGACAATTTAAGCAAGGGCAACTACTTTTTTCTTAATTTCCTAAATTTTCTTTAGCAACTTTTACAAATTTCTTGGCATCATCCCTATAATCTTGGGTAAGTCTACAATATCAAAACAATAAAGTTAATTTTAATATTATCCTACACATAACACATAATTACTAACAACTTATTGAGTTATATGAAGTAATTAACATTGTAAATTTTAGCCAATTCTTCTCCATTGCTTACAGTTAATTCAATTTTATAATAAAGTTCCATTAATAGGTTGTTTAGAAGCATATGCAATAGCCAGCAAATAATAATAAACTTTAACAAAAAGCAAGAATCTAAATCTTCAAAAAATATTATGCTATCTAAATATGAAGAAACTTTAGTACATAACATGCGCATATATATATATATAACATAAATTAAGTCCATTCACAAAAATCCATCAATGTATAGCAACAATAGCAAAGGTACCTTAATTGCAAGTTCACAACAACTCCATACTTAACAAAATAGAGGCGCACTCAGTAGTAACGTCGTTCACAAGATTTAAGTGACTCAACAATAGCTCAGCAACAACACCCTATATAAGATGAAAATATACTTATTAATGCAAAGAAAAATAGTACGCAGCCAATAATCAGTTACGGTAATGGCGCTTTCTTCAAATCCTTAATATAATCATGTCATGTTAACACTAATTATGTTCAGATCTAGTTTCTTGTAATTTTATTTTATTTTTTAGCCTCATAAATTCTCTTTCATATCATGTCAGCATTTTGTTTTGGGAAAAAAAAGTTAGGAAATAACCAATTAAAACTAGCAATATAAAAGCAAGCCTTCCATCTCTTTAGGTTGAATGCAAAGCATTAATTTTTTGTCTGCAAGTAGTGCATAAACAAGTATGACCCAGTATCAAATGCCTTTCCTAACATATAGATAAAGGAACATAAAAGAAAATATTAGATGTCTAGAACCCTGGGTAATTAACCTATAAAGTTGTTAGATTATTTAGATAGAGCATGAATTATTTTTTTAGCAACAAAATATCTTCAAAATTAAGCTATGAATTACATATATTTACAATTGAAATGGTCTTAATAAATACAAGTTAAGTTTTCAATTTTCTCAAAACTTAATTTTTATGTAATAATTAGTTCATATTTCTCAATTTTAGCCTTTCCTTCAGTTATGGCATATAAAGAGTAACCTAACAAGTTGAATTGTTAGCCCACCAAGTAAAAGTATTGATAATACAACAATAAAAAATAAATAACAAGTGTAACATATATTTATTCCACGTACCAACAATTTGCACCTTCAAGTTTAATCTCACCAAACAGATAATTACATATAGTAAAGTTCCAAACTTCTTTACTATTCTTCCAATTGCAAGAGCAACCCTCAATTTTAAAAAGATTTAAGCGAGTATTTAAAATATTACCTCTGTCAAATTAATATTAAACCAAAAAATAAGCAGTAATGTATGCTAATATTACTTGGAGTTCTAATTTTAAGAAATATAATCAATCACTTGCATTGCATGCACCAAGATTATCACCAAGATTTAGCCAAAATTAATTATTAGTTATGACTTAAATTCTTAAGAGATTAAATATTAAACATAATTTTGCAGTAGCTAATCAAAGTAATAAACTCATATATAAAAGGACACAAACACTAAAATCTATTACCTAAATTTTAGCATTTATTTATTTCTTCAAGTATTTGCGAGGAAAATTGGGATTGTGAAAGAAAGTCATATAAAGTGTAGCTTATATAATATAAGATATTTTACACAAACATTAGAACATGTGTTTTGTTCTGTTGAAAGCACGTGACTTGCACAACACACAAAGAAACTACAGAAATCTACTGAATACTCATTTCATTTCTTTTACCTTACTTTGTTATTAGCAATATGACATGTACAAATTAATCTAATTGATAATATAAATTTATCCAAATTTGACTACAATACACGTACAAATTAATCTATTTATAAGCTTGGGATTTGGTGTCAAAGGATCACTACACACTAAATCTAGTGTAAACAATGTTCAATTGTTGTCTCACGAGATTCCTAGAAGAAAGTTCCAATAAAGATTATTGTTTTGCTTCACCTACTCTCACACCATCAATAATTAGAAATCCAAACACCCATCCCAACAAACAAACAATTTTTTTTTTTCCTTTTTTGTCAGTAGGTAGATAGAAATTTACCGAAAAAAATTAACACGCTGATCAATTGCTCAGATCTTATTTGATATATCAAGATGGCTAAGAAATCTATAAAGTGGTTGGATTATTTTTATAGAACATGAATTATTTTTTAAGCAACAAAATATGTTTAAAATTAAACTATGATCACTTATATTTGCAATTGAAAAGGTCTTGATAAATACAAGCTAAAGTTTCTAGTTTTCTTAAAATTTAATTTCTATGTAACAATTAGTTCATATTTCTTAATTTTAGGCTTTTCTTCCAGTTATGGCTTATAAAGAGTAACTAACAGGTTGAATTGTTAGCCCACTAAGTAGAAGTATTTATTATACAACAATAAAAATTTTTCGACCAACCAATGGAGGAGAATGGCCTTAACAATGTTGAGACTAATGCCAAAGAAGCATGAAATTTTAAAAAGCATGAAAAACTATTGTTTCATACATGAATATGAGGCAAATTTTGGGAGTGTCTTTTTGCAAGTGAAATTCACTTTCATGATGTTTCAATAATCAAAAATGACTACTAACTGAAAGGATAAATAAATTGGTTTAAATATTTTTATTCACCAAAAATCTTTAATTTTGGCTCTAGAACCTAAACCATATAGTTAGAAGCACACCTATTTTATATGGGTTGCAAACACACTCAGTTTTAGTTGTGATTAATGACACAAAAAGTTTAACCACTCCTACATTGTTGGCATGAGAAAAATGAGGCGTTGAATTGCAATACTTAAAGAGAGCAGGTATCACGGTTTGAGTCATTACTCACTCAGACAGTCTGATAAGATGTACAGCATTCACTCTTATAAATATCAAGAATTTTTTTTTTCTATCCGATATAGAATACCGTTATAGCAAGCCACTATATATGCCTATGCTTGATACCAATATGATCTTCAAGGTACCAACAAATCATTGAGCATTTTCAATGGTCTTTAAAACTTCCAAAGTTACTAATGCCACCAAGATCCAAGGAAATGCACGTGCCATAAAAATAAGACTACGAGCATAATTTCTTAGTTCTTAGAGTTGCTACATCTTTTGCTATCAAATTATTCATTCCACTTAAACTTCAATAGTCAATACCCAATTACTTAAGAAAATTTAAATCTAGATTAAAAAAATTTTCTTTCGAAAATAACTTATACAAAAGAAAATGGATTTGCCTAGCTATAAAATTTGAATGAAATGTAAACAATAAAAGTTCATTATTATTACTTTCCATTGATTACATCCTAATTGTATCTAAAACTTTCAATCGTATTTTTGTTTTTAAAATTTTTGGGCAGATCATAAAACAAAGGGCCACCAATTTACTATTCTTGTTTTGAAGATATGCAATATACTAACTAAACACAAGTAAGCTGGGAATTGTTCAACAAGCTTTCCCTTAGTACCCTTAACACTATTTTTCTCATTAGCATTTAACTACTTTACCCAAACTTAGAATATCTTCAATTTCTCTTTTGTTTTCCTTTTTCTTTTTCCTCTGTATTTTCCTACCAGTAGCATAAAGCAAAAGAAAACCAACAAAAAATAACTCTATTAAAATTGTTTATCTTTGCTTATTACCCTATGTTCTCTACAAAAAAGAAAAATCTTAATAAATCAAAGCGAATATTGCTATACATTATAACTATAACTAGAAAGAAAGAAAAATAAAATCAGACAACCTCAATCAAGAAAAACTATTCTCTAAAACACTATAATCCTGGCCTGTCTTAAATCCCCCCTTTAAGCATCAACTAAATTAATGAAAACTTCATAAACATATAATTACCTAAGTTTTTAATGAAGAAATGCCGAAGACCATGCTTGCCAGATTTTTTAATAAAATCACACCCTTAGTTCTTGCAAATGGTTTTAAAATAGATAGTGAAAAAATGTCGAAGAAGAAATGGTATATTTTTGCAAATGCGTATTTTCTTGCAAATGGATATTTCCTTGTTTTGTTAAAAGATAAGAAATGTGTGCACACTTAATAGAGAAATTTTCCAAGATGATCTTATTTTAATATCTCTTTACATTTATAATCAATCCTAAAAAATTTTTATCAAACTAATCATTTTTGATAATTTTGCTCTCTATAACCGCTTTTTGCACTTATAAAACTAACAAAGCATTTATTATACACACATGCTATTCTTCACTACAAAAAAAAAAAAAAAATCTCTATTTTTCTTTCAAATTTTTCAACATTTAAGATTTGGGACAATTGTTCAAAGATTCAAATATTTTTTCACTCAATCTAACAAGTAAGTTTGTATACTTTCTTTTATTTATTATTTTTAGTTAAATTCAAAATAAATGTGGCTGTAAAATTTATTAAAATTAATATTTTAAAATTACATTTAGATTAGACTTATGATATATATATATATATATTAATTTGATAAATTTATAAAATTTATTATAATTAATATTTTAAAATTAAATTTAGATTATATGTATGATACATATTAATTTGATAAATTTTGTATGTTTTAAAAATTATAAATAACCATATAGAAATATATGTGTGTGTGTGTGTGTGTGTGTGTGAATTTTTTTAATTAAAATCGATAAAAAAGTATTAAATTTTATGCAAAATTAATGCCCTCGTGCCAATGACCCGAGGGTATCAAATCAATCCAACCCATCAAATTATGTTCTCTTATCTCGACTTACAATTTGATGTTCTTTCTTATCCCCCAAAAGTCTGTTGCTAGTGTATCAAATTGATCCATCACATCATGTTCAATCCTTTGAATGTCTTATCTCATCTCGTGATAATTTAAACTCAACACATTAAATCGATCCATTACATTATACTTAATACATTAGATGCCATCTCTCATATCATGATAATATGAACCTATCATGTCCAATCAATCTATCACACTTCCCCTGAAGTCATCATCATAATGAGATGCTAGTGCGGTGAATGATGATGTGACGGTGGAGGAAAGTAATGTGGCTGAGGGTGAATAATGATGCAATGGTCCAAGAGAATAATATAACAGATGTTCTTGTGAATTATGATATGACTGTGTAGGAGCATAATGTAATAATAGTATCGAAGAGTAATGCAGCGTAGGTATGTGCAAATAATGACGTAAAAGCATATGAGAATGATGTTGTAAAGGTATAGATAAACAATGCAGAGATAGAATCGGAGAATAATGAGGCGTGGGTACATGCTGAGGTGATAACACGACAAATGACCTGACTATGTATGCTACAACACATAGATGCATATGTTTGAGTGAAATATAAATGCATTACTTAACAATTGAAAAATTTAAATCATATTACATCAATAAATTTTACTTATATGCTAGAGTATTCAGCTCAAGTCTGTGCATTAGAAGTCTTACCCGTAAGTAAACTACCCCTATATGTGCCATATGGCTAAATAACTTCAAGTAAATATCTTAGATACGATACATTACTCTTATAAGGATCAGACTGTAACATATTAAGTACTAGCAGTTTCTGAAAAAAAAAATATATTTATAAATATCAATACTTAAAACCATATAATATATACTTTAGTATAAAATTGATATATTATTCGAAAATATTTACTTACAGCAGATTTCGTGAACAAATGCCTATATACAGTCTTCTGACCAAAAGAACGTTTAAAATTTTTATAAATCCAAACTTATATAAAAAGAAAAGTGTTAGTATAATAAAGTGTTACAAAATAAACAACAATTTTAATTTTAGTATAACTATTTTTTATAAGTACCTAAGATGCAATAAGCATCCTAACAATATTATATTTTCCTGTAAAATTCTTACTAAATGCCTTTAAACGAGGTGCATCCATTTCATATTTAGCATACTATGCAAAAATCGATCGTCGTAATAATTGAATTGTGTAAAAAAAGGCAGTAGATCTTAACTATTATTTTCTATAATTATTATGCAAAATACAAGTATTAATATTCACTTACAAACTAAGTACAAATTAACTACTTACAAATATTTTTAAACTCATGAATATAACAAAAATTAACAATGCAAATAACACTAAACTATTATTTTTGTTATCGTCGAAAATATATCAACCCGTGTTTGTAATTTTAAAGGTGAAGAAGCCAAAGAAGATAGTAAAGAAAGATGAAAAAAGATAAAAACGAGTTATAAATTTATGGAGGTAAAAGTGTTAATATAATTTATTTATAAAGATAAAATTATCAAAATAAGTTATTTTAGTAAGAATATTTTAAAATTGGTTATAAATATAAAAAGATGCTAAAATAAGGCTATTTTGAAAAATTTTTCCACTTAATAATCTTTGAGCTAATAAATTATTGTCTCTAATATTTACTAAATTTCAATTCATTTTTACTACTAATAAATGTAAATGGTAAATGTAAAATCATATAAAAGCAAGTGATAAATGTGATATTATTTACCACGCACAAATATAAGTGATAAATGCTACATTATTTATATCTAACCACTTATAAGAAATTATAAGTGATTAATAACAAAATTTTTAACAACTTGCAAAAATAAGTGGTAGTTGCATCAATTCTCAATCTAGTCAAACTGCCAATTATGAATATTAATTTTAACTATGCACATGTGAAATAAGTGATCTTAAGTCAGTTGTTAATAACATAATTTGTTGTAATGTGTGACACTAAAAACATTTAAAAATATTATTTTTAAATTTTGATCTCTAGCTCCTAGCCTTATTGAAGATCTTTTTATTTGATCTCTCACTTGCTAATAGATTTTTTACATTTTCAGTATTTTTTGCATCAAATTTTTACATTTTCAGCATTTTTTGCATCAACTTTCTTCTTTAACTCTTAAGAATTTAGAGCAAACTTCACTTTTTAAATTGAAAGAAATTCTTTAACAAGGATTAAGGTATCCACAAAAGGTTCATAAAAATTTGATAAAAAATTAAGAAAAATCATAGATTGAACTTCATCACTAATATTCACATTAATGTTTTCTAAATCCAAGACTATTTGATTAAACTCATCCAAATGGTCCTTTATTAAGCCTCCTTGCTTAAAGGCAAATGTGTATAGCCTTCTCTTCATGTTCAATTTGTTGGCTAAAGATATATTTTGTCATGAACCTATCCTCAAGTTTTTATCATAAGCTAGCTATTATACTTTCTTTTAAAACCTCTCTCAACATTTCATCACCAAGACTTAAAATGATGGTAAGATGAGCTTTATTTAGTTTTTTTTTTCTTCTCCTTGTTAGTTAAGGTTTCTTGCAATTTTCCTTCTTCTATTAGAGCATCTTCAAGGCCTTAATGAATAAGTAGTGCTTTTATTTTTTTATTCTCTAAAGGTTGCAATCAATAGTACCTATGAAATTCTCAAGATCGAACTTTGTTTGAACTATTCTTAACCTTGGCTATGATATTAATTTGTAGAGAATTGTTGTTTCTTAATTCAATCTTCCAAAACACAAATGTAATCCTAGAAACTTACAATCAAAGATGAAAACTTCATAAAAATGCTAAGAACTAACAACAGCACTCCGTTAAGGAATTTAATCAAACACCATAAAAGCAACACAAAAATTTACATGGTTTAGCCAAGAGGTTTGGCCTACATCTACACCAAGAACAACATATAGAGCTTTTATTTATGTTTTTCAATTATACATCTACAAGGCCATGTCCAGAAAAAAATAATCCTCTAAGAAAAATAACTTTTATAAGTACTAATAGACTTAAACAAAATAAAAAATTCTTCTTATATTTGTCAACGCTTTGAATCTTCTTAGGTGAATTTGTTTAGTGGGATACCCTCACTTTAATGTGTTGAAATTCATTTAACTTAATTCAACAAGATCCTCGAAGAAGTATAAGTCTTCTCATGAAAAGCATTAAAAAAATAACGTGACAATACCTAAAATAACTCTTTTTAAGTTTATTATATTAGATATTATAAACTCATAATATCCATCAAATTATTTTTCTTTTTATATCATAAGAATAATATAAACAACTTGAAAATAAAGAAACCAAGAAAACAAAAATATGTGAGTCTCTTGCTTTTGGCGTTTTCTTCTTAGCTACTACATAAAACAAATAAGCCGCATATATATAGCACAAACCTAACCCTTATTGTGTGAGATTTTATTTTCTAAATCAAAAAAGAATAAAACTTCTATATTAAAAGAAATTTTTTTAAAATAGAATTCTATTTTTTAAATTTTCCTTTTTTTCTTTTATTTACAAAATGCATTCCAAAATAAAAATTTTAATTAAGCATAAACATCAATATTGTCTTATACAACAAAAAAAAAAACTTAAAAATTATCTCATTGTAAAAATTATAAAAATACGAATAAATATTATTGCATTTAATAAACAATAACTAATATAAAATGTCACAACATGACAGTTAAACATCAACAGTATCACGTTTAATAAACAATAATTAATAATCAACATTGCCCATTGTAACATAACAATTAAACAGAATTTTTCGAAGGGTGTTAATAATACAAATCTTAACTAATAGATATAACAAAACCAATTTTTAGTAAGCTAACAAACAAACTTAAAATCTTGCCAAGTCTGCTTTGCCACATCAGCATAAGAAGTGAAAGTTGAAACACTATTCTCACGACATTTAAGTATTTTGATTTCATAAAATATGAAAATTCATAATTGCCTATCAACTATGGCCTTTACGATGAAATGCTTCAACTTCAGATCCTAACAACATAGGTGCCATGAATTAGTTTGTAAGTGCAATAATAAAATCAAACAAAAATTAAAAAAAGGAAAAAAAATAAAAGTGTGTCCAAATTGAAGTGAACGAGATGAACTTCCTATTCATTCTAGTGGTTAGAGAGAGAATGAAAGGGATGCATAGCACGTCTAAAGTAGGAATTGAAAGGGAAGTGAGAGAAGAAACAGTGACAATGGCAACATGTGGAGTTTTACTAGACAATATAATCTCCATTTTCTCTTGATTTAGATACAGTCACTTGCAGTTTATTTTACTTTTAAGTATCTAACATTACATAATAGTTCTTATTTATCGAAAGTTTACATGAATGCTACCCAAAAATCTGCTTCTAGATGCAATGATTTCTAGTCTTATTACTTGTGAGTTAGTACTAATATGTTGCCAGTTAACTTATACATTTATGATGCATATATATATATATATATATATATTTTAATTTGTGGTATAAAATTTAGATTGTTATTAAGTTGGATTATAGATAACTTTGATATTTATTATAAATAAAATATTTTAGTTATTTATTTAATTAAATAGTAACACTAAAATTATAAAATTTGGGATGCACGTCAATATGTCAACCGAGTGAAGTATGATATACCACTATAAGTTAAAACTTATAATTTAAGGCATTGGGATCATCATCAATTTAAACCTTTCGTAAAAATAATTAGAGGCATTGATGTTGTCACCAGCATGAACCTTCGAACACTCGATACGAATTAAGGTAAAAGTGGCAATTTTTGATACAGTACGACAAGCTAACAGCAATTTAATATGAATTTACAAATTTAAATTGACATAAAATAATATAATTATTAAATAAATAAATACGATACAACATAATTAATTATTTTATCAAATTTGAATTTAGAATTCTTAATACGTACTATTTATAATATGATTAACTATTTGAATAATTATAATATATTAACACAATCATATTTAATAATTTTATTTATAATTTTTAATAAATTTAATTATATTTATTACATTTTAAAAAATATTTAATCATATTTAGAGTAAAATTAATTAATATTTAAGTATATAGTATTATAACTATTATAGAAATATATTATAATATACCAAAAATATGTTAAATGGATGATATAATTACAACTTAATTAATTATTTAATAATCATATTGGATTAAAATTTTTAATTTTTGACACGATTATTAAAATGGTTGAATTTAAGTTGATCTTTATTTATCACAAAATAAATACATTTCGACATAAATATGACATGATAATTTAAAATGTCACCTTTAAATAGGAGTGGACACTTTTGAATCAAATCGAGTTAACAGTTTGGATTAGTTTAAAAAATCATGGGTTCAGTTTCAATTTGAAAAGAGTAAAATTAACAAATTTTAGTTCAATTTTCAATTTGAAATTTTGTCTTGGTTTGAATTGAAAAAATTGATTCTTTCCAATTAATTTAAAATATATGTTTTATATTTTATTTTGATAATTTTAATTAAAAAGTCATGACTCATTTAAATTTAATTAATATAAAATATTAAAAAAATAATTTTTATTTTTGAATTTATAGCTTATAAATTAAAAATTAAATTTTATATTTTGTTTAATTCAAACCAATGAACCCAACCTAACTGAACTAAAACTTGGCTTAAGACTTCAATGTAAAATATAAAATGGCAAACTTGTGCATTATAATTAAATTAATATTTTGTGTTTAAATACAAACAAATAGACTAAATTGATTTAAATGGATAACTATAGTTTGGATTAATTAAATTTGTCTTTTACTATCAATTTGGTTCAAACTGTAATTTATGGTTTTGAATTGACTTGGATTTTGGACCAAAACCAATCCAAATCAAATTTGCCTTCTTCAAAATTGAAGTTCTTAAATAGAAAAATTATAAACAATGAGAAGAATAAATACTTAGATATTTTAAAGATAGAAACTATTGATAGCAAACTCTTGTTTCATTTAAATAGGGACGGTAATTTTCTTCATAGAGAATATTAACAGTAAACTCTTATTTCACTTAAACGGGGGCAGTAATTTTCTTTGTAGGTATGGGTATCCATCATTATTTTCACACTATTGATATAAAATATGAGGTTGCTTAATGTGTAATAGAGCATGTATGAAAAAGGAGAACTATATAAAGAATAGCAATTT